>JAKGUB010000557.1:7280000-7335000 GCA_026261675.1 Hippocampus mohnikei | reverse complement strand
CTGAGTACTAGTTTACCTTAGATGTGCACTTTATAATGTTATATTGCGCTGTTTTGATTCCCTAAAAAGAGCTGTTCAAGCAGCTGTTGTGTGACAAAATATTGTTTTCACTGTTGTTGATGGACAGTAATATTGTGTGAGAGATAATGTGTGAATAACTGCTCCAAGTGAATAATGTTCATGTCAAATTGAAAATCAAAATTGTTATTTCAGTAAATATTTGCATTTTGCACATAGAAAACTGATTCATGATTCCATGTTGATGAGAGCATTAAAATGGGGAAATAGGACAAAAAAATATAAAAGGAAATTCAGATACGATAAAAAATGAGTGAGTAATATATATTTTTAGTGTTTGTGTGACAGTTGAGTATAGATTATATTTTAATGTGTGTGCTATAATATATATATGTGTGTATACATATATATGTATATATTATATATTATATATAATATATATATATATACAGTGTGTGTGTATATATATATATATGTGTGTGTACATATATATATATATATATATAATATATATAAATATATATATATTATATATATATGTGTGTGTGTATATATATATATGTGTGTGTGTGTGTATATTATGTATATAATATATATAAATATATATATATTATATATATATGTGTGTGTGTATATATATATATATATATATATATATATATATATATATATATATATATATATATATATATATATATATATATATATATATATATAGAGAGAGAGAGAGAGAGAGAGAGAGAGAGCGAGCGAGCGATACGCTTTTGTGTATATTTACTGCAAATGTGTTATTTTGTGTTTTTTGTGTGTAGCCGTGTGAAAGCCAGCCAGAAGTGTGCCCGAGTCCATTCAACAGCCTCAGCTTGTCTGTCCCGAGTGGCCTACTTGTGCAGTTTATGCGTGAAGATGGTTAGTGACGTCCCCTCCCCGCCCCACTCCAGAACTACTCTTACACTTGTTTACCAAATGCAACACCAAAATGTGTGTGTGTGTGTGTGTGTGTGTGTGTGTGTGTGTGTGTGTGTGTGTGTGTGTGTGTGTGTGTGTGTGTGTGTGTCTCAAATATGTCCTCAGAGGACCTGAGTATGCTGGTGCGACTGAGTTTTCACGCCGCGGGCTGCCAGGGGCCTTGCTTGGCCAAAGAGGCGTCTCGCACCATCACCAGTCAGGGAACCGTGATCCGATACATGAAGGACTCCTCCAGCGAGGTGAACATGCCGGAATACGAGCACTTCTTGGAGTTTTTTTGTTTTTTTAAAATTTCATCCCCCCCCCAATTTTTTTTTTTCAATTTTACTTTCAGTTATTTTGGTCGTTTTGGTTATTATAACATCCTTGGTCACAGGTGCTCTTTGCAGATGGCACAGTCAGTTCCAGCTTGGATTCTGGTCCAGTGTGGGTACAAGAAATAGAAGAAGTAGAGGCTCCAGATGGCAAGGGACCCACACTGAACTGAAGACTCACGCACGCACGCATTTGCTACACACACACATTATATATAAATCTATTTTTTTAATGTGTATATGCTTGTAGAGCAAAATCCAGAGAACCAAGTGACTTCTCCTCCTCGAGGGTTTTGGGCGACAACGACGCCCTGCGGTACTCGTGTCTGCACCATCGGTAGCACACACGAACAGATTCCCACCTGCGCTCTTCTAACCTACAACACGTCCGACCCAGTCACTCACGAGGTGAGAACGCAGCAGCTGCTGCGCCGGCGGCCACGTTTGCTTGATCGCCTTGGCTTTCATGGCGTGGCTTCCAGACGATGCTGAGCCGGGAAGATCTGGTGGTGATGGTGTGGAAGCCAGATGGCTCCGTGAGCATTAACCATGCAGATGGAACGAGAATCACCACCTTCTACCAAGAAAGGCCTCCAAGCGCGGCTGAGGAAGCATGTGTCCCTTGTTCAGAGGCCGACAAAGAGAAGGTGGTGGTGGTGGAGAACGAGGCCTGCGCCACCGTGTTGATGTACCCCGAACGACACGTGGCGGAAATCTGGTTGGCTGATGGGACCGTTATCACCGGGAATAATACCGGAGGATATCAGGTGGGGTGATTTTGTTCATGCGTGTCATTCTGTAATTCCTGACTTTTTTTATTTTTTATTTTTTTAATTTTTTTAAATGGACTCCTAAAACACTTTTTTTTTTCGGTCAAAGGTGGTCCCATCCAGTGTTGGGCTGCTGCACATCCAAAGTGACGGCAAGTGTGTCTACTCCAACAGATCCCCGTGGGGTGGCCTCCCGTCTTACATCATGAGTCACACTGACAAAGTGGTCTGTGACATAACGGACCTGGGGGGAAACTACTTTCAGGTGAGTTGTATTTCACAGTTTGAAGGCATTATAGATGACGTGCTAGCAGCCATTTCGCCATTAAGGGTAGTGGTCCCCAAACTACGGCCCGTGGGCCGATTGTGGCCCATCTTTACGTCTTGCCCGGCCCCCTGAACAATACCAGAGATGCTTTTTGTGGTTATTGGCTTTTTCTGTTGTTGTTGTTTTGTTTTGTTTTGTTTTTTTTCCAAGTCTGGCCACGTGATCGATACTTGTACATGCATTGGACGGAACATTCTATTCCACCCTTATGCAGTCTGTGCCCGATCCAACCCCCCCCCAATAAATAAATAAATACAATCCGTGATGCAACCCTGTGCAATAATAAAACAATGGACGAATGGCGAAAAGATTAGCTAAGAGGGAAAAAAACGATTGGTTATCTTATTTCAAAAATCATGCCTGTCAAGCGCCCTCAAAAAGGTGAATATCTAGACACCTGCTGTGATCATCACACTTTTTGTTAAAAAACCAAACCCGGCCCCTGTCAGAGAAGGGAAAAGTTATTTGGCCCTCACAGGAAAAAGTTCGGGGACCCCTGATTAAGGGCATGACTGCGCTCAAAGGGAGACACGTTACCAATGTAAATCTGTCAGAACACAGTCACATATGTAGACGGATAATATACCAATACTCCAGACGTATTTTATTTTTCGTCTGTGATGAACGATGAATATTACGGAGTGGGTTTTTTTCCTCATTAAAATTGAAACACATTCCACCCCAAAAACGCGAGATTTGAGTATTTTCAGTTACAAGCATGGTCGAGGAATGAATTAAGCTCGTCCCTGAAGGCACCACGGTACAGTGCTTCCTTTTAGGGACTACTAAAGGTTGAAACTGTCTTCAGGTGTTCGAAGACGGCCGGGTGACCGCACACGTTGGCCCAGCTCCAAACCCACTGCAAGAGGAAGAGGAAGATGTGGACAAAAGGATGACAGCCATGCCCAGAGACCATTGTCCGAGGTGACACACACACACACACACACACACACACACACACACACGCACTGTGTCAAGGTAATGAATTCCACTTTACTGCTTGCTTGTCTTTGAGCGTAGGCTGTTCCTGGTGCACGAGGACGGTTCCGGTTCCGAGCTCCTGAGTAGCCAAGCTGTGACAGAGCTGCTGTACCAGGCCCACTTGGACCCCACTGTGGCTCTGGTGAAGGACCCGCTACCAGACACACAAGGTGAGCGGCTGTTGTTCGTCTGATGCCGTACTGGCTGACGTTGCTACAGAGCCTGCCGGGACTCCTCCAGGTGAGTTTGGCGTCACCGTCCTGAAGCCCAGCATCGAAAGCGTGCGGTCCAAGTGGGTGCACGTGAAGCTGGACCGTAACGCCATGAATCAGAGCTTCCGGAACCGCAGTGGGCACAGGTCCTCCAGTTTTGAGGTCCTGTACGGTGATATCTCCACTTCTGAGTGCCCCGGCTTCGTTTTTCCAGTTCCAACTCGTTACTCAGCCAAACGCAACCTTTGACTCTCCCCTCTGTCCATCACAGAAGGCTCACATTCCTTTATTTGGGACCACTACGGGACACGTGCCCAGCCCGAAAAAGCGCAGCGTCGACACTGTTGACACTGTCGCTGTCCTCAACTGTCCCAAAGTCCTGGAGATAAGGGAACTCCACCAGCACAGGGAATTAAGCCGAAGGCTCAGAAACACGGTGGACATGCGACTGAAGGTGAGTACTGACAAGACGCAACTTGTTTAGCCGATATTAAGACAAATGAATGAATTTTAAAACTTCTCCTTGTAGGAATATATTGAGAGTTTGATGGAGAAGGCACAGCGGTCGGCTGACGTGATGCTCAAGGAGCCTCGGACGGAAGGGGAGCGAGCCCACGCTGGGATTCTGCTTAGTCAGGTGCCACTAGCTTGATGCTAACATAAAATCTGAAACATGATACATGGGCTAACAGAAACTAGCATAGATCTTACACCACTGCTACTTGTGATACTTCATCCTTCGCTGTCCGAGACAAAGTACGCTAATAGGACTTTGTCCCTTTTAAGTCTATTACAGAGGAAGACAAAGAAATCTGCAGCGTTACAAAAAGGACCCCAGGTAAAAGGAGTCCTGAGTCTTGCCTGAATCGAATGTGACTTTGTCTCATTGGCCGCGTGTCTGTCCACAGGGGACATTGGCAGTCTGTACAGCAAGGCTGTGCAAGCTCCGGTTGAGATGTTGGACAATCTCAACGATCCCGCGATGATGGGCCGTCTCAGGTGGAGGCCGTTTTGGTGCTTGACGTGGTGTCTTTGGGATTTCATCCTTCTTGAGTAATTTTTATTTTTATTTTTTTTGCAGCTGCACCAGCGTCAAGGAGTCAAAGTGGACAAACACACTGGAACAATACAGGTCAGGACTCACGGCGTCCTCTCATGGTGCTCATCTTTTCAAGTCAAGTCTGGTTTGTTTATGTAGCCCTTCATTCCACAAGAGAGCGGGATCAGCGATGGCGCTACACTGGGGCGAGGGGTCATTATTGTTTCATCAGAAGTCTGTGTAGCCCCCAGTTAAGCCACTCCAGCATTTTATGCAATATACTATAATATATTCATGCATTATTTATACATAATTTATTTTAAAAATCTTGGAGCCATTCCTGGGGGGAGGAGAGAGGTGAAGCGGAGGTAAAACAGGCCAAAAGTTCTATTGACGTTTCTCTGTATACATGTGGTCCTTAGACAGGAGCTGTATGAAGTGAAGGCTTGCATCGACGCGCTGAGGAAGAAGATTGTTGTGCCGTACTTTCACCCAGAAAATATCTCATTACACCAGGAAAGTGTTGAACGAGACTTCACTTGTCATCATCGCTGTTCGACAACAATCAAAATGAATCGTTGACTCAGAGAGGGTACATTCGTGTTTACTTGCACTTTCATTGTGTTCCAGAATCATCATTTCCGTGGAAGTCTAGAAAATAGGAGGTCAATCTATAGCGACTCAACCTTCAGCGAGTCGGACGATACGGAAGAAGCCTTCCAGAGGGACATCCGACCAGAAGAGTCTCGTAAATCTTCAGGATTATATCACTGTTAGATTCTTGGAATCTTTCCGAATGATGATTTCTGGATGCATCTTGTGCTGCTCCCCTCACAAAAACATGTATTGCATTTTCTGTTCTAGATGACATTGTAGCGCCACGGCCCTTGGACCCGAGACCTTCTTATTCTGCCAGGTTTGCCAGTCAGACTGTCAGGTCATCTAATGAGAAGAAGCTAACGTGAGCCGTCTGTGTCCGTGCTCAGTTACGCAGCCGCGAGAGCAGCATGATGCCTGGCATCACACCTCCAACTGCACCAGGTACTTCCTCGTGAATTTCAACGGGGACTTGAATATGACTCGAGAGCGTGCGCTGTATGTCCATAGCGGCTCTTGGTTGTCGGCCGGACTCCTCCAGGCTTCGGAAGTCGGTCCATGTGAATGTACTCGGGGAGCCCAGGCGGACGAACGTCAGACTTCCACCTTCAATCACCAGCTCCAAACCCTTCAGTGTGCCCAATCATCACGTAAGACAGACCCTGGCCCATCCGGGTCACACTCGGATCACTTCACTGCCTCGCAAACAGCTGGAATCGAGGAAATCCCGAGAGCTGTTAGCATAGCACAACCGTGGCGTTGCTAGCACTGTTCATTTCAGTGAGGCATCTATGTTGTTCATGCCAGAATACGATTGCCGATTAACCCTTGTGCAGTAATACAGTTTGTCACGTTCTCAGTATTTGTCCCAAATTGGGTTGCGCTTTGAGGTGTGACAACTTTTTTCACTTTTGAATTTTTTTTCACTTTCAACTTTCAAAATGTTCAGTGGCATCAGGCCAAGACATACATATAATTATTTATTTATTTATTTATATTTGGCGCCCTCTATGAGCCGCAGCAGCAGGAGTGTGTCAATCACACAGTCACTATGCTGCATATGTAAATAAAAAACCCACCCAGTCCAAATCTTGCATATGACATAAATAGAGCCTTGAATATGTCACCAAACCGCAGGAACAGAATTGTATTTCATGCCTGTTTTTTTCTGTAATGGCCATTTCAAAAAAATGTGACATCAAACATATTTGTCCCAAATTGGGTTGCGCTTTGAGGTGTGACAACTTTTTTCACATTTGAATTTTTTTTCACTTTCAAAATGTTCAGTGGCATTAGATCTAGCCATACATATATAGGTTGCATTACTTTTTTTCTTGAATAACAAAATGAGTATTGGGTTATGACTATATAAGTAACTCTAACTCTATGTGTCCAATATTGTGTATAGCGTTTATATAGATATCAGAGTGAAAAAATGTTGTACATGGTAATTAGAACCTTGAAAAAGTATAAAAGTCACAAAAACTATGAAAAATGTTGAAGTAACATACTTTATAACAAACAAACAAAACAACCAGCAACTAATATGCAAACTTGATAACAAAAACGAAAAACAAACACAAAACTTTTTTTTTTTACAATCAGAACAAATGGTTGTAGTGTGTTTGTGGCGGATTGGCCTTTCCACATCTGCCACAATAATTCGAAGCACGAAGTGGTTTTTCGCAAAAGCTATACGTATTGCTTTCTTTTTCTCGCATGTCCTCTTCCTGCAGCTGCTGCAACGGGCTGCTGTGCAGCTGTAGTTGCAGTGTTGGTGTGTTTACGTGCATAAACAAATGTAAAACTCATTCATTCATTCATCTTCCGAACCGCTCGATAAATGTAAAACTCGATTCTCAAAAAATAACACTTGATTTTCAAAACAACGTCCAGCCAGTAACTATCGTTACGCGTTGAGTTTCTTGCGTGCTGCACCCTCAAACAAGCCAATCATGCCAATCAATCAGGGCACTGGGCATGCCCGTGCACAAATGCACATTGTGAGTGCGCGATCTACTGGCGTGAAGGCGAGAAAAAGACTGATGAGCCCATCATTTCAAATGGCCGTAAGTACACTCCTAAAAGCGTGGCTGTTTCGCCTGTGCTGGCGCGTTCACGTGAGCAGCGCGCGCGCGCGTCACGTTCATTACGAGCCCACACGGCCGGGACGTGCATTGCATAACAGTTTGACCAATTCAAAAGTCGATTTTCAAAAAATAACACCTGATTTTCCAAAAACACCCAGCTAGCAATGCTCTACAAACTGCATTACATTGTTTTGCGCGTGCGTGGCGTGCACGTGCAAACCAATGTAATTTATGTGCAACATACGCGGGTGGGACATCTTAAGAGGTGACACCAGGAAGTTGAGTCTGTCTGGGTGACGTCTCTGCAAGAGACGCGTACGACCTCACATTCAAATGTGCACAAAATGGCGGAAAAATACTGCTTCGATGTCTTTGCTCAGTACTGTTCTATGTGACGTGCACAAACGATCATATCCACACACATAGATGCAAATAGACCTCTCGCAACAAACTACACCGTTTATTCGAATGAAAATTACGAAATGGAAGTACTCTCAATGACGTAAGAGTCGGCACGAAAATGATATCTTAGGCTAAAGCGCCATCTCGTGGAGAGTGAGGTAAAACTCACTACCACAATTCTCAAGCTTTGATAGTATTGGTGAGCCGCCGGTGATGTGATTTGTGCAGAAATTGAGAAAAATGCACGATAAAACACCAGTTTTACAGTCTATTGGAAATTTGAATTTATAATGGGCGTCAATATGCCAAATTTGGGATTTCTACTATCACGGTATTCCAAATTTGTTACAATGTCATATATACCAACTGCAATGTTCAAAAATGTCCAGCTTGCTGTCATTTTGAACTTTGACCCCTTTTGACATCCTATGGAAATTTCAGCTTCGTGGGGTTATTTTTCACACTCTGGCTGTGTGTACAACTGTCTGACTGTCCAAAAATGTCCAAATTTGGGACAGATACTGCACAAGGGTTAATCAACCATAAAACTATTATCACCTTTAGCATCGGTAAAGTTGACGTGTCGACTAGTTGACTCAGTCGCTAGTCGACTCTGGGGAAAAAAAAATGTTCTGCACACCTTGCTTTTTTTTTGTTTTTTAAATCTATCCCCAGTTCCGCTCCGTGGAGGAGCCAGTGCGGCGCAGGTGTCGCACCATTTCACTGGCTGATCCGAATGTTATAACCAGAGGCTTTGAGCTGCGCCCATCCAGAGTCGACTTTGGCTGGCAAAGGGATGGCACGTTCTCACTCGTCACGGTGGTCATGAAGAACGTGGGCGTCGACACCTGCAGGTGAGACGGCACCAATGCGTCGATGAGACGCCTTCCAATGTGGCGTTGAGGTCGCGCTCGCTACTTGCTGGCTCGCCGCTCGTCTTCTCTTCCAGGTTCCACGTGAAACAGCCTCCGATCTCGTCAGGCCTACGCGTCAAGTACCAGCCGGGACCTGTAAGTTGAAAAACGACGACGTGAGCGCTTCCTTAACGCATGAGCAATGTCCGTCTCTCTTTGCGTCCGTCTAGGTGCCGGCAGGTTTGCATGTTGAGCTGAGTATCGAGCTGTATGCCATGTGTGAGGCACACGAGGGCTACATGGATCCCGCCAAGTACATCTCCCAGGATATTATCATCCCCACGGAAACTGACATCCTTTATTTGCCTGTCACGGCCAATATCCTTTAAATATGTGCAGCCCGACACCGTCCAAGCTTAAATATATACAATACATTGTGAAGGGCACAGGGTTGTGTTTGACTTAATTCTCATTCCTTTTTTCTCTCTCAAAAAAAACTAAACAGAAAAACATCGATTTATTCATTCATTTATATTTCGATTATTTTGACTGAGGCCCCAATTAGAGATCAATCAGCGTATTCACAACAAACAAAGCTTGTCGCGACATCCTTGACTAATGTACCCATCCTTCCTGAGATCTTTTATGACATTTGGATGAGAGATCACCCCAGTTCATACAGCAGGAGACACTCCGGGGCCCCCAAACAGTCCTGCAGCCTCCCAGCAAGCCAGGGGCTCGGGCAGAACCCGCCCAGCTCTCGAGGGCCCGCGGCTGCTGCAAACACAGGCACATGTGCGGAAAGTCGACCAAAACCCAGGAATACACCATTTTATGCATGGAGTAATGTATCCATTTTGTATTTTATTTTTTTTACAGGGCACCATAAACGCACAGCTAGTCTGTGAAGAACACATCAATCCACCACAAAAACTGAATGGAAAGTCTGTTTCAAATAAAAACAGTGTTCAACTTGATGTGTGGGTGTGTTTTGTGACTTAAATTGTCATTTATTGGATGCTCTTTGAATAAAATTGTCTCCTCTTCATCATTTGAATCAAAGAGGGCACCAGGGAAGCCGCTAGCTTCATATAATGCAATGTTATTGTCAGAGATGTTCGCTCGGACAATTGGCAAAGACTCGAACACAGGACCAGATCGACTTTTACTGCCGGCAGGAGGTGCAGTTCTCTATGAAGCCACTCAGTGTGCGCTCCCCACTGTCACCCGACCTCTGCCACCTTTTATTGATTGTATATGCAAATTACGAGGAATATATCAGAAAAACACTCCTATCTTCATTAACATGCCGCACCCCTGGACAGCCCCATTGGATCACCCCTCAGACAAAGCATTCTCTTGGTACCAGCACCAACATCCATAAACCAACAGAAACATAGACATTTTAACGAGCGGTATTTCCATGAACTGACACGTCTGTGACCTTACTCGTGACCCTTTCTCATGATGGAGTGGACAAGCACTCCCTTCCGTCCAAAGTTAAATCTTGTTTTCCAAATTGTCGGTTAACAGGCGCCAGCGTGTCTACTAGTGAGGGTTAAATCTTTCTCTCTGAGATGAGGACGGTCAGGTACCATGTGCTCGGGTCCCTTGACCTCCCTGCTTCTCTGTGCTTCTAATGTGTGCAAGATGTCCCGAACACAAGCATTTCGAAGTCAATCAAGCATGTAACAAGATGAAACTTTAAAACATGACAACATTGTCTTTTTCTCTTCTAACAGTTATTTTACCAAAATACTAATGTTATCCTACTGGGGTGAAGCCTACAATGCCAGATAAACTAGAGAGACCACCAAAAAAAAAAAATTGTTAAAAAAAAAAGTTCCAGGATATCAAGGTATTCAAACAGTCATTGGCAAGACCGCAGCCTATATTCACTCTCTGCTCACTCAGCATACCACCGCACTCGCCGTTTCAGCACAATTCTATTTAGTCCATCTTTTAAACTGTCTTCCCTAATCGACTGCAGCAAATATCATCAAACGCACCTCGGTCATCCCTATTTGAAGCGTATTTCTACTGGGACAGAAGAAGCCATGCTGAAAACGTGTCGGGTGTACAGCAAGGGACCCTCGTAAAGGTAACGAACGACGCAAATCGTCTTCCGCGTGCTCCTTGCGCGCGCACGGCCGCGGAGGGGCTGTCGCGCGCCTCCGCTTGTGGAACGGCGATGACGTCAGAGAAGCGCACAAGGTGCAAAAGCAGAAGCGGCGCTGTCGGTCGTCTTCGGCGTCTGCGCTTTTGCGGCGCTATCTGTCATCTTTGCGCCACCGTCTCGGCAGACGCGGCACGCCGCGTGACTTTTTTTTCTCCTTCCCTCCACGCCGAATGGACGAGCCGGCCGAGGATCCCTGAGGTCCAAGAGGCGGACTCGACGATGCCCGTTTGCCACAGGCGCCGCCATCGTGAAACCGGACACCGTCTTGCGGCGGATGGGGAGACCGAAGTGACCGAGCCCGCTGCTCCACCCGGGAGGCGGTGCAGCCTGCCTTCGGACGCGGCCGCGGCCGCCGCCTGTGGCCGCTTGTAGAGGGTGGGAGGAGGCGAGAAGCGGCAGGAGGGAAAATGCGGACGGAGGAGGAGAGGGCTGCCGCACAAGAGCCCATTTTGGAGGAAGGCTCCGGACGTGAGCAGGTGAGGACGCCGACGAGTTGCGCACTCACCTTTCCGCGGACGCCGCGTCATTGAAAAGCGAAGCCTCGCGCCGCCGGCTCAAGGACACTCGCGCACAGTAAACGACGATGCGGTGGTCTTTGATGTCCATGCCCGTCAATCAGCCAGCACCGGATAAATTGATCGCATGAAAAACACGATGCGCGTATTCAATCGGAGCGACGACCTATTGCTGACACATTTGGCCTTTGAGACTTCCCGCAGCCGAAAAGTTGAGATTCGCCACTGAACATTAATTGGAAGAAAAGCGCATTGGTCAGACTCTCCTTTTTCAAATCCGTTCCAGACCATTTGTTGTTTTGGTTTTTAATCAGGAAAAAAAATTGCACTCTCTCATCTCGTACTTTATGAAAACCTTACTGCAACAAAGATTATTTGAGTAGTCCATTAATTTGTTGATTATTTTGTCTAATGATCAATGAATCAGATGAAAACATTTTCACTTCCATCGCATTTGAAATTGACAGTGCAGAAAATGAATTGTGATCCAGTGACTGTTTTGGTCCATTATATGCCAGGAGCCCAAAATATTGATCGTTGTTTTCCAAAATGTATTTGATCAACACAAAGAAAATAAGTCGCTTTCATGGAGGACTACGGAAATTAGAGAATATTTGCTGTTGACAAGCTGACATTCTGAGCCTCTGATCAATATAAATGAAAAAGGATATCAAAACGATTAATCGATGATCAAAAATAATTACACTGGTCAATGGCAAATTTTAAATTTTAATCAGAGATGACACTGATTTTAAAAAAATGATTAAAAACGACTTGACTTTGTTCCTGGCAGATGAGGTTTTGGAGATTATTGTTATGAAAACCTGATTCTGCTAGAGAGAAAAAATGAGGGCAGATTAGGAATCAGCGCAAAAATACTCACTTTGAAAAGTTGTAAATTTTAACAAAGTTTGTTGTGTTTTCGATTCATTTCACAATCGATTAGTTGTTGGTGAATCGAGTCATCTTTGTGACTTTTTGCATCTTTGCAAATGGGATTTAAAGCACAAACTGTTTTTTTCCCCTTCATGATTTCATGCTACATCCGATAGTCTGCTCCTTCTGGTGTGCCTGCTTTGGCCACCAGGGGGCAGTAGTTTGTCACACAGTCATGCGGACACAAATGAGGAAGACACGCCTACTCAGTGGGAAAAAAAGTACTTGATTTTCAGTTGCAAAATAAAAGGTAATGAACTAAAAGATACGTACATTTTGGAAATAAGTAAATCCAAAGCGTATCCACAGGACTGCTACTGAGTCAGTTGCTGCGAAATTCGTAATTTTTATGGCGAATGAAGAAAATATGCCTAGGTCTCATATAGGTCTCAAGGTTTGATGGTTTTAAATACACAACGTGTAAGTCTCTTTGTTTGATGTTTAGTTTGACAGTAAACTTCAACCGGGTGTGGCAGTCAACAGCTCAAAAAGTCCTTTTTTTAATGAACTATTCACTATTTGCCCAAAAATGCTGCTTGATTGCAAATGGAAAATGCAAACTTTATTGCAGACAATTGGTTGTTTAAATGCTGCCTTTGACTCGGTTGCACCACTCCTCGCTTGCCATCTTGCAAGGGCAGGCCTAATGCATGCGATGGAGTGGGCCACGATTACCCTCGCTTCCTGTTTTGGGCCGGCGCAGCGTGGACTATGGTCTCATCCTCCAGCCTCGCCACTCAAGCACTTATCTCATTTACCTTTCGTCAATAGTCAGGCGCCAAAGTGCAGTGGAGTCGTTCATTCATTATATTACAATTGGCGTCTTGACTACGAGCATTTTGGTGCTAAAAGGAAAAAAAAATGAACATGATGTTCCTCAATGACGTCGGCAAGAGTTAACGAGAACCTCCCAACGCTCTGCCTTCTTCGCACGCCGCCTCGGCAGCCCGTTTTCCAGATCGTCACTTTATTGGCCGCCCACAAGCCAGGATTTGCTAATTATAGCTGCTCCAGTCACACCTCGGCAGCGGAAGCGGTGTGAAGATGGAGACAGAAGAAGGCCGCCGTGCCGTAATCACAAAGCGCGTGGAGTGCGTGTGAATCGCAGATGTACGCCCGGATTTGCTGGATGTGGACATAACAATCCACATTTAAGTCAGAACCCGACAAAGACATCAAATGTTGGAAAAACAAAAAACAAAAAACACTTCATGCTTCCCGGACATGCTGATGGTGAAATGTTTTCAAGTGTGCTGAATGCGTCGTAATGCTGACGTTATTGAGAGTTCATTTAGAATCGGATTGAAACTCTTCCAGTTGCTCCTATAATTGAAGTTAAATGGGCCAGCCTAAGGCGGCCCGGTAGTCCAGTGGTTAGCACGTCGGCTTCACAGTGCAGAGGTACCGGGTTCGATTCCAGCTCTGGCCTCCCTGTGTGGAGTTTGCATGTTCTCCCCGGGCTTGCGTGGGTTTTCTCCGGGTGCTCCGGTTTCCTCCCACATTCCAAAGACATGCATGGAAGGCTGATTGATCACTCTAAATTGTCCCTAGTTGTGAGTGTGAGTCTGGATGGTTGTTCGTCACTGTGTGCCCTGCGATTGGCTGGCAACCGATTCAGGGTGTCCCCCGCCTACTGCCCAGAGACAGCTGGGATAGGCTCCAGCACCCCCCGCGACCCTGATGAGGATCAAGCAGTTCGGAAGATGAATGAATGAATGGGCCAGCCTAACTGATTCTGAAGCCTCCGGGCAGATTAGATAGACGTGGCAACACACAGAGGCTGAAATGTGATTGGGCGAAGTAAGTTACGTCCACATTCTTGTGCCGGAAGCAGAGAAACGTTTCAAAACGGGGAGGAAGGACTCAAAATGGAATACAATTTAACCAAACACATATTAGAATTTCGGTTGTAAATGTAGGACAGGCTTTTCGTTTCATGTCGTCAGCGTTCCTCGCTTTTGAGACAAATTCCATCACCATTCCTCGCATCTTGCCTGTTGTGACACTCCCACTCCAATCCATTTAGAGACCGATTCCGGGGGGGAGGGGTGCAGCAGCGGGGAGTGAGGACTCGGAGGAGGGAGAGTGAACTCATAGAAAGAAGGAAGAGCGAAAGGAAGGAAGTAAAAATTAGGTGAAGGAGAATGATTACATAAGCAAAGGTAGGAGGATGTGCAGCTCGAAGACATGTCAGTCCAATGGGATTTGACAGAAAGATTTGAAATAGGCCTTAGCCAAGAGATGATCGATGTGTGCCCTTCATAGTGTGCTCTTAAACGCCTGCCGCGTTTGTGCTTGCCGTTCTCCGGCGCAGACGACGCTACGTTGCCGGGCGCTGGAGTGGAGTCGGTCCACTTCAAAAGAGTCTAGAAGCATCCTTTGCGACTAAATTATTCACATGCATCGCAATGCCGGCCTCCGATGTGCCCGCTGCCAATTTGATCGAGAGGCTGGAGAAAGGGGAGGGGTGTGTGTGTGTGTGTGTGTGTGTGTGTGTGTGTGTGTGTGTGTGTGTGTGTGTGTGTGTGTGTGTGTGTGTGTGCGTGTGCGTGTGTGTGTGTGCACTGTAATATGATGTCCTCACAGTGCAAGTGAGGCCACATGCACTTAGCCAAGCATTAACTGTGTGTTTGTGTGTGTGTGTGTGTGCACTAATGCTGTGATACATTCAGCGTGGTAATGCATCTGTTTTGGTCGCAACCACAAGCTTACACACTACGAAATGTGACACTCTTTACCAAGCAAGAAGGTCCTAATCATGAGGATCAAGCAGAGAACAGAACAATGTGGAGTTCATTGATCCATCCCCCCCACCCCCAAAAAAGTGCTTGCTTTTCATAAGGAAAAATACTTCTATCTTATACTGTACTTTATAAAAATGAGTAATGACCGTGAGTCAGTATAATAAACTCATGCAGACAAATGAAAAAGTAGCACTTCTTCTTCTACTACTCCTGTAAGTGATTCACTAAGATATTTGTCATTTTTCATATTACAGGTATTATGTTGCCTGTCTACACGTGTTGCTCCACCATTTGGGCTCAAAAAGCCATTACCTAAAGGATTCTAGAAACCTCGATGCCAAAGCTGTTGATGAGCTAATCTATGTCCTTTTGCAATATGTGTGAGCATTTTGAAAAAGCAGACTTTGTTTATTTTAAATACACCATGTATGATTCTTTAGTTTGATGTTTAGTTTGACGGTAAACTTGACCCGGTCAGGTGAGGTCCACATGGCAACACGTAGAAATCTGTAATCTGATTGGGCAATTGCATCTCTCCGCCTCCTCAGCAACGTCCGATCCAGCAGTCCTTGGCGTCGTCCCTGTGCCGGGAGTCCCACTGGAAGTGCCTCCTTCTGACCCTCCTGATGTACGGCTGCTTCGCCACACTCATCTGGTGCGCCCTGTGCCGCGTGCCGGTGCTCAGCTCGTCTCCGGTGCGCGTGGCCGCCGCCGACAGCAACTCCACCTCAGCGGCCTACTACAATGACGTGCAGCGCCTGGAGAGTCCGTGCTCCAGCGGCTACCTCTACATCCCGCTGGCATTCCTGGCAATGCTCTACGTGGTCTACCTGGTGGAGTGTTGGCACTGCTTCTCCAAGACGGCCGTGTTGGCTCACGCCGAATTCCAGGTTTGTGTAAGGCGCATATGTTTGTCGCTCAACGACGTCGCCATTGCTATGATGGGCGGCATGAGATAAGCCAGGGGTGTCAAACTCATTCTTGTTGCGGGCCACATTTTAGTTACCGTTTCCCTTGGAGGGCCGTTATGACTGACACCAGATCAAGAAGTCAACAATAACTGTTGATTCAACTCTTGTTTAAGTTACCATCACGAGAAGTTTGGTAACAAGAAAATGCTTAGAATATCTCTCTTATTTATTACATGTGAGAATAAAACATTTTGATCGGCATTTTAGAAAGTATCATGGAATTTGACGTGTTTGATCTGCTTTCGCAGGCCACCTAACATGATGTGGCGGGCCAAATCTGGCCCCTGGGCCTTGAGTTTGACACCTGTGATATAAGCAATGACATAACAGAAACGAAGGTGTTGATAAACTGTTTCGCTGGGCCTCATTGATTGCTTAACAGTTGAAATCTATGCTCGATCGCCGGATTAATATTCCCATATCCACGCAAAGGCTTCCGTGTTTTGTTCTCGAATGTCCCAGACTCAAATCTGGAACTTCGCATTCGGCGTTTATTTTTAATGGGTCATTCGCTAATCATTTTTCCGGATACTATCCCAACCGTCTTCGGGCAGTAGACGAGGGGGACACCCTGAACCGGTTGCCAGCCAATCGCAGTGTACAGTGTTTCAATGAATATTAAATGTACCTTTTTAGGAATAAAAGCTATGCTAATTAGGGAAGTATTTTGTCATTTTGATGCGGTATTCGGTGTGAAAAGTTTGAAAACCACAGGAGTCCTTGAAAGGCAAGTCAGAGCAAGTGACTTTGTTTGTTCACGTGCAGGATGTGTACGAGCGTGTGCAGCGCCTCCAGCAGGCCACGCCCTGCATTTGGTGGAAAGCCATCAGCTACCATTACGTCAGGCGGACCAGGCAGGTGACAAGATACCGCAACGGAGATGCGTACACTACCACACAGGTGAGTGAAACGGCTCCATCTAGTGGTAAGCAAAAGAATAGCTGAATTCAATGTTCAAACTGGGCATCATGTTCCGGTGGAACATATATATATATATATATATATATACATATGTATTTTTTTTTTCAATCCAGAACAGTACAATTAGTACAGTCCAGTTGTATTTAACTTTGCCATCAAGAGTTCAAAACGTTTGTTTTTCAATTTCGGTTAAAATGCTGCCTTTTCCAGGTCTACCACGAGCGGGTCAACACTCACGCCTCAAGCTCAGAGTTTGACTACGCCCGCTATGGCGTCAAAGATGTGTCCAAGGAGCTGCTGGACCTGCAGTTGCACTCGGCGGTTCGCCTCCGCTTCACCAAGTGCTTCAGGTGAGGGCCGCTGTGTGGGATTTGTTAGACTTTCTTTTCGTTCGTTGCAATTTCTTGTGAAAGATGACCAGTTTTTCCCCATTCTCAGCTTTTCCAGCGCACGTGCTGAGGCGGCCTATCTCACCCAGGTAAGTGACAGACAAAAGCAGAGGTTGGGGGGGGGGCTTGAGTCACGTTACTTGACTTAAGTTGAGTCACGAGACTGACTTGATTGATGTGACTTGATGTGAGACCTGAGTCAGACTTAAATCAGAAATTTTAGGTTTTGGAACTGGGATGGCTAAAACTTATGAGAGATCAACTCACCTTTACATTGGTTTAACCTACGTAATGATTTGACTCAACTTGTTTGAAATGTATTGACTCAACTCGACTTGATTTTTTTTTTCTTTGAACATAAAGCCTTGAGTATATTTTAAAGCATATCAGTCATGTCACAATTTCTTAACTCAGTTCTTCTTCTTGCCCCAAGCGAGCACGCTTCTTCGGCGAGAATGAGGGCCTGGATGACTACATGGAGGCCAGGGAGGGGATGCACCTCAAGAATGTGGATTTCCGCGAACACATCCTGGCATTCCCTGACCCCGCCCACCAGCCGTGGTTCTCCAGGTACAGGGTGTTCTGGCTGGCCTCGGCTTTCCTGCTTTCGTGGCCGCTGCGCGTCGTGTCCGAGTACCGCACGGCCTACGTGCATTACCACGTGGAGAAGCTGTTCGGGGAGGACGAGGATCTCGGCGGAGGGGGCGGTTATGGCGCCGGCGGACCGGGAGGGGGCGGGAGAGGCGAAGGTGAGACAGAGAACGGAGGGGTGGGGATCGGTCTGAACGGGTCCAGCTACAGGGCCATCTCCCGGGTCAACACGGTGGACATGACAGAACTGGAGTGGCACATCCGTTGTAACCAACAGATGGTTCCCAGCTACTCCGAGGCCATCCTGATGGACTTGGACACGAGCGGGGCAACGAACGCCGCCGCTTTCACGCCCGTGTCGGGGCCCCCGGGCACCGCCCCCAACCTGGAGGGGAACCGGCCTCCCTTGGCCCTGCCGGTGGCGTTCAACTCAACATACCTCCTCCAGAGCTGCCCTCGATGTCGACGGACCACGTCCAGCTCCAGTCTGCCCTCCCGACTGAGAGCGCCCATGGGAACTACGGCCCTGCTCAACGCCACCGTGGCGGGTTTGAGGGCGGCCGGGCACGGCGGGGGCAGAATCGGGGGCCGGCTGGTGCTGAGTCGAAGCGGATTCTCCTTAGGAAGGCTCGGAGGAGGCAGGCGGAACAGCCTGTTGCATTCGCGCAGCATGGGTGGCGGCCTGGCAGGGAGTCGAGAGGAAGGAGTAGCAAGCGGAGTCGGGGGCGGGGGCGGGGGCGGGGGCGGGGGCGCGGGCGGCTTCCTGGGCTTGGGATCCAGGCAGGACGATGAGGAGACCCGAGGCGTGCTGGAGGCAGAAGGCGATGAGGAAGACGAGCAGGAGGTGGAGGTGGAGGAGAGGAGGGGGGAGGATGGCGGGAGAGAGAGGGATGAAGAGGCTGAGCAAGACGGAGGTGTGCTTGAGAGGGACCGTCCACCTTCTTACCAGGATGCCTTCTTCTTCCCCGTGCTTATTATCCACGGCGACGAGAGCTGCCATGCCCGGGACCCCCTCTGAGCCCGCACGACACTTTGGAATGACGCAGGTTGTGTTTGGAATCACTCGCTATTCCCGACTTCCTAATCATCTGTACTACAAAAACCGGTAATCATCTGCTGTGAATGGAATCTGTGATTCATTGACCCCTCACCCCCATTTTATCATTGCCTATAGATGCCACAAGATGACAGAAAAGCACTTTTTTTCTATTAGACAACGCTATGGCCTAATTCTTCAACATGCACATTTAAAAATACTGGGTTGTTTTCCGAAGCCACTAGATTTTGAGCAGACTGGGTTACTCTCACCCAAGATTGGGTTCAATATTCTGACCCAATAGATTGGGTTGGAGATTGAATTTGCATGGGCTGAAGGGCTGAAACTGGTCACCCCTTTGGGCGGTGTGTTCTGAAGTTCCTCAACCCAATGTGTTGGGTATAAATAACCCAGTCTTGGCTCGTTCCCTTTTGGACCCAGCGCTGCACTCCATAAACCGTTGGGTCAAAAATAACTCAAATTGGGTCAAAACAAGGAAGGGACCAACTCAACGCTTTGGGTTACTTCAAAAGAGTAACACCCAATTTCGTGAGTTGTTTAGGACAAAACAACCCAATTTTGAGAGCTTGTTTAATCCACCACCACCCAATTTTGTGGTTTCTGTATAAAACGATGATTATTTTTGGGGGGTGGGGGGTTGTTTTGTGGGTTATTCATTTTACCTGACTTTTTGGAGTCAAATGTACAACTCACAAAGGTTGCTCGTTCCCTTTTTGACCCAGGTGGGTTTATTTTGGGCCAAACGTTTTTGGTTGCCATTTCATCCACTTTGGGTTACTTTTAACCGAGCAGTTTTAAGAGTCTCGCGCCGAAGCAATTGTTTTTTATTTGGCATGGTTTCGCCTGAGCACAAAATCTGTTTTTCAGCAAATAACGAAGGATAGGTTCACCCCCCCCCAAAAAAAATTGCAAGTGCTGGGAGTGATTCCAAACACAGCTGAAAAGAGAAGAGCAGAGCTTACTTTTAGATCAATCTATGCAAGAGCAGGAGTAGGATGGGACCCACAATGTTCATCCACAATATTGACTTACATGGTCATGCCACCCAGAGTCCAGTTCTTCCACACCAAACTCATCCTGGCATACCTTTATGGACTGACGGAACACAAACGCATCTTTTGAAAAAAAAAAGAAAAGAAAAAGCCCCCAAAAGATTCTACTACTTCCACAATTTGGAGAAAAGCCCGAAGGCTCAACAAGTGCGTGCACATCACCTGCGACGCTATTTAGATGAGCACTCCGAGCACCCCCCCATCCTCCGCTCCACATGTATGTAAAGCACACACACGAGACAACGACTAATAAGCAACATAAATGAAGATGGAGCTGCACAAAGGACTCAAATCAGCCATGATGAGATAAAATCTGACATCAAGAAAACCGAGGAGTATTTTTTGTCTTTTTCTTTTTTTACAGCTGTGCACCATCCCAAAAGGAAAACACTAACTATTTTTCTTATGATTTGATTGTACTGATGGGAAGCACTTATACGATACAATATTCTATCTATAATCAGTAGTGTGCATCTGCTGTAACCACTTGGCCACTTAAACGCAACCATGGTTTGACATTTCAGTTCCAGCCATGGCTCCAAAACATGGACTGAGCCAGCGAGTGCACTACTTTTCTATCTTGGTCGTCTTGGTCGCATCGTCTTGGTCGACAGAATGCCTTCATAGGTGTTCCACGCGGTCGCGCACACTCTCCGAAGCACGGAAATGTTCTCCTCTGTTGCCTTCATGTCTGCTACTGCTTCAACTCGGCTTCCGTTTTTGACACCCAAATGTCCGGGAAAGTGGATGTGCACCGGGAACACAAAGCAACACAAATGAGACATAAAGGAGGTTAAATCACAAATAACTTCATGAAATTTACGAAACTCGTGAAAAGGGAGCTGTGGTCGCTAGAGAGCAGCAAAGATCTTTTTTTAAAAGCACTTTCAAGGGGAAGTGAGGCCACTGTGACTCAGACAGGGTACAAAACACCTCAAAATTTGACGCTGTGGAAAGCTATTTGAGCATTTTTTTCGTCATTATACTTGGTATCCATCTTAAAATCCATACACGACTATGCACTTTGTCTTACAAGTGGCACTACTGTTTTGAAATGCTATTAATTTGCCATTAATTTGGTCCAGCCTCCTGAAAACCAAACAACCCAAACTTTTGGTGTTTTTTTAAAAATAGAAAGATAGCCTTCCAACTATACAGTAATGCCATATTGAAATAGATTGTAAATACACCGTTTTGCCACATTTTTGTTTTAAATGGAAATTGTGCTGCTTCTTCTGGTGTGTGAAATGGCCAGCTGGAGGCAGTATAATACAAATATTGATATACATGGAAACGGTCACCACTCAATAAACGGCAATACAGTACTATTTTGCCCGATGCTATTGTTCCCCCGTTTATAATGTTTGTGCAGTCTTGGTTAGCATTAAGCTAACGGATGCTCAGAAGGCCATTTATTTTGACAGGAAACAGCAAAAACAGCTTGAAGAATATTTTTTTAAAGAAATGTTCAATGTGCTACATGTGAAGTGAGTTGTAATGCTCAAATGGCTTTCGGTTGTTAATCGTCTTAAAGACCATGTTTTTGTCTTTGACATACTAGTAGGACAACTACATGTTACTAATGAGGCAACTGCACGCTACTAGTACAACTACAGTACTGATATTTAAAAAAAATCGACTAGCACTTCAGGGATAGTACTAGTGCCCTCAGACATCAACTAGTGACCAGTTTTGCACACGCTGATGAGAAGCACGTCGTTTGTCCTGGGCAGCTGATCCACAACGCAAACAAAAAGCACTGTGACGTCACTGACACGGAAGAGCAATTGCAGCGGGTCTGACGGCAAAAGCAACAATCTGACTCAGCTGGTGTCGACGAAATCAATACCATCAACGGTCTATTTTTTTTAATAATCTTGAACGAGTCTGCGACCACGTGACCAGTGCAAGATTTGCACATTGTTAAGACAAAACTAGCAAGAAGGTGACTGAACGGAATCAAATCAACTGCAGCAATACAGTATGCGCTAATTGGGTGCTCTTGTGATCACGTGATCGTCCGACGCTTACATGACGCTGTTGACGGATCATGTCAACAAACATACAGGATGCAAATAAAGTCTGCTTCATAAAAAGTCATTTGGTGTGATACTATTTATCATTTCACGTTCATTGTTTAAACTGCGCTTATTTACCTACCGCATATAATGACGTCACTGTTTTCCCGTCCTCTGATTGGGTGGTCTGAGCAAAACTGTTGAAAGTGGTATGATGCGTACACACACACACACACACACACACACACACACACACACACACATATATATATATATTAGAGCTGTCAAACAATTAAAATATTTAATCTAATTAAAAACTCAACTGTCATAATTAACTCAAATTAACTAAAAATTAATCATGATTACTCACGCATTTTTTATCGTTTCTGAATTTCCTTTTATATTTTTTGTCCCATTTCCCCCCATTTTAATGCTCTCATCAACATGGAATCATGAATCAGTTTCCTATGTGAAAAATGCAATTATTGACTGAAATAATTTTGATTTTCAATTTTACATGAACATTTTTCACTTGGAGCAGTTATTCACACATCATCTCTCACACAATATTACTGTCCGTCAACAACAGTGAAAAAAATATTTTGTCACACAACAGCTGCTTGAACAGCTCTTTTTATGGAATCAAAACAGCGCAATATAAAGTGCACATCTAAGGTAAACTAGTACTCAGCCTATAATTTTTCACGGCCCCCTGACTAGGGATTGTCGGTCAGCATGGAAGGATCTCTCGTTCTGTACTTTTTTGATCATTTATTGGAGCAGTTTGCAGCAGAAGTAGTAGTAGTAGTAGTAGTTGTAACAGAAGTATCAGAAGCAGGTAATAACCTAAACTACACATAAATGCAGTAAAAAATTAATATATCTATCTTTCTGCATCACAATGTAAATATGTATATAATTGACATTAATTAATACCTTTATTTAACAATACGTTTAATAAATAATGTAATCAACCCTGATTTCACTATGTATCATTTTCGTCATCATTATTCATTGTTTTAAACATAAGAAACCATACAACACAAACATAAAGTCGAATCGAACAAAAGAACTACAAGTCCCAAAAGTCAATCCCGGAAGTGGAGCGCCGGCTTGATTAACCTCAGCTGCAACGCAATTTACTTCGTTTAAACGTCAGATTGCAGACGGACAAACATGACAACTATGCACAAATGAGCTAAATAAAGACACCCCTGTTCTAGGAACATTTTAGCCCACGCTGTTTAAAATTGCCGATTGCGTCAGCAACTTTGTTCTTTGTCGTGTCATCCATTTTCTTCGCTTTGAAATGATCCATAGCTGTCTGTCTGAGAGGGGGGGCGGAGTACTCACGTCAGCTGTGCGCTTGGCCATTAAGTGGTATTTCAGACTCGACGTGCTATGATGATAGCTCAGTTTACGACTGCAAAACATACAGGTAACTTTGGTCTTGTCAGTGGAACAATCTGGCAACTTTTTAAAAGTAAACTTTCCATTCATAAACTATTTAAGTATCCGTTTTCGGTGTCTCGCGCTGCCGTGGCTGGCAAACGTGCGTGGACCTGTGCAGCGCGCTTGATGTTTTGATTCTGGTTTATTTATAAAGCAACGTAACATCCGCTGTGACGTCGGCCGCGTTAATCTCGCGAGAAAATTTTTGATCCCGATAAAATTCATTTAAATTAATGCCAATAAAAACGCGCTAAACTGACAGCTCTAATATATATATATATATATATATATATATATATTACATTGTACATACATTATATATATATATATATATATATATATATATATATATATATATATATATATATATATATATATATATATATATATATATATATATATATATATATATATATATATATATAAACAAGTTCTGCCATGGCAACCCAGAAACACACAGCGCTGTGCCCTTCAACACCCCCTCCTCACCCCTCCTCAGGTCAGCTTCATATATATATATATATATATATATATATATATATATATATATATATATATATATATATATATATATATATATATATATATATATATTTATCAACTGCTGCAGGTGAGACGTGGTACAGTTGCGCTTTTCTGAAACTTCAATGTGATTATCATGGATTAAGTCTGCATTGATTGAAGGCCCATGGAGCCAATGGAGCCATGAGTGTCACTCCACATGATCCTGGGATGCTATTTGAAGCTCGATAGTCTCGTCTCCTGCACGTTTTGGGGACAAGGACGGTGGAAAACATGTGTAATGACTTATTCTGACTGGCTTGGCACTAGCCGGGCTCAGATTGGTTGCAGATGGGAGGCAAAGCAGTAGTTCCTTGGTGCGTGTTTATTTTTTTTCCCACTTTACGAGTGCCACTGGACTCCCAAGTTACAGCACTAAAAGGCGCAAATAGAACTGGTGAATGCACCTGAAGTAGTGGTGGCTCAGAGGGTCGGATACTGTTTAGCAGGTTGTTTGCATTTGCAAGCTGAAAGTAGGGCAATTACTCCTTTTTCAATTATTTATAAGCTTTAATAACGGCAGTCACTTTTGGAAGTTTAATCTCTGTGAAATATTCATGGCTTTGAAATTGAACGGTTCCAGGCTGCGGGCTCCTACTGCAACCCCATCCTCCAGACCTCCTTGTGTTTGTTTTATACTGACAAGTCTTGAATGTGGTTCCTGGTTTGGAGAAAACGTGAGCCTGTGTGATATATATTCACGCTGACAAACTCTGTCATATGCCTTGCGGACAAAGGTATGTGTACACGAGTCAATATCACCATAACGTCAACGTTATCATTGTATGATCCATCCATTTTCAACACCGCTTATCCTGAGCAGGGTCACGGGGAGGTGGAGCCTATTCCAGCCGACTTTGGGCGAAAGGAGGACTACCCCCTGAACTGATCGGCAGCCAGTCGCAGGGCACATAGAGAGACGAACAACTGTTCACGCCCACATCCTCACAGTCGCTGAGTGGGAACCGATCCCACGCTGCCTGCATATTCAGGCAAGTGTACCACAACACGATCAGCGACATCATTGTATTAAATGGATGTCATCCTGTTCGGAATGCATAAAATTCAATTTCAAAATTAACATACAACCAGCAAAGTGAAATCGCTCACAGGGTGCACAATGACAGGGTGGACATTTTTGGCTAATGTTAGAGTTTTACCAGTACATGGTGGATCTCAGAGATCGATTGTCTTCCATCAACTGACAGAGTATCTCTATGAAAGGGCGAACTTGTTAACTTTGACAACATCCGACAACACACCTTCAAATGCAAATATTTATTCTGCAACTATACACTCTTTCAGCTTTTACCAAGGAAGGGCAATGAGCCGGTCATATTGCCACTGAAAGCATGAGAAACCTTTGTAAAGAGGCAGTATACCTCATAACGACACGGTGAACAGCAATTTCAGAGACACATATAGAAAAAGTTCAATGTGATGATGAAAATAGAATATACATGATCAAACAGCAAAATATGTGAGCTTGCTGACAGGTTGGATAACAACAGGGTGGACATTTTTGGCTAATTTTAGCATTGAATGAGCACATGGTGGATCTTCACTTTGCCGTCAGCTAAGAGGCTGACTGCAAGTTTTTGTCTCAAATGATATTCGTCGGTGCTAGGGTGCACATGGTAAGCTTGACAACATTTATTCTGCAACTACCCAGTGTTTCCCTCGAAAACATAATGCTGGTTGTATCACTGAAAACATCAGGGGGGAATTTTAAAGGGCCGGTGACACCAAAAGGACATGGTGGACAGTCTTGTAATTCTGTCCACATCATTTGCAGAAATATGACGTCTTTGTTGGGTGCCTCGGAAATGTTTCCTTGATGGGAAAATGAACAAATGATGGCATGGTTGGGGAGAAAACAATCCCACTCCCTGCTTGAGCCATTTCCCATCATTCCTGCACTCGCCTATTGGGCACGCCACCTATTCCAGCCACACTATACAACAACGGGTAATCACTCCCAGTAAGAGCAAGGCCCATTTGCTAACAGTCCACGGAGTGACAGACGGGTGTATGATCAGGGTAATTGTGGAAATTAGACATCTTCCCCTTTCAGACCAAACATATCATTTAGGGAGCCGCATCTCAGCCTTGCATGCATGCTCATGGCTTTGATTTAGACACGAGTGATCCAATAATAACCACGCGGAAGGCGCACATTTGCAATGACAGGCTTTTGTATTCCATGTACAAAGTAGATCTCTCTCTCTCTCTCTCTCTCTCTCTCTCTCTCTCTCTCTCTCTCTCTCTCTCTCTCTCTCTCTCTCTCTCTCTCTATATATATATATATATATATATATATATACACACACACACACACACACACACATTATGTTTTTTTGGGGGAAAACTGCATTTCTTTGCAGAAAGTAATGAGACGCCTCTGACTTCTATCAGTAAGGATATCCTGGACAAATCCCATCATGCTCTGCATGCAGTTTCCAAGCAACACAGCCAGTCATGGCTGAATTACAATATTACACTGTTCCCAGTCGTCTGAATTACTTCTTGGCTCCTCGGAATGCATTAGTGAACAGCAGAGGTCCATAACAGAGCCAACAGGTTTGCTGTGTATATATACACAAAGCTTTATATTATGATGATGGGTGGATGCAGCAGTGGAGCGCAGTGAGCTATTATCCCCCTTATGTTTATTTACGAGCAGCACAACTGCTGAATGGCTTTTTGCAGGTGCCGCAACAATTGGATTTGGTATTAAAAGGACGGCGGGCGCAATCGGTCGATCTGCTGCACAAGCAGTCCCGAGTGGTTTCACTGAGGACCCGGAGTGTCAGTCAGTCTCTTTTTGACGTAGTGGCACCCCTATGAAGCTGACCTGAGGAGGGGTGAGGAGGGGGTGTTGAAGGGCACAGCGCCGGTGTGTTTCTGGGTTGCCATGGCACCCAGAACTTGTTTTGTCCTGAAATGACCATTGGAACTGCAACAGTCGACAACAGTTGCTTTTCAGCGGCTGCACTGTATATTAAAGCGCTCACCATTTTGTGGGCTATGCTATATGCCATTTGAGCATTTATTCCCTACCTTTGATAGCCACTTACTAGTGCGCTTCATCCAAATTAGCTAGACGATTCAGTGCACTAGTAGAACAGCTGACTTATTCAAGTCACTCAATGCTGTTTGAGCAGTCATTCAATATCAACCATATCCAATTTAATGGCCAAGTACGAGTCATCTCTGTCCTTCACGAGTACGACAACATTGGCATAGTGGTGGGAAACAAACATTCCGCGTCAGGCCTACAACTAGGAAACTATATTATCTTCATCGTGAAGATAAGGAGCGTCCTTGTACTTGTTTTACTTTTTTATTGTGTTGAAAAATGCACATTTCTATCATCCAAAAGACCAAAAAGAGATGCACCACTTGAGTCCGGTGCCTCCCAAATCACCTTGTAATGTTGTATGCCCAAGTGCCCTTTTTTGTCATGTGGGCCCATTTGTATTTATCAAGCTCCTCTGCGCGACTGAGAGCACACGCTACCATCTTGATAGGAGTGCAGAGTCCATGTAAATGCCAAGTGGCACTCGGCCATGTTTGTTGCCAGGCGGTGAAATGTTAAATAAGGACAACGTGTGTTTGGACTGGTAATCAACACAACGGAGCAGAGGACAGAAATTATGTGGTGTCAAACTCATTACTCAGCGCGGGCCAACATCGTAGTTATGGTTTCACCTCATCATTTTGTACGTAACCAGTGAGTCTCAAAGGTTGAATGCTTTTCATCTTTCATTTTTACATCTCAAATGATCTTTGCCCACTGAAATGAATGGAAATGTCATTCATTTGTTCCGGTCTTCCCCTCCCAAAAAACAATGACATATGTGTATTTTTATGAGGAAAAATACCACTCTTTCCTATTCCTATTCCTATTCACCCATAAATACGGGACAAATAAAGGATATCTTATCTTATCTTATAAAGACATAATATTAGAATTAAAAGTAATTTGTCGGTTTTTGTCACACCTCTCATCACGGTGACACTAATTTTTGTCGTTCTTCACAGAGGATAAAGAATATATGGCGACTGCGGCATATGAATATTTGAGTACTCTTATATTGTTCATTTACATGTGTTGCTTTGTTTTCTGTGCTAGTGTTAGCATTAAGCTAGCGGACTGAAAAGCTAAGCTATGTGGTGGTTTTCTATACGCAAAGCGTAATTCTCTTTTATTTATTTATTTAGTGACAGTCAAATTTAACTCAGAGTGGCAATTTGTAAACAATTGTTGACTATTTGCCAAAGTGCTGCCGACTGTGAAGAGAGTTGAGTTGACTTCATTGCACAAATTGGTTTCAGATCTTCTGGTAAAATGAAAAGAACAAATCCATTTCCCGAGACACATGAAGTACACGCACTTCATTTGCTTTAGTAGGACACAAACATAATAGGGTACGCCGGCTCTCACCCCCGGGCCTTGAGTTTGACACCTGTGCTGTTGATCAACCGCCAAGCAGCGTTGTTGTTCTTGCTATATTTGTATGCTAGTTGTGCTCTAAAATGAATAATTCAGTTTCCCCCTCTGGAGCAGTTCGCAGCTAATTAACAAAGAAGCGTGGTGCCAGGGCCCGGGAGTCACTAGTGGATGTGACGCAGGTTCTGTGAGTGATTCAGCCGGCGTGTGAAGCAGGGGAGCGATCCGTCTCGGATTTATTGACAGTGCTGCTGCACTGACGCCCCAAATCACTGATGCATCATGGCTTGATTAATTGGAGGCCGGACAAGGGGGAAGCCTCGCGGATCAGTTAATGAAACTGCAGAGATAAAAACCCCACCCACACTGATGATTCTTGCCAACCGGGCCATTCAACCGAAGCTGCCACCGTCCAAAAAACCCCGTATCATCTGTCTTTCTGTATGCACTTGTTTGACTCTCCGTCTGATCAAACCACGCTCCATCTGCACTCTCACTCTCAATTAGCGCTGTTGTTAGGGGAGATAAATACGTTTGCTACAGCTGCACAACTGTCCAAATTTCCCCGGAGGAGCAATTCTCAATGAGCCGATGCATCAGAGAAAGTTTGGAAAGAAGACGAGGATAAAGAGGCAGGCTTTTATTCACCAGGAACAGCTGAGAATAGCTTTGAAGCTTGATTTTCGTCATCAAGGCTCAAGATGTGTGCAGTATGTACTGTTTTGTCAAAGCAATGATGTGATTCAGTGGCGGGCCTCGAGTTTGGTACCTGGACCCTCAGTGGGGGCTTGCCTGACCGAACTGCTTCACCGTCGAAATGACAGAAAAATGTCAGCGAAAAGAGGTTTTTTCTCCAAGCAATCAGAGGACACTGGAGTAAAATGCTGAGATGATTCAGAACCAGCGTGCTGGGCTCTGGATGATAAATTGAAATCTAAATCTATTTCATGCAACGGTCCATATTGCTAATATTGTATAGTTGAACAAAAGGTGTCCAAACTATGGCCCAGGGGCATTTGTGGCCCACCGTCCATTGTAAGCGGCCGGCAGCATATACTAAAAATGACATTTGCTACTAATAAATGTCTTTTATATACTGGAGATCTTTTCTGAACATGCAAAGATACAAATATTTATAACCAAACGAGTCACAACATTTCTCTTCAGAACAATGCGGCGAATAAAGATAATTAATTTTACGTGCAAAAATGGTTTCTTCCACTTTCTGCTTTGTGTCAGGTCTGAATTTGTGAACACATCACATGAATGATTCCCATTGATTGAGCAGCTGCAATGTTTCGCAATGTTTTGAAAAAAAAAAATGACATTAAAGAGAGCTTGGAGGCACTCATGGGCCGCATGGGAACTTACCGCTGTACCCTTTTTAGCAGAGTTGAGGATCAATGGCAGAAGCTGATGAAGCCATCAATCTTGAGCACAATGAGCCAGGAATTAATGGTTGCGCCAAGAATGCATTGCAATTGGGAGCCACGCAGTGCACGTCATTGCATCGGGATGGATGGCTGGATGAATGGAAAATGGTTTTAAAGGATTGCCCAGCATTTGTCCCTTCAGCAAAAGATAGTTAATCAAATCAAGTGGCTGGAATCTGCCGTCTCTTCATTTCCAGGGCTTGCACATAAACAACGCAGATTGAATTACCGGCCTTCTTTCCAAGTCTTGCAGCAGATCAATTATAAGCCAAGGTTTGGGGACGGCCAATTGGCTAATTTCTCTAACTCGCTTACATTTTGGACGACTTACTGAATCAAATTGCACGTTGAAAGGGAATCGCCAGGAGGGACTTGATCAAGTTCCTTTCAACACACAATTGATGTGAAGTTTTGCCCATTATAAACATTTTCAAAATGTCAACCGTGTGTCTTAACAAAGATTAATTTTAATAACACATTCAGAATCATTTGAGTACCGGTACTTTTGTGATTTCAGAAGTGCGCATCAACATAGGAAACAAACAGTCCATTGCATTAATCGGGATCTAAAAAGGGATTGAACCAATTCGTGGGCCAATCAACAAGGATACTTTACCATTCTGCATCGACATTAAAAGTTTGAAATCAAATAATTGCAAATGCCGTGTTTGTCACTTGGTCTTCCAGCTAGCTAATTCACAAAGGACTTTTGACTCGGCCGTCTACTGCCGTCGGTGACGGTAACCTTCTGCGGAGCAGTGAAATGGGTGACACATCCATCTGCGCTGTATGAGAGTTGGATGGTTGTGGAAGAGCATAGCAGCTACGGTAGTTTCGACTAGGCCTAGTCTGAACGGTGCTAGATTTCATACAGAGGGTGAGGAACGAGGCAATGACAGCGCAGGACCCAGTTTTATTAAGGACATTGCTGCTTTACTTGCAAGTCGTCACTTTTATGTTAGTCTGAGAGACATTTAAAACATTACAAGTCTTGTCACCTACTAAATATGCTACTGCTTGCAGGTAAAACATTCTCATCCTAATTTGAAACCTAGTTGACTTTCTTTCCCCCATGTCACTTTTGACACTTAGTAAAATGTTTCTGCCCAAATAAACAAAAACAAACAAAAAACCCCCCTACTGTGTACTCAGTAATGAATCAACTTTGACTCAACTTTCATCACATTAGCTACAAAAAAAACCCCCAACAACAACAAATCTCAATTTATAAGAGTTTTTTTCCTGGTAAAAAGTTGTTTTTATATCACAGATTTTTAATTTTTATTTAATTTGTTTCAACAATATGCTGTCAAGGCTGAATTTCTCCTCTGTGATAATCAAGTATCGTCTTATTGTAAATGAAATATAGGGGCGTGGCGTTGCGTGCTGTGGACCAATAGGATCGCCTTGTTTTCCGGGTGGGCGGGCTCGAGAGACCAGCACTTTTGCGTGCGTTCTCGCTCCCTCCGCCTCTTGTGTCTCTCTCGGCATTACGTTGAGGCAACTGTGCGCGGGGTAACAGTAAATCAGACCTCGCAGCCGGAGCAGTGAAACCGAAAACCTGTAAACCTCGTCGCTGTATTTTTGGCCGCTGACAGGAGCGACTGAGCCCCCCCGCCCCCTTCTCCCGGCCTTGTCTTTCCTTCCTCGGCTGGAGGCACCAAGAGACTTGTCCGGCGAGAGCGACGCGGCCAAGCGTTTTTCCGCCTACTTTCTGCTCGAGCTCAATATTCGTTCACACTGGAAATGTCCGAAACCAAGCCGAATGACGAGCCCAAGTTATCGACGACGGACAGGGTGGTGAAATGTGAGTACTCCATTTGCTCTTTGACATTTTCTACCCCCCCCCCCCTTCCCCACATACACACACACCCCGAGACGGCTTCGCGGTCGAGATGGTTGGTTGGCCGTGGAGCTGTGGAGGAAGAAGAAGGGTGTTAGCCGAGCGGTGACAGCGGCTCCGTACGAGGAAGTGAGGCTCACTCCCACTGGGTCGACCCAGTTGGGCTCCGTATGAGCCACATTGTACCTTTTCACCGTTTTCACCAGCCACCAGTGCAGCCTGCAAGTATGACACATGGTGCACAATCATTGCAAGGGCGAGTTGGAAGCTCATTTTGCATTGCACAGCCGACCATAGTTTTTTAGGGCTTCTTTTCTCACTCTACCGTTGCTTAATATTTTTTGGGGGGGCGGGGAAAGGGGGGGTATCGACACTATTCATGCCTACCTGCGTTTGACATTCCACCTTTGCAATCTAGCAAAAGAATCCCATAAAGATCACAATCGGTTTGGGTGCACACAAAAGCAATGCAGCCAGTTGCATGCGAGTTTTCCTGTCGCGCTGACAAGGATTACCCCCCTTCCCCAAACACACAGACTCACCAATCCCCATCCCCGCCCCATTTCTGCCTTGTTTTTTTAGCCTCAAAGTGAGTGTGACGTGCCACACTTTGCTCCAATCTGCCCTACAAAGAAGGGCTTGTGTGTGTACAGTGGTGCCGCTCGCTTGACAAGCAGCAGATGAGATGGTGCAGAATTCTTTTTAAAAACGAAAAAGGTGGCTTCACGCTTTTTGTTGCCATTCAAGAAAATGACTTTAGGCGTAGAAAAAAAAGTAGTGTGTTTCCGGTAACATTAAATTTCAGCATAGGGTCGGTAGGTCGGACAACGTTTTTTAAAAAAATCTTTTTTTTGGCCCCCCATCAAAAATGTAAACAAAATACCCATAAAACATACAACAAGGAGACATTTTTACTATTATTGAAACCCCCGCTCGCCGCCAAAGGGGGCGAGAGAGTTGGGTACCCCCGGCTGGGTGTCTCGTTACCTCTGCGTCCCGCGTCCTAGACGGCCCTTGGTGTTCGTCAAATAGTTCGCTGAATCTTTTCGATTGGATGCTATTTTCTTAAGATTATGGTGCGAGCATGCGACTGCGACACACAAAACGCGGTTTAAACTGTTGTCGGAGATTGTGGCCGCCGCCACGATTCAATGTTGTTGACAGACGACAGGGCAAACCACGCGCACGCTCAACGTGAATATCGCGAGAGTTTGCACCGATGTGAACGCCCTAAATTCATCTTTCCTTTTATTATTTATAATTTTGTCTGTGGTTTTATTGTTCTTGTTTTGATTGTAAAGCGTCCTTGAGTGTTTTGAAAGGCGCTTATAAATGAAACGTATTATTATTTGTGGCATGTTATAACCACAGCCACAGGGTCAGTTTACGACGGCGCGACGTCACGGCCATAAAAGTGTTCATATGAAAAGGTAACTACAGTACTGACAATAAACAGCAGTGAGCACAGAGCCGCATTTTATTAAACACAACAATGGCAACGAAGATGGAGCTTCCACTCTCGCCTCTTCCTCCGTTCCTCGCCCTGCCTGGCGAGCCGCCTGTCCCGTGGCCCCGCTGGTTGGAATCCTTCGAGACCTTTATTGAAGCCGTTGGGCTCACCGACGAATATCGCGAGAGTTTGCATCGATGTAAACGCTCTAAATTCATCTTTCCTTTTATTATTTATAGTTTTGTCTGTGGTTTTAATAATAATAATAATAATACTCTTTATTTATAAGCACCTTTCAAGACACCCAAGGACACTTTACAATAACAAAAAACACAAAACAATATAAAACAATACGGGTTGAGCAGCGGCAGCCAAACGCGGCAGCCAAACGCGCCAGCGGTCACTCAACCCGGAGGAGTCTCTCTCTCTCTCTCTCACCTCCAGGACATCTCCATGGGTTTTATTGTTCTTGTTTTGATTGTAAAGCGTCCTTGAGTGTTTTGAAAGGCGCTTATGAAATGAAATGTATTATTATTATTATTATTATTACACAAAAATGTAAAAGGTTTGAAAAAAAATGCCGACCGTAAAGTTTTTGTTCGAGGTAGAAATTCTCAGTCGGTCGGGTTACCGGAAACACACTACTTTTTTTTCCACGTCTTATTGTCAAAGTCAGGAAAGAGAATGAAATGGTGTGTGTTAAATTCTCTGCTAGCGTAGTGCTAAGAACGATGTAGATAGGTTCGTGAATGCGTCGGTTTCGATCGAGTGTGGTGTTATAACCTCAATGAGCAATTTAGCAAAACAAATTATGTAACAGTGCTACAAGGCATGTTCTTTATCCTCTGCAAAGAAAGACTTTGAATAGTATGTCAAGGCACCACTTTAATTCAGACTAATTTGAGACAAACAATTATCAAACCCTGTCAATGAAATTGGGTGCTTCAGTATAAAAAGCAAAAAAATGTCCCAAATACTTCCGTTGTCGAACGTTAAAGGACATACACGCAATGTCTTGCTCAGTTGACTTTTTGTACTTCCTTGTCAATATTTCAAAAGATCACTCCCCACGACAGTCTCCAGCAACTTGAAGGCAAATTAATAATGGATATGACAACTATGGCTTTTGAAGAGATTGAGCAATATATTCAATATGCTCTGACGGGACTTTTTCCCGTGTCACGCGTTTGTTTTCTGCTTTCATATTTTATCATTCTTTATTCAAATGCACTATAAATACCAACTTTGCGATTCAGAGTTACTCAGGCACTCGGAATTGTTTATTCCATTGCGAGAAGTGTGTGTTTTGCTTATTGTGACAACACAGGTGCTTTGCTTTGTGTGTACAAAGCAGCTTTCCAAAATTCCTCCAGGCTAAAGGTGCGAGTCACTTGTTTGTCCGCCACCTATCTGGCCCTGCCGCAAGCTTTCGGTCCAACTCTGAATCCATTTGGCACTGCGCAGGACCCTTGTGACCGTGAATGCGATATAGCAGCTTTTTGCATCATCTGTTCATTTCTTGCTTGTGTCCCTTCCTGTTTGTTGAGTTGCTCAAGATTTCTTCATCACAGTGAGGTGGAGCGCAGGAAACGGCATGACTTGAGCTTACTGGCGATGCCTTTCTGATGAGACTTTGTTATCCAACATTCTTGTTTCAGTGTCTGAGAAAATTGTCTCTTCGTCCGTGTCGAAGTCCTATAAAGACATCCTGCTTTGTAGTGCATTCAATGTGTTTGTCTGAGAGTTGAGGATATTTGTCTGTTTTTGACACTTGGAGTGGCCTTTAAAAAATGCAGTCAATTGGCGAGCCCGAGGCAAGGGAAACATTTGCTCTGTCTGAATAATACCAGAAAGAAGGTAAAAAAAAAACGCAAGTGAGGTCATTGTAGTTGATGAAAAGTATTGCAATTACAATAATTGAACAATTGACTCTTTCTAATCGAGCTATTTTCATAAGGAAAACCTATTGAGTTCCAGCCACTTGAGAACATTCTGACTGAAAATCGTAGTTGACGACAGCACTGCTCGTTAGGATTCCCGACGATATTTCCCTTCAACGGCACTCAAATAGTTGATACCATACATGAGCTTGTGAGGTTTTATTTTGGTATTCATCTTTAGAGAATGAATAAGATCAAACAGTCGCCTAAAACTTTCTGAAATTTATCAAAACTAACAAACGTGCTCTAAAAAGAACTGAAATTGAAATAAATGCCAACACAAAGTGAAAACGAACTGTAATGAAACAACCCAAACTACAGTATTATGTAAAGTGACTTTGGGGAAACAATGTTGCTAGCTTAGCACAACAGCGGGTCTTCTACTCTAATGCACGTCAACTAAAGCTGAATGTTCAGCACGCATGTGGCCATGCTCCAAATGGCAGTAATGGGTGTTTTTCTGCTCAGGCGCACCGAGGACCACATCACCACAAGCAGAGACGGATCACATGTGACAATTTGACTTTTGCCGGGAGGCCACCTGACGCGTGCGCGTTTGCGTGTGCGCGCTGGAGAGCTCGCCGTGCTGACGGCAGGATGTGAAAACCGGCAGCCAGCTGGAGTCATTTTTAGTCCAGAACGTAAACAAGAGCCACGTATTGGATCCTAATCATCAGCGGATGCTTCTACTTGTGTGTATACCACCGAGTGGATATTTGTATTCTGTCGTTTTAATTAAAAATATATTTTGAAAATGTATTCAGAGTTGGAAGTGGACTTGGATTACTTTGGGCCGTATTCGCCGCTGCGATTGATCTTCCATTCCATTCCGTCTCCTCAAGAGAATCTTATCTTCACCTCACATTTTATACCCATGTTGACCCGTTAATCAGGATGAAAGCAACTTGATATGCAATGACTGTACATCATCTCCCATGAGTTTGTTTATTACTGACATGGAAACGCTTTATTAGATACAAGCAAGCTGCCTTTCAAATCAATCCGACTTTGGATTTGACACTTCCTGTCATACCATCATTGGCAGCGCTTAAGTGGGCTGGTATGCAGCGGTACTGAGTACAACCGCTTCTCACTTTTACCATGTAGCGTACCGGGACTTCACATGAGCCCACAGTACCCTCTTAAGTTCTCCTTTGCACTCTGCCATACTCATAATTCGGTTACCTAAAAAAACAACAAATCAAACAGTTTATTTGGTGTGTGTGTGTGTGTGTGTGTGTGTGTGTGTGTGTGTGTGTGTGTGTGTGTGTGTGTGTGTGTGTGTGTGTGTGTGTGTGTGTGTGTGTGTGTGTGTGTGTGTGTGTGTGTGTGCTGTCATTTAAACCTGTCAACGTTGAAAACACACTCATAACGTCAACAACGCAAAGGCTAACTTCAAAATAAAAGGTTACCTAGTAACATATTGAAACTAATGCAATGGCATTAGTAGCTTTTACGTTGAAATTGGCTCATTGCGGTGACGTCTCGGTTTGACTCCCCCCTTCACCAATTCGGTTGACCTTTTACATACATAGTTGCCGTGAACACAACACCATCCTGTCGCTAATTTACGATACTAAGAAACCGCCATCGTATGATAACGACACAAGTCTCCATCCTAACTTTGATGTCTCGCGATGCGCACAAGATATGAGGTGCATTCAAATTCGGTTGGACATTTCTCACTCAGGTTTGGCCCATACATAGGGGGTTGAGAAAATAATGTAAACATATATTTAATAATATCAAATACATTTCCGGAAGGCGGGGTCTTAACTGGAGCTACACAGATTTTTCATGGGGCTTTAGCACCCCCTCGCCCTGGTGTAGCACCATCCTTGGTCACGTCACGGTGTTGTGAAGGTGCATCCTTCGAACCTTTGACGCTCATTAGATTAAGAAAGAATTAGGCTCTGTTGTGGATTTAGGGCACGGCAAAACAGCGGATTTGGCCAGATTAAGCTCCATATAGGGGGATAACGGCGGCTCTGCTCGGGGGTTGTAATCTGACTCTGCGGATGGCGCCTGCTAATTCACGTGAACAAATGGACGCGTGGTGCTTAAAAAGCTGAAGGAGCAGCTTGTGAAGTGACGAGATGAAGTTTGAATGACCGATCTTGTGCCCGTTTTGATATCGCCGATTGTTTTCTCTGCAGATGCAAAGCATTCAGCGGCTTTCATCTCGTGGCCGCGAGACATCAATTTACCTCGGGTTTTTTTGGGGGGGGTGTGAGCATTGGCGATTGACAAAAAAAAATCATTTGGAAGGGAAACAATATTGGCGCGTTACTAGATGCCTCGGTCTTGGATTCCGTGCGTTAATAGAGACTGTGTGTGTACACCATGCGGAAGTCTACTTTTAGACAAGTTGGCAGTGCGGGGGAGAAGAGGCTAACCCAGTCAGCTGCCAGCTAGCGGGTTCGAGTGGTGGTTGTAAATCTGCTTCCTCACCCTCACGGAGCAGGCACTGGGATAACGCTCCTGTGTGGATGGATCTGTGTATGCGCACTTTGTTCAATGGCATAACACGCTTGGATCATGTCTCAGCTCAATCAATACTCAGGAATTGACGTTTGATTGTAAAATAATAATCCCTTTAGTGAAAAACTAGGACCGAGGTGACTGACGACGCCATCTAACCAGCCATCAGTGGCTTTTCACGTGACGATCTCGTCTTATTTCCAAAATCATTGTTTGACTTTTTTTTATTCATGACACAAACACATTCTTCTGCTAACTATCATCACCAATACCCTGTGACATACATACATGAATCTGTTCCCTATGTCTTTCCTATGTGTTTCAGATTGTCCAGTTGGCAAACCGATGGGATTTTCAGTCAGGAGTGGTGCGCCGCAAACTGACTTAGACATCTCATGTAACATGTTACGGTCATGCTATTCTTCAGAGTTGTGTTCAAGAAAAAAAATCAGGAGGGCCTGATAGTTGATACTGCGACTTCAAATGAACAGTATAGAACTTAAGTCTCTCTATACCCATTCATAGTCAGCAAGCGGAACATTTCCTGTCATGGAATTAGGTCAGTATGTCAGCATTCCTAGTTCTGGTGTCTCTCTCTCTTTTTTTAAATTTATTTATTTATTTTTAACTGTTGCCAAAAAAAGAAGTGTCATCTTTTGAGGTAGTCAATCTCGAGTATTAATGAACCAGATGTCACACCTTAGTGTTGTCTGACTGTTTGTGTATCCCCAGAACGCGCGCACACACACACACACACACACACACACTTGTGACTTTGCCCTTATTATCATGAGGAGGCTCCATGTGGGGAAAACATACCTGGAGTGTAATTCTGTGGTGAGCGAACACGGGCAAGCCCCTACATGCTATTTTGAAACACACACACACACACACACACACACACACACACACACACACACACACACACACACACACACACACACACACACACACAGGATTTGCATTTGGAGACCCCCTTTAACTCTCTTATGCCACTATAAGGCGTAGAAAAATAAGTAGTGTGTTTCCGGTAACATTAAATTTCAGCATAGGATCGGTAGGTCGGACAAAGTTTTTTTTTTAAATCTTTTTTTCTCCCTCCCTCCCCCATCAAAAACGTAAACAAAATAACCATAAAACATAAAACAAGGAGACATTGAAACCAGTGCCGGATGCTCGTCTGTCAAAGAGGGGAAGCTCAATTTTGGTCGACATCATAAAATGTGTCCGTTTATTTATACGCGAATTCTACTCTAGCTCCGTTCCTTTTCAAGAAAATGATCTGTGATCCTGTCATACCAACAAGGCGTCTTTTCCCGGTACTTAATTAGTGTCCTACAACTTTAGGAACTACAATAAAACCCACCAGAAATAAAAGATTAATTTGTCGCTAGTTGTTTGTTTACAACAAAGAGCGTCGCTAAAATGATTAGGAGAAGTCTCCAGCTCAACTCGGAACAGAATGCGAGTTGAAAAAAATGCTTGCACGGATGCCTACACTAAAAGCTCGGTGATTGGCTCATTTCAATGTCAATCACTAAAAGCTCGGTGATTGGCTCATTTCAATGTCAATCGAACTGGCATACGCCGAACTCCGTGGGCGGGACAAAAACAGTTTGTATCCATTGACTCGTCTCCGTTCAACGCATTGGGACAACCTACCCTGAACTCACTACCGTTTAAAGCACAGCGAAGCTGCGGGATGAATGAGAAGGGAGTCGCGTCGTAACCAGTAAGAAGAAGCTAATTCGGAGCAAAAGTTGAGCACGTTGTAGCGCATATTTAGTCAATGACATGTACACACAATGAAATTTACATTCATATATTTCATCACTTATTCTTTGACATTTTAGGGGAAGCAGAGCTTCCCTTGCAGTCCGAGAGCAATCACCACAGATTGAAACCCCCGCTCGGCGGCGAGAGAGTTGGGTACCTGGCGGCTGGGTGTTACAGCCATCTCGTTACCTCTGCGTCCCGCGTCCTAGACGGCCCGTGGTGTTCGTCAAATAGTTCGTTGAATCTTTTCGATACAGCAGTGGATGCTATTTTCTTAATATTATGGTGCGAGCATGCGACTGCAACACACAAAACGCGGTTTAAACTGTTGTCGGAGATTGTGGCCGCCGCCATGATTCAATGTTGTTGACAGACGACAGGGCAAACGACGCAACGTGAATATCGCGAGAGTTTGCACCAATGTAAACGCTCTAAATTCATCTTTCCTTTTATTATTTATAATTTTGTCTGTGGTTTTATTGTTCTTGTTTTGATTGTAAAGCGTCCTTGAGTGTTTTGAAAGGCGCTTATAAATGAAATGTACTATTATTATTATTATTACACAAAAATGTAGAAGGTTTGAAAAAAAATGCCGACCGTAAAGTTTTTCTTTGAGGTAGAAATTCTCGGTCGGTCGGGTTACCGGAAACACACTACTTTTTTTTCTATGCCTAATCATGTCCAGGAAATGTCAAATGACAAAGCTCTTATCGGATTTCTGTCCGTGAAAGTGCGCAGAGGTTTGAATTTCTTTGCATTCAGGTTGTTAATTGTTGCATATCAGCTGTCAAAGTGCTGCTGTTCCCATTTGTCCTCGAGGGTTGTCGCACCGCATTCCACTGCAGGTTCACTTTGGAGTTTTGCTCCCTTTTTTTTTGTTTAATCAGGTAATGGCATCAAGGGCTTTAATGGCATTTAGATGAGGCTGCAGTTTTGAACAGAGAGGATTTTGTATATTTTATATCTCGCAGCCATTAAGCAAATGAGCAAAAATGTGGCTAATTGAGAAAAGCCCTAATTACAGATGGGAAATGCTCATCAGTCTTGCGGGTTTTTTAGGGGGGTGGGGGGGGGGGTGTAAATTTTCTATCGGCACTCCTTGCTTCACCTGCTGTTTGATATGACAACCCGAGTGAAAAGTTTTCCCATCTTTCAGGTGTCATTAGCTCACTAACTTCATTGTGTGGACAAAAGAGAAACTCCAGCTATACAAATACAGCTGGAGGTGAGCGCAGGCCTCAAGGTTTATTTACATTGGTTGGCATTCGCTGATCACAGGCTGCCCCGCTCCGAGTGAAGCTTCTTGTTCCACGTGTTGCTTGGGAGTGAGCAGCCTGCCGGGATACGGTCTTGGCATTTCATTCGATGTCTCGGGAGTCCACAGTCATCAATGATTGGCATGCTTTTATTTTGAAGTTGTTCCCAGCAGCCTGTCGCGGTTTCATGGCTGAATTGACTCACCTTCCAGGTTGTGTTTGGGGTATCACAGACTGTTGCTACCGACAACAACACAACGTCCTGAAATAATGTTCAGTTGCTAATTAAGGACGCCAGAACGATGACTTCATTACGCCGAGACTGTATTGTATGGCGCCTGTTGCCAGCGTTTAGCGCTGACTGCGCTAGCGGCGCTCAAGTTAATAGATGTAAACATGACTGCACGTTTTAATGCTGACGTAGTCGACACCACTGATCACTGTCGAAAGAGCCAGACTTACTCAAGTGTGTTGTTTCAGCAAGCAAAATCGCTACCGTGGTTCTGACGTCACTTTGACTCAAACGATGGGGAGAGATTCATCCAAAATTCTCACTCATGTTTATCGAGAGGAACATAGTGTGCTGTTAATCAGTTTAGATTTAAGTTTCAAGTGTTGATGATCTAAAAATGAAAACCAGTTCGCACTTTTTTATTCAGAATTTTTTTTTTGCCTTCTGTATCTTTAACCAAGCAAAAAATGTCTACATTTTTATTTTTACCCAAACACTCGATTATTCAATACAACTTTCAATAGGATATACAAAGATCAAAATATTACATAACTGCAGGCCTAAACAGTACCAGATTTATGATGCATAAACATTTTTGTCTTCCAGGTTAGGTTTACGCTAAAATAAAGGCAAAAGAACCATTCGAGGCATCGCTTTGATGGCGCTCATGACTTGTGTGCTGTCGGACAAAAAAAAAAAATGCCTAGGACTGATAACATTTGCACCAGGCCACTCAGCCTTTTCTGCCCACGTGGGGGGAGGAGGAGGGATGAGGACCTGGCCTACCCGCTCAAAGCATACCTTGGAGAGGTTGAAGTGAGGCCCAATCGTGACCGAGGTCTGTGTGCATGCGTGTGTGTGTGTGTGCGTGTGTGTTGTTGTTGAGCAGGACTTGGTGCTTATCTGCTGCTCTGCCCTTGATGTGAAATTTCATTAGCGCCACACGCTCATTCCCTCCTGCTATGTCCAATTTCTCCGCTTTGCAGTTAAATGAATTTTGCACTGAAGCCACATGTGATAAAGTGCGGTTTGCCGTAAGCCCGAGGCGAAGCAAAGTGTCTCGAACCCTCTGGAAATGAAGCCCACTCCTTCGGAGTTGGCCTCCTCCGTTGCCAGGCAATCACACATCTCATCAGCCCATCTCGGAGCGAGCTTCCGTTGGCCAGATTGAGTGGAGGTTAGTATGTCCCACGGCTCCCATTGATTATTCTTCTTTGCCCGTCTAAGCATCGCCGGGGAGTCCTGCATCGCGCTCGGCAATCGTTTGATCCCCAATGCCGTCTCACTCCATGTTAGAGTAGAGCCAGTCGAGCTTGTAGGTGGGGGAACACCCGCTCTCAGGGGTATTGTGGCGAGCAATGAGACCCCTTAGTGGAGATGCAATGAAACCTCTGTTCACTGACTCGACTCATTTCGCAACGTTCATGAACCCACGCCTGTTTCACATTGAATCAAACGGAAGCAAGTCACTGCAGTATTTATTTAGCTATTGTTGCATTTTGTTCACAAACCCGAGGCATTTGGGTATCGGGGTAGCAGGGAATTAGGGTTGAAACGATATGTCGAATACCGGAAATAAAAAGTTGACTCAAGTGATCATTTTTTCCCCCATGGACGAACGTCTCTGCCGTTTCAGTTGGGGTACTGCTGCTGAACAAACGCTATCATACGGTCGGTGAAGTGGAAACGATGTTGAGCTCGGGCGGCTGACTTGCCCCTTTGCAACGTCTCTCCGTCAGAGCCATGTTGTAATGACAAAACACGCTTGATACTTCAAGCCTGTCTTCCTGTACAGAATGTAATCCGATCCCCCTGGAGGAACGCGGTGCGCTTTGGGCACAGCCAAAGTGAAGTACCAGTCAGTCGGTCCGCCCGCTGAGAATGTAACTAAGTGATTTGAAGCCGGTGCTCCGGTTGCAGGCAGCCGAAGAAAAATCAAGTTCGCCTCCACCATCCTCAAAAACGCATATGTGATATACTGTATTTCCATCTTATATACTTCATGAAAAGACACAATGTGACATTATCCGGGAGCTGCACGAAGGCTTCTTTTATTTCTCTTTGTTTTAGAGCCGGCCCTTCTGCGCCCAAACAGATGGAGTATACATACAGGGCCTTCTCTATTCTGCCGTATTTGCTTGGAAGGAAAATAAATAAAATGTTTTGTGACACAGCAAACTGGCAGAGTATCCACCATATGTTCTTTTAGCCTATACCATCAAGAAATATGGTTTCAAGAGCCATATTTAAATGGAAGTTCAGCAACATTGTCTGCTTTTTTTTTTTTGTCGGTCACAAGGGAGGTGAGGTCGAACGTGAGCCTGCCCGCCGACACGACAGTTGCAGAGGCGGACAAAGTTTGGATCCCAAAAGTCCTAATCGCCACGATATAAACTTACTGACTCGCCGCAGGGATCAGTGCAACCACCTGGGCAGCCGCAACCGGGCTTTTGGAAAGGAGGCCCTGACCCTCGGTGACGTCGCCTTCCTCCGTCTGAACGGCGGGTCGCGAATGTGGCGCTAACTACCTTTAAGCTCGCGGCTGCCCGTAAAGCCTGCACAGATGGTGCCTTCTGCATAATACGCTGCCAGTGAATTTGGAAAGTGCTCTCTCTGCAGTATGGAGGTCAGGCTGGCGGCAGAGGAGGATGATTTACTCTCCGGTCCCTTTTAGCCCACGGCGCTTGCATAATCGCCTGCTACTTCAGGGGCTCCGTCACAGCTTCTCCAGTTTTATAGAGCGCCACTGGGGAGCTGGTAATGGCGAGACAAGGTGTGCGCTTTCACTCATAGCCGATGCTGACTCAGAATTCCTTTGCTTGTTAGAGATTCAAGTCTTTTATCAGCCAACCTTGTCTGGCTTTTTTTTTTTTTTTCCCGCCCCTTCAGTTCTTGGCCGTTGGATACTCCTGGCAGGAGCGGGAGCACCCGTCACGCCCACACAGGCGCGGCCCTGATACAGTCGTGGTCTTTGAGAGGTGGGCGTGGGCAAAGGGGGGAGGGATGGGGGGGGGGGGGGATCAGGAAGCCGTTGTGAAAGGACAGGGGATTTTTAGGGCGCATGTTGTTTTGGCAAGAAGCATTAGGCGTAGAAAAAAAAGTAGTGTGTTTCCGGTAACCCGACCGACCGAGAATTTCTACCTCGAAGAAAAACTTTACGGTCGGCATTTTTTTTTCAAACCTTCTACATTTTTGTGTAATAATAATAGTACATTTCATTTATAAGCGCCTTTCAAAACACTCAAGGACGCTTTACAATCAAAACAAGAACAATAATACCAGGAAAGATGAATTTAGAGTGTTTACATTGGTGCAAACTCTCGCGATATTCACGTTGCGTCGTTTGCCCTGTCGTCTGTCAACAACATTGAATCATGGCGGCGGCCACAATCTCCGACAACAGTTTAAACTGCGTTTTGTGTGTTGCAGTCGCATGCTCGCACCATAATATTAAGAAAATAGCATCCACTGCTGTATCGAAAAGATTCAACGAACTATTTGACGACCACCACGGGCCGTCTAGGACGCGGGACGCAGAGGTAACGAGATGGCTGTAACACCCAGCCGCTGGGAACCCAACTCTCAGTGGTGATTGCTCTCGGACTGTAAGGGAAGCTCGGCTTCCCCTAAAATGTCAAAGAATAAGTGATCAAATATATGAATGTAAATTTCATTGTGTGTACATGTCATTGACTAAATATGTGCTACAACGTGCTCAACCTTTGCTCCAAATCAGCTTCTTCTTACTGGTTACGACGCAACTCCCTTCTCATTCATCCCGCAGCTTCGCTGTGCTTTAAACGGTAGTGAGTTCAGGGTAGGTTGTCCCAATGCCTTGAACGGAGACGAGTCATTGGATACAAACGGAGTTCGGCGTCTCTGGGACTGGATGGCAGTGGGAGGGTACCGGACGCCAGGCTTTTCTGCATCAGATTGGATGATCTGTCTGAGCCTGTGTGCCAGTTCGATTGACATTGAAATGAGCCAATCACCGAGCTTTTAGTGTAGGCATCCGTGCAAGCATTTTTTTCAACTCGCATTCTGTTCCGAGTTGAGCTGGAGACTTCTCCTAATCATTTTAGCGACACTCTTTGTTGTAAACAAACAACTAGCGACAAATTAATCTTTTATTTCTGGTGGGTGTTATTGTAGTTCCTATAGTTGTAGGACACTAATTAAGTACGGGGAAAAGACGCCTTGTTGGTATGACAGGGTCACAGATCATTTTCTTGAAAAGGAACGGAGCTAGAGTAGAATTCGCGTATAAATAAACGGACACATTTTATGATGTCGACCAAAATTGAGCTTCCCCTCTTTGACAGACGAGCACCCGGCACTGATTTCAATGTCTCCTTGTTTTATGTTTTATGGTTATTTTGTTTACGTTTTTGATGGAGGAGGGAGGGAGAAAAAAAGATTTAAAAAAAACAACTTTGTCCGACCTACCGACCCTATGCTGAAATTTCATTTTACCGGAAACACACTACTTATTTTTCTACGCCTTAGGAGGAGGTGGCTGGCTGCGCCATCCCATTGCCTCGCCACCTGTCCTAAAAAACCGCTGTCACTATGCCAGAAATAAAAGTCAACCTCTAAACACGCTGCATGTTACGATGAAGCGCGGTGCGGTATTTCAGTCAAATAGCACTCGTGGGGCTTTTTTTTTTTTCCCTCACGGTGCCTTTGTAAAATGCTTTCTCACATACCCGAGGGTGCTATTCCTGCATCCTGAGCAGGGCTTGCCCCAATTAACAGACCAATGTGATAGTTGGAGACTGGTATTCAATTTATTTATTTTTTTTTGGGGGGTAGTTGTTATCTTCTGGCCAAAGGCTTGTTGGTCCTGGCATTTAATTTGCGTCATCCTTTGGTCCGGTATGCGCCGTCGACAAAGTGTGGGTGCAAATCTAGACCAACCTCAACCCCTCCGCATGAGTGTTGTAATTGCAGCGGAGAACTGTCCACAAGTCGGCTGCCAACGAGCCCTCCATGAGAGGTGCGATCACGCCTGTTCAGGCATATTTATGCTCGAGACAAACTGTGAATGTGTAGAGAGAATAGCGGAGTCGAAAAGTGCAAACCATGATTAGACCGAACTCCTAGACTTGATGTTCATAGTATAGACCATGAGGCTCCAATGAAGCCGTCAGGTGAAATAGTCGACACATTTACTCGCTGTGATGATGTGCTTATTCAGTTTTACCTCTGAACCTTCGGATGTTGGAGGTTTTTGTGATGAGAACTGCGACTGAACTGCACTCGGTCTGACACGTCCCTCGTCAGCATGTCACTCAACCGACAAGGAGCACTGGCCGGGCTCTCCAGGGTGAGTGGGGGACATATGTTTGCAATAGAACCGACTTGTTAGTTCCTCCCACTACAAGCACCAGTTGACAGCTCGATGGAGGGTGGTGGGCCAACTCACAAAGGTGGTCTGTGCATGTGCAAAAGCCTCTTTTTGTCCTGACGGGAACACAAACGTGCATACAAATCCCTTCCCGCTTTGCTGTTTCTTATGTGTTGAAAGCCGTCCAGTGAGAGTTTGTGGTCATCTCGCACAGATGGAAAGACAGCTTTTGTCTTTGCTACTCAGTGCATCCCCACCATATTTCGGTTCATTGATCCTCGCCCCAAGTGTAGTCCCACATTGTGCTGCAAAATCCCAGGCGGCACCGAGGCCTGCTGAAAGACATGCCGCACAGTTAACAGAAGAGACAGAAGGTTCTCGACTATATTTTAAGCATCACTTTTCCCACAGTGCGGAGAGACTGAGCTGTGACTCTTGTTGTATGCTCCGTTTTTATGAGCCCTTGCTGGTGTGAATGAAAGTAGCCGTTGTTTTTATACAGTCTGTGTCGCTTATGGACTTGTGCGAATGGACAAACAATTCCGCTTTGTTTCCGGAGCAAAAAGTGAAGCCACTGGCGGCCATCTTACGTTGTCACTCGCGAAGTGCGCCGTACTTGAATGCATGCATTGACTTTTCTGCGGTGTTTTCGCGTTATTTTCTGTCCCAATGCTGAAAATGCCACAGTGTGTCTCATGCTGTTTGAAATTTGTTGTTTTGGAGTTTCTCATGACTGCACACATAGCGTTAAACACGCACCGAAAAGGGATTTCAGTGAAAAAAACAAAAAAAAACAAATTGCCAGTAAGAATGACAACGTAAACTGCACGTGGCCAATTTTTAGTTCACTCCAACATAAGTTTGTGGTGTCCAGTGAGGAACGTATCTCCTGCGAGGTTCTCTCATACTTCATTTGCATTCCCATCCACTGGAAGCGGCCTTTAGTTTGAGGTTCAGTAAAAGCTGTCGACTGAATAGAAATTCAATTAAACAAACTGGGCCAAACTGTTCTCTCATCAACTGCTGCCAATCATTTCCAGTTAGCGCCAACCCTGCAGGCAACATCACAATGCTGTTCACGTCCGGGTGTCCTCAAAATTGCAGTTTGTGTACAGAGCTCAAAAGTGCGGCCATTTTTTTCAATGTGTGCTAGAAAAAACGTCATCCGGTCGCACCAGTGCGAGTGCATGTTTTTACGGTCGTACCGTTACATACAGTGGTACCTCTACTTACGAAATTAATTGTTTCGGGAAGAAATTTCTGAACTAGAAAATTTTGTAAGTAGGGACGTGTTTTGCATGTAAATGCCCTAATCTGTTCCAAGCCACCCCCAAAATTCTGACATAAATGTTTCCGACAGCATAAAAATGCATCACAATATGTCACAAATACATGTTACAATTAGATTATTGCACAATAAATGAGAGTTGTGCATAATGTAAAAAACAAAGAAGAAAGAACAAAAATGATGGTCATTTAACTTTTAACTGCGTCCTCATAGTTTTTTTTTTTGCCCTAGTTAGTTCATGCTCTCTCTCAGCAGTGGTTTTTGCCTGGCGTTTTGTAAAGAACTGATCCGAGGATGTTTGCTTTTGGCGGCGTTTAACAATCCTTCAAAAATGTCCAAGGCAAACATACGCACAGTGAGCGATCGCCTGACTGGTGAACACTTTTTCTGGGTGAGTCACATTTACGTAAAACTATCGGAGCGCCTCATGGTCCCCGGGGCGAATGACGAGGACGCTGCATAGACACACATCTATTTATCTACACGCATAGACACACATGGTAGAGGTCCTTCTTAGCCAATGGGATGCCAGGAAGATGCTCTGTAATAGCCAATGGCAGAGCAGCTCTAAGTATGTTGCGTTCAGGAAATTCGGAGCTGTGAGTAGCAGCCCATACTGTATTTTGACCTTTCATATCTTGAAATTTGTTTCGTAACAAGAGGCAATATTTTCGTATGACGATATGTTTGTAAGTAGAGGTACCACTGTACAGCAAAAGTGCTCCAACTCTGTCCGCCTGCATAGAGAAGGTGGAACACGCATCAAGTCCATCCATCCATCCATTATCTGATCCGCTTATCCACATTAAGGGTCGTGGGCGTGTTGGAGCCTATCTCAGCTGTCTTGTGGCAGCAGGCAGAGTACACTCTAAGCCGGTTGCCTCGCGGACAAACCATCGTTCACACTCACAATCACAGCTAAGGACAATTGAGAGCAATCTTTTAAACGACCATGCAAGTCTTTGGAATGTGGGAGGAAACCGGAGAACCCGGAGAAAACCCACGCAGGCATGGGAAGAACACGCAAACTCCACGCAGGAAGGTGGGAGCCCGGATTCGAACCTTGGACCTCAGCACTGCGAGGCGGATGTGCTAACCAGTCGCCCGCCGTGCCACCTTTGAGGTGACGATACGTCAGCAAATATGGTCTCGCTGTACGGCGACCAAAAATAAATAAATAAATAAGGATGCGACCAAATGTGTGCTTTTTCAGTTGGTCGTACCAGTGCAAAAGTCAGTGTGCAGCCCTGAGTGTAGAATTCCTGCCGCATTTATCCTGAAAACGTATTTTATTAAGACGAAGTGGTCTCGCGATGTGGTGTCGCTGGTTTTCTTGTTAGCGTACAGGCAAACCTGCGCCCCGTCTTCCAGATCCTTTCTACCCCCCCATTGTTCCGCTGCCGCTATGCTCCAAAGCTGATTACAGCTCCATCGCTAATGAAAGCTAATCCTGTGTCACGGCATTGTGGAGGGAGGGGGCGGGAGCAGGCCTCAGCCAGGCAAAGCCAGCGGGGGAAACGTCTTCTTCAGGACCTGTCAGAACGGCTTTCGCAGGAAGTGCCAGAGTGGAATACTGGCTAGGAATTTGCGAATCTGAAAGCTGTTTTACATCGACGCTGACCTTTGGTGCCACTGCTTCAACTTGTCATCAGTTGCAAGTTGGATGAGTGGAACCTTTGATATTTTTCATTCGGCATGAGAGCGACTTGTTGAGGAGCGATGAGCTGACATCCGTGGCGCTCCAAACGTCACCGTCGTTGCTAAAATCCTCGTGTGCTCTGAGCATCACTCTGACCTGAGCTTCCCTATAACACCTTATCAGGGCTACACAGGCAGCGTTTTACAATACAATACAATCTACTGATTAATAAATATACAATCAATTCATATTTAACACAATTGAGTTGCATGGCCCAAAAGAAAAATGAATTGCCCGCCCCAGACTTGCGGTATAGAAAACGGTCATCCGCTAGCTAGCTGAGGACATGTCTCGAGGGCAATGGTCCAGTGCGCAATCTTTGTTGTTGTTTTTTTTTTTTGCACCGCAGACTGTAAGGACATATGTTGGAGCCGCGGCACAGCCCAACGGAGATAACCGTCCATCCGGTGGTTCTCCTACGACGCGTTTAGACCATTCGCGAATGTCGTCGTGAGCGAGCCTAGTCAGTTGTTCACACGCTACGTCACAGGCCGCGAGCGTCAACTTCACTGGAAAACCGCAAAACTGTACATGGATATCAATGCCCAACTTATCCTCTGAAGCATTCGTTGTGGCAGCTGACTTGACTTTGAATTGAAAATGTTGAAATGTCGGACCTCAGTCGAGCTGAATTACTGAGCTACATGATGCTAGTGTGCAAAAGCGCCGCAACAGACTTGAACTGGAGCGAATTATTCAATGTGCAGTGCTCATGCGCACCGACGCACCGCTTATGTGCACCTCTGTATAAATCCCTGTCTTGAATATTTGTAGCCAGCTATGGGAGTTAGCATGTTTACAATTGATGAACTCAATGCTAGACTGGCAACCAAGGCAAATGACAAACTTAAATAGCTAGCTAGCACGGCTAACATCAGTTCGTTTCCACTCTGATGTTGCTTCACAAAGGGGCTAAGAGTGCATAAGTAGCTATTTGCTTTTTACTGTTCTAGTGTAATTTTATTTTATTTTTGAAAAATTCAATTGTTTATTTTCTTTCTACCTTTACCAATTTAACTCAATGCTGCCGGACATTGTTGAGGCACAACGCGGTAGGTACCCCACTGAAAGCATGCAACTCTAAATTCTGACTTGCCTAGTACTGTAGGACCCCCCCCACCCCACCCCTACCCCCCATAAAACGGTTGCTTAAAAATCTGCAGTGAACCATGACATATGGGGGATGGGGGGGGCGTAACATAGTAGCACATTATATTTTTTTCTATTCTCTTTTTTGCACATTTCATTGACTGAGCTCTCAGGCACGCGGCCCCCACCCCAGCGGCTCTGCTGCCATACATGGCAGCTGTGACAGGGGTCCCCGGCGGCTTCTAACTGTGTCATTGATCTGCTGCCACTCCGATGGCTCGCCGCACGCACCCAATCTCCAGCAGGAATCTACTGCGGGGACTTCCCTCACACAGTGACCACTCAGCTCCGCCCCATCGTCCCCCTCCCCCTTACTTCCTGTCATCTCTCCTGACTTTGCATACATACTGTACAGCCATCGCGCCTCCCGCGCTTCTGCCCTTGCTGCGCTAATTGATCGGGGCGATTTTTGGTTGTTCTGCCAGCGTGCTTTCTCTGCGGTGAAATCTGTCGAGCAAGCAGTGGGATTAACAGCGGCCCCTCGCACTCACATGTCACTCAGGTCTCGAAAGCACCGACGCAGTCTGTCAGAGCTCGATGGGCCTGACAGCCGTGCCACAATGGACGGCGGGTTTGGCGCTCACGTTGCAAAGTCCAGCTTCATAACCGTCAAACCGTGCGGATCGCCATTCCGCCATAACGGAAGCCTTGTTTACCCTCAAGGTTTCTCCAATTTGGAGGTGGCCACCTCCACTGAATTTCAGGCCGCTTGTGGCTCCGCAAGCTGTGACATCATGAAACTTATCGTAGCGGTGTTGCACGAGTTGGGCATTTCCGAGATGTAAAATAAGGGAGGATTCGTCAAGGCCAGGTGGTGACAAGCGCTTTAACCAAATTGTGCCGAACATTACCTTTTATTTATTTATTTATTTTTTCAATGTGTTTTTTTTCTTTCTTTGTTTTTTTCACAGCCAGTCATCCACACATGTGCAAATGAGCAGTGGTACCACCTGCCTTTATTTGAACTCGGAAATACCCCGTTTCCACGACAGTTTGTTTATTTAGCATGACAGAATGTGTAGCATATATTTGCTGCTCCTATTTTTTTTTTTTTTTCAGCCTTGGACCATTTTGGTGCATCAGGTAATAAGATAAAGAGTTTGACTCTCCAGGGCTGTTTCCCTGGCAACGTGCTGTACTCGCTTTCATCTGATATCTCCTCACCTGCTTGGTGGCGCCGCAGAAACAGCTTGCATGTTGGCCGCAATGGTCAAGAACGCCTTGCAGCACGCTAATAGGCGCGAATGTACTTTCATTGATGATGACACTGACTCCAGGTCATGCTGTAATGAAGTGAAAGTCTTTTCAATTTGTAACCGTGTTGGACAGAAAATTGCATGATTGACATTCACGCAGGGTTGCCCCTGGCTCAAATGGAGGCGACTAATCCCCGACCGTACCGCCGGCGCTTGCCCGACAGCATTTCACAGCATCGATGCGTCATCCGGCGCCCATCCGGTTACCGCACGTCGGCAGGCGTCGGCGCAAAGTGCCCACTCCTCGTTCGACGTCTAGATGGCTGTGATGTTCCATTCCCAACCGACTGCTAATTTGGCCTCAGGTGTAGGATTTTTGTGGCATGAATTAAAGCTTGCGGAGGGCAAAAAAACTGGTGTATTATGACTTGCGGAAGGCAGTCGTCTTTGACACTGCTCCCTTGCGACGCTTGCGTTCACTTCCCGTTTGCATCTTGATTGCCTCTGATGCTCCCGGCAGCCCTTTTTCTGGGCTCTTTCCCTTTCTACCTCAGCGATCCGTGCGAGGCACCTGCTGCTACCCCGCGCCGCATGGCGTCGTTCCCTTACTGCACGCAGATGTAATCAGCTCACTCAAATACACTTAGCTCCAAAGCGTCGCTCTGTGAGGCGTTTTGTTCAGGCCGCCTTCCATCACTAATGCATCATGAAGTGCTGCGCGCAAATTTCTAAGCAGCCCTTTTTGCCCAGCAGCGCTCCAGCCTGCAGGCCCAATATTGTAGCAAGTCCTTCCTTTATTAAGTTTCGTTCTTAAATTGACTGAATCTTTTCCGGCCTTTTGGTGTAGCTGCTGCAGTCCTTTGCCGTGTCGACTCAACCTTTCGTTATGTCGGAGCTTTCGTCAAGACCAGCGATGTTAAATTCAGAGGCATCCGAGTTTACAATGGACTCAGAAGCATACCGCGTGTTGTCCTTTCCAATTAAGAACATTGATCATCTCTGGAGAGTTGAGTGGCACTTGTTGGCCCACTCAAGGCTTTGCACCCAGTTGTTTTTTTTCCAGCGAATGGATGATGCTCAGCGTATTTCATTAGCGGATGCAGCAATTGCTCATGTTGCGCTGACTACGCTTTATGAAAGCACATCTAAACTCGTTCATTTCTTTCTGGCATTCTGAAGTGACCCTGTGGTTGCCTTTGTGTCAATTGTGGCTTCTTTGGTGGACAGTGACAAGCTGAGCGTTGGACGTCGCCTGGGGGCTCCGCACCACGCACCGTCAGCTTTTTCACTGGGACTCATTTTGCCATGAAATGGGAAGATGGTGTGCGAATTCTCCAGCTCATAGCAAACCGCATTTGCGGTCATTAAACTCGCTGGCCAATACACAGACAACCGTTCGACGTAGTTTTATTTCAACGTACCTCGGCAAGTTCATTTCAACTGCTGCTATAACAGCACATTCGAGCCTGCAGAGCAGCTCGCCGTCGACATCCGCAAAGGGACGGATAGACGGTTGAATTCATGGAAGGGAGGCACGAATGGAGCGTTTTGAGCTGTCACGCTTCACATCGTGCGACGCGCCGGCAGCCGTGAAAATGATGGCTGAACGAACACGGGGACAGATGCCTTGTTTTTAATCGGCGCGCTGGCGATGGCATTTCTTGTTCTGGGACACGCACGCTTCCAGCCTACCATTACTATGTCCCATATAATCATTTGGCAGAATTCAGCGTTAATGGAGGGCTGTTGAAAATTCCACAAGGGGAAAGTTGAGCGCTTCCACTGTCCTGGCTGGAGGCAATGAAAGGAGGATGTGTTGAGGACAACAAGCACTCCTTTCTCTAGGGTTATTCTTGCTGAGGTCTAGTGTTATTCTTTTTCAAAGTCTTATGTCACCTTCGGCGTCCTGCTGGCCATTCCCAGGTTTGTGGGAACTCCCATCTGAAAGGGTCGCATTGTTGCTCTGGGTGCGCCAATGGCAACACGACGGCAAGCATTTTAGTCACCGTTACAGACTCGAGCCGAAAACCAGACGTTGCCGAGTTCCTTTATTGACATCAAAGAGAAGCGTGGGCCTCCGGTCAGGAGGCCTGGCCTTCAGGTTTGAGTGTCGCAGCAGGTGCTAAGAGGAGGTCGACCCAGGACCTTGTCGTGTAATTCGATATTTGACGCTGAGTTGTCATTGCCCCAGATACCTGAGGGGAGCCTTGTCGTCGAGTCTTTCACAGCAAGTACAGTTAGTTTGTAGCTCGCCTATTCGGAGGGAAAGATGCATTCAGATACGCTGTCCTCAGCAAGCGTTGCTCAATTTCATTTAATACCTTCTATAAATCTCCAACACTCCTTCACACCTAATTTTTAGAGCAGACCTTGTACAAAAACAAAGCAGCCAGAGAGCAAACAAAAGTCATTTGCCAGACGCTTTTCAACGTGGAGTTCCCATATTGCAAGCCGTTGTAGAGCATTTGGACTCATCTTTCATGACCCGCAGAATCTTGTGTTCGAAGACACTATCGGCACTGAGACCATCAAAGTAAAGGGCAAGGCTTCAACTCCTGCACGGTCGCAACTTAAAAAGACGCACTTTGGAACTGGAAACGTGGGACTGTTTTTGATTTCAGGTGAATTGGTGGACGGTAGTACTGCCCCAATTGGATCCATACCCCAAAAAGTATTGTCTTTGGTACACATACACACATCTTTCACCACAATTTTTTCCCTACAGTAATCTGCAGTTTGTGCCAATGCCTTTGACGCTAATATATATTCAAACCTCGGTTTTCAAACATCTCGGTTCTCGTCCAATTCGGTTTTCGACCAAAAATTTCGAGTTTTTTATGCCTCGGATGACGAACAAACTTTGGTTCTCGGACAAACTGAGCGCACTTGAATGCACCATTTGACTCCTCTTGCCTTCCTTACACGAGAAAGTGATGCTTCATCGGGTAGACGAGAAAGTGACGCTTCCTTGTGTTGCTTTCCATTGTGAGCAGACGTGTTCAGTAAACATTTTTATTTTAAAAAGAGCGTGATTTCGGTTTTCGAACAATTTTGGTTTTCGAACAGCCTTCTGGAACGGATTATGGACGAAAACCGAGGTTTGACTGTATATATACTCTACTTTGCTTTTAGCACCTGGAACTATGAAACAATCAAAACAAGACTGAGAAAGGGCTTTTGGTGGCCAAATATCAACTAAGAAAGGCGCCGTTAGCAACACCGACTCACCGCATGGCTCAAGTTGAATGCCAGCGGCTTTTATTACATGCCGTCATCTTTTCTCACAGTCTCGACACATGTCGTCAATACCACGCTTTTCGCTATTCTGTTTGAACGCGAGGTGCCGAAACTTTTTCGACTTCCGCTGGATTGGCATTTCACGAGCCACGGGACAAGTCGGGGTCTATCCTGATCTGGCTGTCAGTACAGTGGTTTAGAAATATTGGCAGACAAACTAATGTCATGTTGAAGGTAGAGACAGAAGCGTGTTGACGAAT
>JAKGUB010000557.1:7092500-7275000 GCA_026261675.1 Hippocampus mohnikei | reverse complement strand
TGCGTGAGGAATCACGATTAATTTTTAGTTAATTTGAGTTAATTATTACAGTTGAGTTTTTAATTAGATTAAATATTTTAATCGTTTGACAGCTCTAATATATATATATATATATATATATATATATATATATATATATATATATATATATATATATATATATATATATATATATATATATATATATATATATATATATATATATATTTTTTTTTTTTTTCCGGGATTTTCAGAAAAGTCCACTTTCATCTCTGGAATTAGTATGTAAATATTTTGTGTGGACGCAACGAAGCACGACACGTCGCCGCTCTCGCTTCTCTTGTGCTTGTCACGCTGACACACTTACTTCCTGGTCACGCCAGATGGATGGTGGAGGGTTTTTTTTTGTTTTTTTTGGGGTGGGAGGGGAGGTCTAGGACAATTAGAATACAAATCACACACTCACGCACACAGTAGTCGACTGTCAGTAAAGCTTTTGGAGTCACATCACCAGGCAACATGCTTTTACAGTAATGCTCAGCTCCTCGCGGATTTCTAAATGGAACACATTTTATTCACTAATATTCCTCTGGTGCGACTGCTTTAGGGCGCCTCATTGTTGGCCTTGAGTACATGTGACATAGAGAAAGGAGGAAGAGCGGGGGGGCGGGCGGGTGTCATTATTTCTTTTTTTCAGTCCGACTTGACGGCTAACGTGGACCGAGGCTCATGTGGTCTCTGAAGAGCACCTCGTGTCAGCTCGGAGTGTGCACATGTCACAGAGATAGGCAGAAGGGCAAGGGAGGGGATTTTTATTTATTTACTTATTTATTTTAAGCCTGATCTGACAGCCAGCATGTGGACCGGAGCTACAGGCCGGCGTGGCCGCTTCAGAGTGCCTAGTTATCGTGGCAATATCTAGCGATATATTTATCCAGGTAGCTTGCACTCTTATTCCAATCTATAAATGCTCATTGTTGTTATTGTCTTCTTCTCCTTCTTCTGAGAGGTCCGTCGGTATTTGACCTTGTGTCGGTATTTGACCTCGTTAATGACGATTACATTGGCAGATGAAAACGCACTTCCGTCGGTGCTTAATCCACACTTTTTGAGAGTCTCCTGTCATTCGTCAGCAAAATGATATTTTTCGTGATAATGAGGCATCATTTCGATTTCTTTTCATCATTCATGTTTGGCATGAATTATAAACAACATGAAAGAACAGCTGCCGTGCAAATTGGGTTTAAATTGGGTTTAAAATCCATGCATCCATTTTTCAGAACAGCTTTATCCTCACAAGGGTCGCGGGGGGGTACCAGAGCCTCTCCCAGCTGTCTTCGGGCAGTAGGTGGGGGACACCCTGAACTGGCTGCCAGACAATCGCAGGTCACACAGAGACGAACAACCATCCGCGCTCACACTCACACCTCGGGACAATTTGGAGTGTTCAATCAGCCTGCCATGCATGTTTTTGGAATGTGGGAGGAAACCGGAGCGCCCGAAGAAAACCCACGCAGGCACGGGGGAAACATGCAAACTCCACACAGGGAGGCTGGAGCCGGGACCGAACTCACGACCTCTGCACCGGTCGACGTGCTAACCACTTCATCATCGGGCCGCCCTGGGTTTAACATGTTTTTAAAAAAGTTTTATTAATGGATTTCCTCTAAATCAAGTTTTTTTTCCCCCCATTTGCAGATGAGTCTGGCATGCACCCCTCACCATTTACTGCGCACCTTTGTTCTCTTTAGCGCACGGCTTGCAGTATATGAGGGCCGTTCACACGGGCAGATTTATTTCTGACTTACTCCGAAACTGCTCCCCTCGAGCGTTCATACGTGCAACTTTGTTCCAGCTTAGCGCCCGAAAACAGCTTGTTTCGGATCAAATTTAAACCACCTCAGGGAGGTGGTTTAAATGGTTAAATGGTTTAAAAATTTGCTCCGGAACAAATGCTCGTTTGCGAAGCAGTACCGATGCAAATGTGCATGTATGAACGCAACTGGGTTAAATTTGCTCCAGAGCAAATGCTCGCTTGCGGGGGAGTGGCCTCGCTACGCGTCAGAGGAGTCCATCCGGGTACTTGCCAACATGCATCCTGGGTATTTTGCGCTTCAAAACATGGCGGGTCTTTTCTCTCTCTCCTGCGGCGTCTGATTATCGACCACATCGTTGATTTCTCCGGAGAAGAAGCCATTTTGTCACAAAGAAGGAGGGGAAATGGTACTTCCTTTTCCCCGCCTTCTTCTTTCTTTACGCATGCGCATGTTTTACTTCCGCATTCTTGTCGTTTTGTTCCGCAACAGGAACTGCCCGTGTGAAAGCAAGTGGAGCTGCGTCGATGCTGTTACGCTCAGCGGCTTTGTACGTGTGAACGCTCCACAAAATTTGTTCCGGTGCAAAATTATATCGCAACAAAATACTCCGGTGCAGCGCCGAAATAAATCTGCCCGTGTGAACAGGGCTATGGTTGGAGGAGAGTGCACCGTGATAAAAGACCCTGTTGTTGTTGTTGTTGTTATTGTTGTCATCGTACCTCAGTCGGAGCTCGACACGGCCCAGACTCCTGATGCTCAATGAGCCCGGCCGGCCTCGGAGTGGCCCGTGTAGGTTCTGAAGCTACATTGTGTAATGTCCGCCCGCCCGCCCGCCCACTCACAGAAGCTGCAGCCTGCTGATGTGCCGCTTCTCGGGGAGCTCGCTTTTAGCGCAGCGAGCAGGCTCTGGTCAGAACGAATTGTTTCTCGCTCCGCTTAATTTACTCCCACCTGTTCTTCTTATGTGGGCTCGCTTCTCACCTCGCGTTTGCAGCGACAGAGAGGGGGCGGCGCACGTCTGTAGGTGGACTGAAGCCGAATGACGGAAAGATTGACTCTCTGCGAGGATAGAGCAGAAGAGTGTGCCACTATTCCATCCTCCCTCCCTTTTAGATGACTTCTCTTTCTCAATGACATAAGACTTAATTACTCAGGCGTTTCCATAGCAATAAGCATCCTTCACAACAGGAACCGAGATGAATCACCTGTACATTTTTTGCGGCTCTTCTGAATAGAAACTCTCTTTATTGCTTCCCTGCATTGTTGTGCTCCATTGCGTGGTTCTCTGTAATCTTTCTCACGCCGCCATATTATCGAGAATCTCTGTTGCCATAAATGCGCATCGAGGAGGAGTGAGGCTTACACCGGGTTAATACGTTTTTACATTTTTAAATCGGACATGCCAACTAACTTTACTGGATGATTTTTTTTCCCTTTAATTCAGAATCTACAGTTGTTTTTTTTTACACCATCACATTAAGTTTTCACAATGATATACTGTCGTAATATATTTGTGAACGTTTATGAATTAAGGCTGACATTCGGCAACGGGTGTGAAACGTCTTCTCCATGAATTACGACGTATGGCGCAAGCTTTCCTTGGTCAGACCGAACCACAAAAAATGAAAATGTTATGAAAATCTGATGGACATAGCTAGAAATAAAACGAAAGAACATTTTGAAGTCAGCATTAAAAAATACATTTAGTGGCACATCAGGCCATCTCTGATTCCAACTTTCTGTTGACCAGCGTTCTTAATTCCCTTGAAAGGTTTGCTGCTCCTTCAACAATCTTCGTTGCAAAGGAAAAAAAAAAGACACTTCCTGTTGACGCCCTATCGGCAGTAACCAGCCAGCCAAGGGAAAGTAGCTGGATGCACTCAACTGCTTTTGAGCCCAAATTGGGTTTACTGAAGCCATTTTAGCGCCATCAGGAACTTAACAAGCGATCTAAAATAGTCCGGTGCGACGCCATTGTCGTAGTGTTGGCTTGCCGGCAGAAGGGAGTGAGGCCGTTTTTAGAGATCTGACACAAATCGTCTCCAAAGGCTCCATTTGTGTGTGTGTGTGTGTGTGTTTGTGTGTTCGTGCGTGCGTGTGTGTGTGTGTGTGTGTGTGTGTGTGTGTGTGTGTGTGTGTGTGTGTGTGTGTGTGTGTGTGTTCAAACTGTGTCACCATGTGGGTATAATGAAAGATAAATAGTAAGAGGGAGGTTTACGATACACTCCAGGAGTGTTGATTCCCTTCGCCGTCTCGTGAGACTCGTAACCGCACTTAATTGCTCTTCAGCGCTGTCCTACAACTCGTTCTAATTGGTTGCCTTTTTCTTTTATTTGTAGATGCGCGTCGTAAAGCGGCTAATAGCCAGTATGCGATGCAAACACGTTTGACTGTTCTCGGGCCCCTTGTTAGCTACTTATTGTTGGCCTCTTGCGCCAATGCTTTTTGTTTGCAGGTTCAGGAGACTTTGGACGCGGGAATCCAACTTTGAGGACTCAAAATTGTTGATTTTATTCAGGTTAAATTCCACCAAATTGAGCGACAGATCTTGAATCCGAGGTGCACACGAGCAAGGGCAGCTGGCGCGAATTGCAGGCCTGCTATGGACGCCCCCTGCGCCCCCTCCCCAGGGAGTAATGGAGTGCGAGGTCACAAAGGTTACAGGAAACTAATCCGCATTGAATGATTTGTGCTTCCCGTCTCGTGGCACTGCTCCCAATTCTCCGACCGGGAGGCCGCCGAACGGGTTTGGCGTGATGTGGAATTGCCGCAATCGGATGAATCCAAAGGGAAACCCATTGGGATTAATCGGCGGGGATTTCAAGCGGGGGTAAAAAGACTCCCGGCACCATTGGGATGGATTTCTCCGTGCGAGTATCTGTCTGTGAAGGCGATGACATGTTTTCCATCGCTTTTTTCCAATGCACTTTCAGTGTGTTTGGCAAGGCCTGATGTGCTCAGATTAAATCTGGCGAGGTTGTTGAATGGCTTCAAGGTCTCCAGTAGCATAAAAGAGATTTAAGATTGAATGGCATTTAAAAAATAAAAAAATTAAAAATCCTTTCCTCCAACACGGCACATTATGCTTGCATTCCTCTACCAAGGTTATTAAAGGTAACAAAACGAAAGTGGAACTGTCATTGAAGAAACATTTCCGTGAGTGAAATCAGATAAAAACAAAAATGCCTTAAAAAAAAACTGAAACTACATTGTACATTAACAACATAGAGTATAACAATGCCGCAAATTGAAACTAACTCTAGTTCTAGCAAAAAATATCCTTTGTTTTTGTTTTCATCAAGTATTTTATTTATTTCTATATTTATTTTTAATTATATATTTTATTTACTTACTTCATTAAACAAAACTGAGTGATTTTTTTTTGGGGGGGGGCTTTCATTCGACGAACACACCATATAATTTCTCAACTAAAACTCGTTTTACGACCCTGGGGATGAAATGTTGAAGTATGATATCAGCCACCAGTTCACAGTTGGTCCAAAATACGAAACAATGCCACTATTATTCTCCCATGGTAAACTGTGGATTGGAAGTACTGTAGGTTCTCCCAGTGTTGTGTTGGCTTTTTGGGGCTGTCTTCCTCACGTGTGCGTGTGCGTGTGTGCGTGTGTCAAACTTTCAGTGTGCGGCGACATCCACGGGCAGTTCTTTGACCTGATGAAGCTCTTCGAAGTGGGCGGCTCCCCAGCATCCACGCGCTACCTTTTCTTGGGGGACTACGTTGACAGAGGGTATTTCAGTATTGAAGTGAGTGGTGCTGGGAGATTTTTCTGCGATGCATTTGGTACCAGGGCCTTCAGTGGGGACGTAATCTACCTCTTCAGAACACCGCTGTCCAATCCAAATTGTCGAAACGGTCAGTCGTGCACAAAAACTGTGCCATGCACATCAGCAGATGACATTGGAGGTCGGTATGGCAATACTTGGAGGCTGACATTTTATTGGGCAATAAATAAATAGAGTTGCAAGTAGCTACAGTGTGAAGGGCCCTGGCAGGCGGGCCACTTTGGCGTTCTGGCACTATTGGAAAATGCCCCAATAAAGCTCTAAAATATATATATATTTTTGGGGACCAGGCTTGATTTGCGTTTTGGGGCATTTTTAGACCTTCACAAACAACTTGTTCTTGTTAAACAGTGTGGGGAAACGGGCTAGCATTTAATGAAACATCACACAGTCACACAGTCGTGTTGACAGCATCTTTTGTTGTCATGGTGACTCGTCAGACTTGTGGCACTGCTGTATAGGCCACACCCTCTGCCACAAAGTCACAATATTTGGTCCATGGCGTAATCAACATCTTGAGGCTTTTCTGATAAATCCTCAACTGGAACCATTCAACGGACTTGACGCAGTACTTAAAAAAAAGTAATTCCTTATTGCTGCTAGGTGGCGCTATATGTAAAACAGAATATTTGATGTCTTCAGGACATGACAAATAATACAATATACATAGGATGATTTTTTTGGGGGTGGGGGATATATAGGAGGAATTTTTATTCCTCTGTTGTGGCAAAGGAAATATTGATGCCCCCATTATATATAGTACTTCTAGAACTAAAGATTGTTTATCACAGTTGCTCTCCCAGGTCTTGAGGTGGTACAGCCCAAGTCTGAAGTCAGCCCTCAATGGGGGCGTAAGAGTATGACCCCTGTTAATGTGCAAAATACAGCCCAAGTTAATCCTTGAAAAAAAAAATCATAGCTCACTTCCTGCAAATATTTGCATATAGTTCCAATCGACTTTTTTTGTAGCTCCCTGGAAAAATTTTGTAGCCCTGGATCAAACATTACCAGATTTTGTTTTTCTACTTTAAGTGGCTTTACAGAGCCAGTATTATTTTGTCAACTGGCGTAAAAACTTTAAAATATCAACATTTTCGCCACAGCCGAAGAATATGTTGGGCAAGTTTTCGTGCATGTTTCATTCCCCAAAATGCGATTCATCAGCGTAATCATAATTCCTGCAAAAACGATCGGGACCTCGCAGCGGCCACTGCTCAGGCCCTAAAAATCAACCGGGCAGCGACGTCCGCCTGTTGGAAGTGGTACAGTCAAAAGAAACCCAAATGAAGAGAATAGAGTGTTGGGGATAAATTAAGACAATTTCATGGAACAAAAATGTGAATTTAGGTTGTAAATGTAGGTCAGCGCTTCCGATACTGTGATATTAATAAATAGTGGCTGCATGCTTCCGGGCTTTTTTTCCCCCCTAGAAAACTACCGGTAGCCTAAATAGCAAGTGTCACAGTGTATTTTTATAAACTGCTGGGGTTCGAATGCATCTCTCCACTTGGATTCCTGCTTCCATATTAGGATTTGATCAATAAAATCTGTCGGTCCTCCGTTTAAGCAACCTTTTGCCAACCACACTGTGTGACTGCGCCGTGGTGAGCAGAGCTTTCCGCTTTGTGTCTTAACTGACTGTTGTTGTTGTTCTTTGCCCACAGTGTGTGCTGTACTTGTGGGCCTTAAAGATCCTCTACCCCAAAACTCTTTTTTTGCTGCGTGGGAACCACGAATGTAGACATTTAACAGAGTATTTCACATTTAAGCAGGAATGTAAGTGGCCCTTTTTCATCCGAAATGGGACAGCAATGGTTGTCCCGTTTTCCTGTCAGGCTTGTTTGACTTGGCGCCCCCCCCACCCCCCATCTCTATTCCAGGTAGAATTAAGTATTCAGAGAGGGTGTATGACGCGTGCATGGACGCCTTCGACTGCCTTCCCCTGGCTGCACTTATGAATCAGCAGTTCCTCTGTGTACACGGAGGACTTTCTCCAGAAATCACGAATCTTGACGATATCAGGAAAGTATGTGGCCGACTTGAGACTTTTGCTTTTTTTTTTCATGTTTTATTTTTTCTTGCCTTGGGCGAACCTCGGTAGTAAACATACTGCACTTTAAGCAAAGCAACTCTGGCAAGAACGCTGAGAAATGCTGCTCGGGCACAGTGAATCTTTGCACTAATTAAAACAGTTTGAAGACCTGGATGCCGCGCTCACACTAATTCAATCATTCCAAATGGATCGTGGGTGTCTAATCAGGGAGCGTGCGTCATAGATTCTACCATATTCAAATGTCCCATCGTGCAGTAATCTGCAATCTTTTGTTTGAGAACGAGCGACCTCTCCTTTGCTCAAAAACAGCCAATGCCTTGAATAGTGACTGAAACAACGTAAGCAACAATATGTCGCAATGATAGCTGATGTAATCCTGTCCAGAATGCTCAGATGCTTGCAATTAGGAGTGTTTCTTATGGACACCTCCACGTTGTCTTTTGGCTTCACACGGCATGTTTGCTGCTCTCAGTGGCTTCAAAATCACTTGGTGTCGGGGAGCAGGTATTATTCCTGCCTGCAGCTTTGATAGGGGAGTCAAGGCAAACATTTTCTTGACAATGATATGTTCCATGCTCCATTTGTCTAAATATGGCATTTCGATTAATATTGTATTTGTGGAATATGAACAAAGCAGAAAAATCCACCCGTTTTTGTCCACTTCAGGGGGCGGCCATTTTGCCCTGTACTGCCCCTTGCTGTCGACCCGAAAATGACGTCGGAGTGCCAAATGGCTCAGATAACGACCGTCGCGGCTCACCTGCTTTCTGGGTTTGGTCATGTGATGTTTCCATGCTGAGCCCTTGGACACTGTGATGTCATTTTCATTCAATAGCAAGTGGCAGTTCAAGACAAAATGGCCACCCCTTGAGATGGAGAAAAATAACGTGGAATTTTTTTCTTTAAATCGTATTCCATGGACATAATATTAATCAGAATACTGTACCGAGGTAGCTATTTTGCTTACAGCACCTCACAATTGTGCTGGATAACCACTGCGGCAAATGCCCCCTTCTCCAAAAATCCAAGAACCGAACTGCTGAAAAACTGTGTTGACACTACGATCTCCACATTTGAGTCCTACATACTTAGAAACACACTTTCTAAATTCACTTTTCATGCCCTTTAAGGAAAAATATCCAGATTTGCCGACGTCCATTCTTTCCGTCCGCAGCTAGACAGATTCAAAGAACCTCCGGCGTACGGCCCCATGTGCGATCTTCTGTGGTCCGACCCCCTGGAGGACTTTGGGAATGAGAAGAGCCAGGAGCATTTCACACATAACACAGTCCGAGGCTGCTCCTACTTCTACAGGTCGGTATTGCTAGCTGGTTGTTTATGCTGCGTCATGCACAATTGGAGGATGCCCGGTGAGGCACCTTGTTGCTTAGTGGTGACCAGAACTCGTCTTGTCACAGCTCATTGTTTTACTGTCAAGCTGACTCAAAAAACAAAACCATTAAAAATGGGATATTCACTCACCAAGACATTCACCCGAACCTTAACGTTTTTGTCGAAAGAAAGTCCATTAGCTTAATGCTAACATTAGGGATCCACGGTAACTATCGGACGGATAACCATTGGTCTGATATTTGGGGGAAAAATGACCACACTGTCATTTATATTTATATATGTATATGTGTATATATATACATAAAATGTAGGTATAAGGTGTAGTATAAAGAAAAATAAGTTATCGGTTTGGAGAAAAGCAGTTATCAGTTTTCTGTATCAGCCGAAAAAATAGTGACTCTGCATACCTAGCTAACATGTAATGCAAAACTGTATCAAGCTTTATCTTATTATACTCAGAACAAATATTCGAGCCTACATCAAGGCAATAAAAGCAAAATGAAAGAAAAAACAAACAGCATAATCCATCACCCCCTTCCAACTCATAAATACCCTTCTTGCCAAATTGTCATTTCTCGCGTCCTCGTACTGTTTGACCCTGTAAAGTTGCGTGACCCTCGTGCAACTGTAAGCAGGATTTCTGTAGCCCACATGAGCTTGGATGGAGTGGTGTAAGTGAGCAAAGGAAATGCAAGGAGCAGGCCGGGCTGGGGCCGCCACAGAATGTAATGAGCTGGCACGTCGCCACCAGGCGTAGCCCTCCCTTGCTAATGCGTTCAGCAGTCCCCGCCGTTCATTACGGCCTGAGTGATGCTTCCTTGGCTGTGGCGGGCCTGCGGCGAGCCAGCACAAGCAATCAGAAATGCCTCCAGTGGCCAAGTATGCATTTTCTTCTGCAGCCAGATAATCTTGCGGATAGCTTTTACACATCCCGTTTCGGTGATGTCACGCTGCGTTTATGCTCAACGATGGCATTGGTACACTAAATTCAGGGACAAAGCGAAAATGTGCTCGACGTTTTTATGGGGATTTTGTATCAACTTTTAAATGGCCCACTGGTTCAGTCTTTTAGTCATTTGGGCACCAGAATCATGAATGAACAATACCGGTACTAAAATATTTTTCTTCTATTGAGGTTTAAGTTGTCATTTTTATTCGTTTTTACACTACACGTCAGACTTTTTTTCTTTTTTGCTGAAGATCTTCAGGAATCAGTACTTTTTAAAGTACTGTCTTAACTTCAAACATGTCTTAACTTCTGAAGTGGAAAATAATGACGGACAGACACGAACTCGTGTGAGCGATTCCGCATTTTGAAATTCACACGTCGGCTAGGTTTCACAGGTTTCTGGATTTTTTTTTTTTTTTGCTGATCCATTACGAGGTCAATAATCCACTCATTATGTGGAAAAATATTCTAGATTGGGTTGGCGTTGGAGCAGTTTAATTCAAGGTTTTTGCTCTCTCCCCTCTGACTACAGCAGCGCAAGCTTAAAACACACTCGAACGCTGCCAAGCCAATGTTTTTTCCTCTCTCACTTTATCCAACTCTGACTCATGTGTCGCACTTGACATTTACGCTTCCGTTTAAAATAAAACCCACTTTTTGAAAGTGTCCCCTCTGGTTGTACAAGATGGGAACCTGTTGTATCCTTTCATACTTTCACTATCCTGTGTTTTGTATTGCCTGTAATGTGCCTCCGATGAACTAACCATGCTTCCTTTTTTTGTTTTTTGTGTTCTGTTTTTTTTTTCTTTTCTGCTGCAGCTACCCTGCCGTTTGCGACTTCCTACATCACAATAATTTATTATCTATCATCCGAGCCCATGAAGCGCAGGATGCTGGGTGAGTTGTGGGCGTCTTCCCTCATCATGTGATAGCAGCGTTGCTCGGTGGCGTTTGACAAAAACAAAATACAGCCAGCGTGCACTGGAAGGCTGACACGACAGGGGAGGGGCGGTGGGGCTCATGTGGAGCGTGTTGAAGTGAAGTGGTGCGGCACATTATCACAGCCAGTCTTATGATTACTGAGGTGGAGCAAGTTCACATGGTGGGAGGATTCATTTATTTTCCCCGGAGACTCATTCTAAACATTCATCCTGACCATGGCTGTTCCATATTTTGCATTTTTTTGTCCGATCGGATATCAGCCTCTATGTTTTGTCATGTCAATGTGGAATATATGAGCAAAATTGTATCATGTTTAAAGTTTCATTGAATTTGAGCACGTTTAATCTCTGACACAATGTGATCCACCTTGGGCTTTCGGAGTCCTCCGTGCCACTTTATTTAACTGTAGGCGCAATGGTACACTTTCTTAAAGCAGTCAGATTTCAAATTCATCCTTCCAGGCTGATTGACCCAAAATAATGACAGCATGGCAACACCCAAGTACCAAATGCTTGGCCTGCCACTGTTGAAATCTGATTTAACAGCTTGCATTTGTTGGATCCAAAAGAAATTCTACCCCCTCGTAGCTTTTATGAGCCAACGTCGAAGCGGTTGACTGACTCATTATTTTTTTGGAAATGGTCTGCATTCTCCAAGCGGCCTTGTTTATCATTTCACACCCATAGCCAGGTCAAGTGGGACACCTCTACACATGAGGCTGCCACCCCCAGCTCAAGAATACAATAATGCAGCCAAACCCGGTCAGCATGGACTCCTTGAATGTTGCACTTGAGCCACGCTGGTGTTTGCTTGTGGTGACTGTCACATCAAAGAATCAGGACAGGGATGTAATCCCCCGGGGTGACATCAGGTCCCCCCCTCGCCTACGCGTCACTTTACCAGACAAACACGCCACCGTCCCCGTAAGAGTAGGAGATCACACTAATCATATCCCGAAGGGGGAGAGGCAAGCAGCCAATTTGATTCAAAGTCAACCCCTCCTCACTTCTTGTCTTCCTTCGCCAGATATCGCATGTACAGAAAGAGTCAGACCACTGGCTTCCCGTCCCTCATCACCATCTTCTCTGCGCCCAACTACCTTGATGTCTACAACAACAAAGGTAAGGCGAAGTTTGAAGAATATATTGTAAGAAGCGCAACTCCCTTGTGGCGGGGATTTATCCCCGAGCAATTCTAAGACATGACTTCATAGTTATGTGATACTTCACAATCATATAGCTTTTGATTGGCCCAATGACAAGGGAGGGAGGCGTAATTGATGTGGCCATAGATGTAGTTTAGGATTCCAAGCCGTGAACTGAAAGCCACTCCGGCTCAAAACGCGTCATTCACACCGTAAAGGCCACTGAAAAAATGTGCAAAACTGTTAGCGCGGCAAAAGGTGGCTACTTTGAAGAATCGCAAATTATAAAACATATTCTGTTTTGATGAGCATTTCTTTTTTCCATTTACCAAATAATTCCATCAGCATTTCTTCATAATGTAGTATTTTTAAATATTGAAAAAAACCCACTGAATTTGCTAGTGTGCCCCCCTAAAACAAAACAACAAAAAAAAACATCATATATACAGTGGGGCAAATAAGTATTTAGTCAACCACCAATTGTGCAAGTTCTCCTACTTGAAAGATTAGAGAGGCCTGTAATTGTCAACATGGGTAAAGCTCAACCACGAGACAGAATGTGGGAAAAAAACTCAGAAAATTACGTTGTTTGATTTTTAAAGAATTTATTAAAAATCATGGAGGAAAATAAGTATTTGGTCAATACCAAAAGTTCATCTCGATACTTTGTTATGTACCCTTTGTTGGCAATAACGGAGGCCAAACCTTTTCTGTAACTCTTCACAAGCTTTTCACACACTGTTGCTGGTATTTTGGCATGCAGATCTCCTCTAGAGCAGTGATGTTTTGGGGCTGTCGTTGGGCAACACAGACTTTCAACTCCCTCCACAGATTTTCTATGGGGTTGAGATCTGGAGTCTGGCTAGGCCACTCCAGGACCTTGAAATGCTTCTTACGAAGCCACTCCTTTGTTGCCCTGGCTGTGTGTTTGGAATCATTGTCATGCTGAAAGACCCAGCCACGTCTCATCTTCAATGCCCTTGCTGATGGAAGGAGATTTTCACTCAAAATCTCTCGATACATGGCCCCATTCAGTCTTTCCTTTACACAGATCAGTCGTCCTGGTCCCTTTGCAGAAAAACAGCCCAAAGCATGATGTTTCCACCCCCATGCTTCACAGTTGGTATGGTGTTCTTTGGATGCAATTCAGTATTCTACACGAGAACCTGTGTTTCTACCAAAAAGTTCTATTTTGATTTCATCTGACCATAACACATTCTCCCAGTCCTCTTCTGGAGCATCCAAATGCTCTCTTGCGAACCGCAGACGGGCCTGGACGTGTACTGGCTTCAGCAGGGGGACACGTCTGGCAGTGCAGGATTTGAGTCCCTGGCGGCGCATTGTGTTACTGATTGTAGCCTTTGTTACTGTGGTCCCAGCTCTCTGTAGGTCATTCACTAGGTTCCCCCCGTGTGGTTCTGGGATTTTTGCTCACCGTTCTTATCATTTTGACGCTACTGGGTGAGATCTTGCATGGAGCCCCAGATTGAGGGAGATGATCAGTGGTCTTGTATGTCTTCCGTTTTCTAATAATTGCTCCCACATTTTATTTATTTGCACCAAGCGTTTTACCTATTGCAGATTCAGTCTTCCCAGCCTGGTGCAGGTCTACAATTTTGTCTCTGGTGTCCTTTGACAGCTCTTTGGTCTTGGCCATAGTGGAGTTTGGAGTGTGACTGACTGAGGTTGTAGACAGGTGTCTTTTATACCAATAATGAGTTAAAACAGGCGCCATTAATACAGGTATTGAGTGGAGCCTCGTTAGACCTCATTAGAAGAAGTTAGACCTCTAAAACAGCCAGAAATCTTGCTTCTTTGTAGCTGACCAAATACTTATATTCCTCCATGATTTTTAATAAATTCTTTAAAAATCAAACAATGTAATTTTCTGAGTTTTTTCCCACATTCTGTCTCTCGTGGTTGAGCTTTACCCATGTTGACAATTACAGGCCTCTCTAATCTTTTCAAGTAGGAGAACTTGCACAATTGGTGGTTGACTAAATACTTATTTGCCCCACTGTATAATAATATATAATAACATCATATATTGCAAATGATTTAACAGACTCCAAGCTTCATCAGGTTGGTGGGTTCTGCTGATGCCCCCTCCAATCATTCATGTGCATGGGGTCCGTCCACGGGTTGAACAAAGCAAGCCTCAGTCATAAATCGCCTCCTCTGAGCATCTCGACCAGCCCAGCACACACCCGGTGATTGTTGGGCAATCAAGTGTGCACATAAATCTTGAAGGGGAGGGGGGCGCTGGGAGTGGGCCCCATGAACCAATGAAACTTTGGCGCATTGCCTGTCAATAAGGAGCAAGCGGCAAGGGAGAAGATGTTGCGTAATTGTGCTAACCCACACGCAGTGAAGTGGCCCTCAGTCCAACAGTCAGTTCTGCAACAATCCCTATTTATCTAATACAGTGACAAAAATGTAACACGTTTCAATTAAACACATCATGCTCACTACAGTCACTGATTATCATGTGTCTTAACATGCGCAGATCGCAAGAGAGGTGTTTTGCTAGCGGAACAGTTTTGCTAGCTAGATGGCCCTGTGAAACAATTCTCAAATCGGAACATGTAGTTAACGTTATGTCCTGCAAATGCCATTTACATGGCAGCACACAGAGGATGAAATCTGATTGCCCCCCGACCCCCCAAAAAAATCTAACGGCAAAGCACAGCCAAGAGGAATGCTAGCAAATGAACAACGTAGACTAACACAACAGAACATAATAACATAACACAACTGACTGGGGCACACATTAAATTGGAGGTTGTTAATGTCCGGTAGTTCCGTGCTTCGATTGCGGTTTTCACTCTTTGGGTTCTGAAGTGACTGCAATGGTGGGGGTGGAGTGTAGGCAGTTTTGCCTGTGTGTGTGTGTGTGTGTGTGTGTGTGTGTGTGTGTGTGTGTGTGTGTGTGTGTGTGTGTGTGTGTTGCGGGGTGGGGGAGTTGGCAATATTGCTTGTGGTTTCAAATTAATGGAATGTTTTCTGCTGCATGGTTATTGAGTGCACCCGAAAGCCAACAACCCTTAATGGTTTTGCTGCTTGGCTGTAACAAAAGCAAAATATCACAAAGGTTTCCGGCGCCAATCGCAATAATAATAAAAATAAAAGAGGAAGACCAAAAAAAAAACATGGCCTTACATAAGCGAACAAATGTCTTCTTCCTCTCTTGTTTTCGGAGGCCAGATGAGATTGATGGAGCTGAAGTTAGGTCAAAGTGAGCCCTTCCTCGCGTGTTGTCATTTGGCTTGGCGGCAGGTACGCTCAAAGGGGGGGGGGGGGGGATTCATTCCAGGCAGCCCTCCCCCTCCTGTCCCCCGACAGAGGAGAATTCCCTGCTACAGATGCCTTCCCATCTGTTCTCACTTTGGCCATTAGCAGGTTTCCCTCCTGTTTCCGGCAGTCACGTTTCTCCATTTTACACCGCGTCACACGGTCATGAAAAAACAGTGCTGCGCAGGGGACGGTGACTGGATCGAAGTCTTTCTCAGCACTCCGTTGATGTTTATCCTGCCTGTAGGACATTTCACCATGACATCCAGTGTAGTACAATTTATGTCTCAGCAGCTACATTGGTTAAAAAATAAATAAAATAGACAAACGTGCATGCTAAAGAATTTTTCTCAACTCAAGTGTATTTCTTGAGCACTTGAAAACAACCACCGCTGTATACAAAGTGCTGTACATGGAGCAGAAATAATTGATACAACAGCAAACAATAAGTTAATACCAAAGACAGTAGAAAGCACAAAAACTGTCAAATTTAAAAAATCAAGTCTCATGCTGAGTCACAAGCCAAAGAATAAAAATACGTTTAAAGACGAGTTTTAAAGATATGCAGCGAGGGGGTCTTGCCGAACGTTCATTGCAAACGGAAGAGGAGAGAGAAATGTCCCCCGATAGATGCGACTATAAAACGGAATCATGAGGTGGCCGTTCTCATTTAACTTGATCGGTCCGGATCCACGGGTTGAAGAGCCACTCCCTTAAAGTGCGCCGTTTTAATACGGCGAAACTGAAGCTGCGCAACCTGATCCAGGAGGCCTCTGGGACACATGCGACGCCGCGTATCAAGTCAGGCCAGGATGTCGGGAATCTCCGCGGCTCTCACAGCAGCGGTATTGACGGCGGCCGTTACCGGGGAAACAGGCTGGAGACACTCCCAAATAAATAATTCATGAGCAGGCGCAGACTCTCAGTGTTGCCGTGGCAGCGGCCTTGGCATCAGCTACCCCCACTGACCCCCACCGCGTTCTTGTTCTCTGCGCCGGCTCAGCAGAGACACCTAGTGGCGGATATGTGCAGTTTAGTTGAGCAACATGGGCCCTCCGACCAAGAAGTGACATTTGTTTTTACAACATCCAAAATAAACAGCGGGCCATATTTGTTTTGTTGAGCGCAGGTTGTTGGGGAGGCGGGGGGAGGTGTGACTGTTCCTTTAAAGGGAATCTGCCTTGAGGGAGCGCTGACCTTAATGTCCGCCTCCTCACCAGCGTCCGTGGCTGCATTCAATCAACTGCCGCCTTGGTGATGTTAATGCACGATGTAACGTTTACGCAACGACTACCCGCGCGCCATCGCTGACATGCGTGCGTCCCCACGCGGCGTCATGTGTAATGCGGGAAACAGAGCGAGCACGTCTCTGTCTGGATTTGACATCCTCATCATGCATCATCATGGGGTCCATCCCCATTTTTTTAAGCCCTTAACTCCTCTCAAATGCTTTAAACAGAGTGTTGCCACAGTTACTTTGAAAAAGTAACTTATTATACTGAGTACTGAACTGTAAAAATAATTGATTCTGAAAGTACTTAAGTTAGATTCCAGGTTGCTTTTTTTAGTTACCATATATTCAACCGATCCCGACAGACCCGCTTAACATAAAATTGACAGCTGGTTTTGCCAATTCTTAATTGGAAGTGTTATTTTTAACAGTGACGTTTAAGAATGAAGATTTTTTTTAAATTCAACAGACGACAGTTTTTGACTTATAATTTTTTGGGAGGAAAAGTCTTTCTGGATTTCACTGAACATAAATGGCTACTTGTTTTTATAAAAAAATCTAGACTTCACTCAACATAAATATTTTCTTAGACAGTCTGTTTGGGCCTGACATTCAATTATTAACATTGTCAAAGCAAACTTAACATTTATAGTCTATATTTTTCATAAATATAATCATTACATTTGGGAACCTCATGTAGTCACACAGCTTTGTGGGTGTTTCTCCTTAAGCTGATCTATAGTTTTTGTTTGTTTGTTTGTTTTTGATTTATTCTTTGGACGTCGCGGTCGAGTTTTTGAAGCTAGATAACGCTTTGTCACCAGCACAGAATGCACAACGCACCATCCTATTTTCTTTAGCTGACACGAGCTCAAAACAGTGATTGCATATCCTGTTTGAAAATTTGAATCTCTGCTTCCTCCGTTTTTGTTTTTCACATGTTCTAAACGTGACATGGCACGTCCTTGATGTCACCCCCCCCCCCCCCCCCCAGAAGGGAATGCAAATTGTGAAGTCCCAGAATGCTTCATTGGGAGTGCAAAGGATGAAAAGCAATTTACTGTTCTCCGTGTTTGACAAGGGACTCAAATCAACTCAACTCTACTGTATTTAGAGAGCACTTTCAAACAGCCATCTCTGCACACAAAGTGCTGTATGCACGACTTGGTCATGTTCAGTGATTTGACACACACGGAATGAAGCAAAGCTCCAGTTAGCAGGATGCGTTTCGCTCCCGTTTTGTGTCGCTAGCGAGTTGATGGCCTCCTGGGAGGCTGGCTCTGATGACTTGCTATTCCCACCGCGGAGAGGGTTGGCTGTGGGGGGACGGGAAAGTCCCCTGCGTTGAGCCAGCAGCGGTGTCACCCGATCTGGACTGCCCGTCTGCCAGCATTTGGCATCCCTCATCGGCCCATTAGAACCCTCTATGCTCCCTTATTCATGACTGATGCAACAGACTGGAAACCGGATTATCATTGAAGCTATTTAGGACCAAAATGACCCCCCATCCCCACCCCCACCCACCCCACCCCCAGACTTTCAATCTTGAGGTGACATACATAATGCTGCACGGCTCCTGCCATGGGTAGGCATTATACAATGGTTTTGGAAAGCTAATCCGTTTGTTTCCAAGCTCATTTGAACTCTTCAAACCGGTTGCTTGATGCGACGTTGAAAAAGGCAGCCAGCCTCATCGTTTTTGTTTTGTGCAGCGGCCGTGCTGAAGTACGAGAACAACGTGATGAACATCCGACAGTTCAACTGCTCGCCTCACCCCTACTGGCTGCCCAACTTCATGGACGTCTTCACCTGGTCGCTGCCCTTTGTCGGCGAGAAGGGTCGGCACAGCTTTTCCTATTCGCCCGATGGTTCTTTTCAAACAGCTCAATGAGATTTGAAGAACTTTGTGTTTTCTGTGTGCAGTGACTGAGATGCTGGTGAACGTCTTGAGCATCTGCTCCAACGACGAGCTGACGACCGAAGACGAACTGGACGGTGAGCGAATCCGCGGGTTCGAATGTGTTGTCACGCCCCCTGCAGGTGGGTCCCATATGGATAAAAATCTTCTTTTCCCCTTCACATATCTTTTCACTCATTCTTATGTGTTTTTACATGTCACTCTCCCCCTCAAAGCTTCTGTCACTCATGCGCTCATTTTCCACACTATATTTTTTTTCTTCACATCGTCATTTCCTCTCTCACTCATGCTGAGATGTCCTCGTTTTGTTGACTTCATCTAATTTCTCTTCTCTGTTTTCCAGAGTTTTATGTGTTCAAGGCATCGCTTTTTCTTGATGCCAGTCGTGCTCTCTTTGCTTCCTCTCTCACCCCCTTCCTCTTCCTTCTCGCTCTTCACCACCCACTGCCTCTTTCATGCCGCAGCCATCCACTGACCTCTCTATCCCCTTTCTCTTGTCTCTTCTCCTGGGGGTGTTTCATGAGAAGGACAGCTTATATATCCCCCCAAAAAAGGTACAAACACGAGCCGTGCCGGTGTGTGCAGCAGGTTTGTTGGGTGCTTGCCCTCTTGCTTTTCACCAGAAAACTAACCTGTGACTGAGGCTCGTCATTGTGCCTTGGCGCCAGGAAAAAACATGAAATGTTCAAGTTAGGACTACCTGCGTCATGTTACCCTGACTTACAGAGTTGATGCATCAATTTCCCCTAATTGAAATGAATTGAAATGCCATTACTCCATCACAGTCACCACGATTCATCCATCCATCCATTTTCTGATCTGCTTAATCCTCACAAGGGGGTCGCGGGGGTGCTGGAGCCTATCCCAGCCGTCTTCGGGCAGTAGGCGGGGGACACCCTGAACTGGTTGCCAGCCAATCGCAGGGCACACAGAGACAAACAACCATCCGCGCTCACAATCACACCTAGGGACAATTTAGAGTTTTCAATGAACCTGCCATGCATGTTTTTGGAATGTGGGAGGAAACCGGAGTGCCTGGAGAAAACCCACGCAGGCCCAAGGAGAACATGCAAACTCCACACAGCAAGGCCAGAGCCGGGTTCGAACCCGCGACCTCTGCACTGTGAGGCCGACGTGCTCACCACTGGCTCTGTATTGCATCGCAAAGCACAAGAAAAACAAAATGTCAAGAATTAAACTGTGAGCATACTTTACGCCCAGCCTTTAAGAGGCGTGGCCTGGTGACACCAGGAGCTGGAGCAACTTCGTCTAAATGTGTGCGTCTGCGGCCTAGAGCAGTTCCTTCGCCTTTTGTACAGGTTTTAAAAGGTAGTGAATTCAGGGTAGGTTGTCCCAATGCGTTGAACGGAGACGAGTCATTGGATACAAGCTGGTTTTTGTCCCGCCCACGTACGCTCGTCGTCTCTGGGACTGGATGGCAGTGGGAGGGTACCGGACGCCAGGCTTTTCTGCATCCGATTGGATGATCTGTCTGATTTCGATTGACATTGAAATGAGCCACTCACGAGCTTTTAGTGTAGACTTCCGTCGCGAGCAATTTTTCAACTCGCATTCTGTTCCGAGTTGAGCTGGAGACTTCTCCTAATCATTTTAGCGACACTCTTTGTTGTAAACAAACAACTAGCGACAAATTAATCTTTTATTTCTGGTGGGTGTTATTGTAGTTCCTATAGTTGTAGGACACTAATTAATTAAGCACCGGGAAAAGACGCCTTGTTGGTATGACAGGGTCACAGATCATTTTCTTGAAAAGGAACGGAGCTAGAGTAGAATTTGCGTATAAATAAATGGACACATTTTATGATGTCGACCAAAATTGAGCTTCCCCTCTTTGACAGACGAGCATCCGGCACTGGTTTCAATGTCTCCTTGTTTTATGTTTTATGCTTATTTTGTTTACGTTTTTGATGGGGGAGGGAGGGAGAAAAAAAAGAGTTAAAAAAAAAAACTTTGTCCGACCTACCGACTCTATGCTGAAATTTCATGTTACCGGAAACACAGTACTTATTTTTCTACGCCTAACTCCGATGTTTCCAAGATCCCTTACAAGCGTGTCGGGGATTGTGATTGATGATGTAACACCGGTGGCATGTATTCACCGTTGCTGTGATGTTTGGCTCAAGTTGAAAACCCGTTACGTCATTCCGCCACTTGGAAGCATGCGTGCGTGCCTGCGCAGCGGCTGATCGTTTGTGGCGTGTGGCCCCCGCAGGTGCCACGGCTTCTGCACGCAAGGAAGTCATCCGCAACAAGATCCGCGCCATTGGGAAGATGGCCCGGGTATTCTCTGTTCTCAGGTATGCCTTTTTTTTTTTTTAATCCATATATATTTTATTGATTTATGTATGTCGTGTCTAGATAAGCTTCGTGCTTCAGAAGTGCAGTCCACAAGCTTCCATGTCCTTCTTTGCTGAAAATTTGAAGTGATCAAGCCACAAATTTTGTTGCGTTTTTGATGTCGACTGATTTATGTTGACTCCGCATTGCTTTGGAAAAATGTTCGTGTCGTTATAGCGAAGGCTCAAAAGACGTGTTTCGTAAGTGGACGTCTGTAATTGAAGTAGATCCGCATTTTGTTCACAAAAATTCAGGTTCGTGTGCTTTCATTTAAAGCATATTTTACAGGAGGAAAACAAATAAATCCGATGTATACATTTAATGTAATACATTAAAAAAAATAACGAGAAAGAGAAAAATAGACGAGAAAGAAGACTTCTAGAAAATATCGAGGGGAGGGGAGGGGAGAAAATCGTAATTTCATCATTTTTCAAACTTGTTCAGCCCGACTATACAGTATAAAGCAAGTGCATTACTCCAATATTATGCACAAATATAACTTTGGGCTTTTGTCTTATTCTTCAACCACAAAAAAATTCATCAGCCAAGCTCTTGATTCGATGAGCTTGACAAACGGTTTCTAGAAATCGAATTACTGAGAACTGGTTTTCGATTCCCATCCTGAGCCATAATTCTGTCGGTGCAGGTGCAATTAATCCATTAGTTTTAAGACCTTTTCGGGACTGTTTTGATGCTCGCTCGCTGTATACCGCAAACCAACACAATCGAGGTGTTTTTGTTGATTTGGAAAACGCTGTAACCTTTTTAGTGAACGTACCACATGTCTTTGTACACCAGAGAGGAGAGTGAGAGCGTGTTGACGCTGAAGGGACTCACCCCGACGGGCATGCTCCCCAGCGGCGTGTTGTCTGGCGGCAAGGAGAAGCTGCAGAACGGTAAGCCTGCATGCACCCCACCGGAAGGCACCCTCGGGATGCACGCAAACAGGTCGCACGCCCCACCCCCGGCGGGCGGCACCCTGCAGAAGAAGCCAGATTAACACCTCCCCCGAACCATGTCTATGGAGATGTAATTTGCTAAAATGCGAAAGTCGCAAAGGAGCAAACAGTGTCAGTTCTCCTTGTCTGTTCTACTGGTTGGCTTTCAAATGTCATCGATCTCTTCTTTCTTTCTTTGTTTTCCTTCTCTCTCCCTAGAAACTGCAGGTATATTTGGTTGTGCAAGTATTCCGCTTACTCCCCCGCCCCGCCTCCCAACCCTCCTCATTTTTTGACACCGATTTCGATGTCCCCACTCACCCTGTCATGTTGAAATCCAAACAGCTCCACCAATGAGAAAAAGTCACGTTCTTATTTTAGAAAAAAGAAAAAAAAAGAATGGCAACTACTAGTTTGGATGTCGGTTGTGAGTGGATGGTTGGGAATGGACAAGCACTTGTGAATGAAAGGGGAGGCGACTGCCTTTTTATCCACAAATGCAAGCAGGAATCCGGCTCGCTTGACTCTGCTCTCGCAGGATCTCCTTGACTGAAAAGTGAATACATACGCAAAAAAGGTCGCATTAAAAACAAAAAAAGAAAAACAATCATGATAAAATGTGCTCCAAATTTTGCCTAAAACAGGCTTTCTGAAAACCGGGTTTGGGTTCAGAGGATTTTTTTTTCCAAACAGCAGTCAAACAGAACCATGTGTACCTGGAAAGTTGTGTAATGTTACAATGACACATTTTTTACCCACCCCCTCCCCAAAAAAAACAAAACTGATGAGAATTGAAGCTTTATTTTTTTCCCACAAATGAAAAATCTTTACAAGCATAAAGATGTTTGTCGCGATCAGCTCTCGTAAAATTGCCCATTTTTCCTCGATGCACTACTATGATATTGGAAAAAATGACAATGAAAGCAATGGCAGAAAGTCATATTTGACTGAGTGAATTAAAAAAAAATCTATATTCTCGTCATGTTACACCTTTTATTCGGGGAGGATATTCTCATCATAAGGCGCATAGAATAGAAGCCACAATAGTGGCTGCAGTTGCGTTATGCATCCACTAGATAGAGCAACAAAAAAGTAATACAATACAATACAGCATTATTTATATGCTTCGCACACACGCTTTCACAACCGAACAGAACATTTAAAATACTACGTCCAAGAAATCAGAATATTGATCCATATTATAAGGCGCATCGGATTATAAGGCATATTGTCTGCTTTTGAGAAAATTGAATGCTTTTAGGTGCGCCTTAGAGTGTGAAAATATTATTTTTATTTTTTTAATTTCCAAGAAGAAAAAGTATAGTTGGGACACGGAATCAGACAAATTGAACATTTTTAAAGGATTCAAATGGCTATGCTGTATTTCATGGTAAAGTTTGAGAAGCCTCAGTAAAGAAGAACCGGGCCTTCCAACTCCAATACACCCACTGGGGTGTCAAAATCCCCAAAAGTCCTATTTGAGGCAGAGTCAAGTTCCCGGATTCCTGTCGCACATCGGTACGATCTCATGACCGGACGCCGGCGTGTTGCTCATCATTGACGTCGCCACCATCCTCATCGTCGTTCTTCAGTCTGTATTTGTCCCCTGGTGCTCATTTTTGCGCTCAGTGTTGCCGACTTGCTGGTTTCGTGGCGAGAGCGACGGTAAGTGATGGACGCGCAGGCGGAGGCCCTCGCTTTTTGATGTGGCCTCATCAAAAGATGCGGCGCCGGGCCTGCCCACTTTTGCGCTCTGCTGCTTCACGTGTGAATACATCCACTCCTCATGTTCATCTGTGCTTCATGAGAGGACACTTGGCAGGACCATGCCAGCCCTAACATGTCACCCTTCCCCTTTTACAGAAGTCCTCCGAAAATGAAGGCGCATCCCACCGTCGGTTGGCATATGGGCCAAAAATAACATTTTACCTCATGCACCAAAAAAACAAAAAAACAAAAAAAACCCTCCCTCCAAAAAATATATATATAGATATGTGTGATTAATAGCACTTTTTGGGGTGTGTACAAGATTTTTTTTTGAATGGGAGGTGTTAATTAGTGTGTGTGTTTGTGTATGAGAATGAATGGATTTTTGATATCTCCATTTTTTTGCTTTGTGTGACAGGATTTTTGGTGAGGGAGTTTTTTTCTGTTTTTTTTGTGAGTGATAAGATTTTTGGGGGGTGTGTAGATAATCCTTTTTGGTATGAGAGGTTTTCGGGTGAGTGAACATTTTTTTGTAGTTAGTGTGAGATTTTGGGGAGGTGATTGTAAAGGTTTTGTCGCATAAGTGAGGGTATTTGTTTTTGGGTGACTAAGAATGGTCTTGATGCGTGCACGTGGAGAACTTTTGTGGTGAGTTACGAGATTTTTTTCTTTCAACTGTGAGTGAGTTTTTTGCAGAAAGTGAAATGCTTTTGATGACTAAGTTTTTCGTGATTGTAGAGTTTTTGGGGTGAGCGATTCCATGTGTCTTTTTTTTAAAGCATGTGTTTTTTGGAGGGAGGGGGGAGCTTTTTTTTAATGGATGAAATTTTGTGAGTGTGGCAACTGGTTGATATGTGTGAGACAATTTCAGTGAGTGTAAGAGGTTATTGGGTGATTAAGAGTTGAATGTTATTTTTGGCCTCTCTCTCTCTCTCTCTCTCTCTCTCTCTCTCTCTCTCTCTCTCTCTCTCTCTCGCGCTCTCGCTTCTCTTTGCTAACGTGACAAGAAATAATGCGTGTTGTCGGTATTGGCTGTGCTCCCTGATAAAATGACCTCCTCTTTGCTCACCTCTCTCGTTGGTTTTGCAACCCCCCTCTTCTTCTCTTCAGCTACTATTGAAGCTATTGAGGCTGATGAAGGTAAATAATGAGCTCTTGTGTTGCACTGCGCAGGGGGCTGTGCAGGATTTTCCATCCATCTCGCTGGTGCTTGAGTAGCGTGTGTGGGGTGTCTGGGCTCCAACCACGTGTGCCGTCGTGGTCGCTGTGCGAGAGTCGTGCGGACGTCGGAAGCCCTCTGGCCACGCGGGTTTGAAAGGGGAACCGCCTTTCTGTGAAATCCGTCTGATTGGCACCAAACCGTGGGTGTCCCAAGTGCCACTCGGGAGGCCACTGGCCTGACGCATAAATGAATCGTAAAATTAAGCAATGATTGGAGGGAAAAGGTGAAATGTTGAAAGATAGAATCGTTTTTAAAAAATTCAAACATGTTTTTAAACGTAATTGCAGAATATAATACTTGGGGAAGGAAGGGAGAGGGGGGAAGAGAGAGATGGAGGGACAGTGATGGGGGAGAGAAAGAGATGGGAGGGAGAGATGGAGAGAGACAGAGAGAGACATAGAAGGGGGGAGGAGGGGGAGAGATAGAGAAGGAGAGTTATGGGGAGACAGGGAGAGGGGGGAGAAAGATGGGGGAGGGAGATTATACAACATATGTTTTCTGAAGGTGAGTCATGATTGGTTTGTTACCCGAGCCCCGAAACAAGAGCGATGCCATTTCAGTTGACAGCAAAATGGCCGCCCCCTGGATGGACAAACAGGTGTGGATTTTACTGCTTAACTCATATTGCACAACCACAACATTAATCAGAATGGCGGGTTTAGCCTCGTGGGGCTGCATAGAACATATTTTCGTCAAGGAAATGTTTGCGTTGATTTGCCCTTTAAATTACAATTCAATTTGTTTCAGCGTGTTTCCTAAACACCAAGTGAAGTGGCCTCCCGCTAGTTTGTCTTTGATATGGCTGTCAGTGGACGTTGGGACATCCCCGCCAAACAAAACAACAAGCAGCATCCCGATACGATGCCTCCACCAGTCTATGGAACTTCCCCTTTGAAACCACCCAAGCAGTTGTGCCTTGTTATTGCTTTAACGATCCGACTGCCCCCCCCCCCCCCCACCCGCTCACGAAAAGCTGTTTGAGCGTTGCGTCTCTTTCCTCGATATCCGGCCGAAGGTCACGCGAGCCCAGGCGCTGAGGCGAAACGCTCAAACCGACTTTTCAACTTGCCTCCCTGCTTGGCCACTCGGGCAAGAACAACATCAACTGCGTGCTAAATAGTAGTTTGCCCAGCTGCTATTTAGGCGCTCACTTGGTGGCTGGCCCAGTGGAGCCCTTCTCAGCTTCCTCTTCTCCGTAGTTCCTCTGTGGCCCCGCTGTGTCGTGTGCTCATAACCGGCGGCTGACCTGTGCCATGCAGCAACACCACTAGCCTACATGCCCACGTCCACGTATAGCCAAAGCCGTTTGAGCATTCATACGTCGCCCCAAAATGCCCACCGGTAGTTTTGCCTCCCATGTAGATGTTCTCACTTTCGGGCTTATCATTAGTCAATTTTACGACTCTGTAACGAGTGTCAGAGCCTGAAGTGGAGAAGCGACTAAGGCCCGCCCAATATGGATATAAAAAAATACATTTCGGCTTATTCTGCTGTTTGGCGGAATATGATTCCGATAACCGATTCATTGGCCAATTATTTTCTAAATCTATAATCAATCAAATAAGCAGGAATTACACACCATCGTTTTTACTGATTCACAATACTATTTAACTTTATGACAGAGAGAAAATTCTGCCAAAATTAACAGGTTTTTTTTCACGTATGAATGTCATTATCTTTGTCTTATGTTGTATTTTGTAAAAATAGAAAGTCTGCCAAAATCCGGCGTCCTTAATTGTTTGACATTTTGGAATTCGACTGGAATTCAGGGGTGCCTAAATCGGGTCCTTGTGATCCCCAAACTAGCCTTTTTGACATGTTTATGTGTTGGAGGAGGGAAATATGTCACACATGCTGGTTTGGGGCTCACGAGAATCGGACTTGGGCACTCCTGCTCTCGTGCTTCACTAGTCGTACTTGGAGAATGCAGATGTCAACTTGCGCACAGTTTTGTCTGACTGGTACCATGGACGTCAACTCATGCTCAACCGGCTTTCCGCAGTTAGACACGTGGAGGACGCCCACCCTTGATGATACGTCACAAAATATGAAGACCTTTTTCTTTTTCTTTTTCTTTTTTTTTTAATTGTGTACTAATCTGCCCCCCGTCAAAGATTTCTCGTCATTGTCCCCCACTCTCAGACGCCCCGAGTTGCTGCATGCTCCAAGCAGACGAGCCAAGCGGTTAGCTCCCCGACTTCCTCTGTAGTGTCTTTTGTCCGTCAGCTCAAGTCTCGACGTGGTTCCAGTTTATGGACGTGAATGTCTAAGTGGGCGCCACGACGCGTTTCTTTCCTTTTCCCTCGTCTTCGTCTCTGATGATTCCCCTCTCCTTCCCTTTTGTCGTTCTTTTTCCAGCCTTTGACATGTCGGGCTCCGTCTGGACTCTTCGGGGTACTCGGCCGCCTTTTGGCAAATGAGCAGTGCGCCAAAATCTTCTACACATCACCTCAAAAATGCTCACAAAAGGCGGCCCCGTTCACGATGACACCAGACGGGCCCGACGTGGCGCTTCAGAGGGATTTCCAAATTCTCTCGTCTCTCCTGTTTTACAATTTCAATAAGTTTTTAATCAATAAGTCCCTGTTCAAACAACTTGGAATTGGCAAACTGGTCAATTCCCATTCAGTCTCATGTATGACATGAGACCCCATGGCGGTTTTACCACACTGGCATGAAATCAGGAGTTCAGAACAGTTTGAGGTTCTACCATGTGGTGCCTGACAAGGTCAAACGCTGCAAACGCAGAAATGATGCAAAACCAAAAACACGCCAACGCATAAAACAAATGCAGAAGGGAAACGCTTCAAAGACACAAAACCCCAGAAGGAGCTGCAAATTCACTGCCCAAAATGGGGAGTATTTTCCTTTTTTTAAACACACCACATTCTTTTCCAGTGCAGCGGTGCCTCGTTCCCTCACAAGAAACCCCCCCCCAAAAACATTAAAATCATCTTTCCCAATTGATATGAATGGGAAAGCTCATATGTTCCAGCATCCCCTCCCCCCCCAAAAAAACACAAAAATTCTGAAAAATAGCACTGGTGTTAATATCTGATCTTATGAAAACATAATAACATAATCAAATGTACAATTGATGATGCAACAGTTTGTATGTTAAAGTTCTAATAGTTTTGGATGTTTCATTATAGTTAGGTTTTATTTTGTTCCGACTTAATTTGAAAAAGGCAGGTTTGTTTATTTTTATTTTTTTTGTAATGCTATGTATTTGTTTATTTTAATATATGGAGTATTTGTGGAGTTCAATTTTTTTTTTAATGTCACCAAGTAATTACGTAAACTACAATTCTCAAATGATCGTTCGGCCTTCTTTTTCTGTATGGCCTGACGATAACACCAAAATAAATCCATTTAAAATAAATCCCAAAAGCTTGCGTATGAAAAAATAAACAAAGATGATAACAAAGGTCATTTTTGCGGTAATTATTGTTGTGTTCAGTTTTATAAACATCAAATGTAGTTTCAGTTATGTTTTTTTAAGCACTCTTGTTTCTATGTTATGTGGTTAACAGAAATATTTTTTTCATCAAGGAAAATGTTGTGGGGAGTGAATTTGCGGCATTTTGTTCTCTTCGACAGTTTAACTTCCATCATTTTCCTTTTTGTTGAGTTTTTGCTTGTGCTTTGTTTCTGTGGTTGCAGCACTTTTCTCTTGCCGCCTTTCTCTGTTGTACTTTGTTTTCTGTTTTAAGGTGCTTTTGCTTTTCTGGCACGTTTGGCCTTGTCATCCACCGTAGTCCCATGCCATTTAAGTACTTTTTAGAATGGGGGTCGGAGAAGCAACTAATTAATGAATCCATAGTTGATCTCAGAAATGTGCTCCAATGCCCAACCTTTGAAATAACTAGCTGCCTCTCAAGGTCCCCAGTTATTATTTTCCAACAAGTGCAAAAAAATAATAATCCAAGGGTATGTGTCACGTAGCGTGGTGGTGGTGGACCCCAAGAAGCAGGCACGAGGGAGGAGCAGGGTGTACTGACAAATTGTATTTAATAAAACACAGAGAAAACTAAATCCAAAACAAAGTCCAAAGTGTCAAACAAAACACATGACTGAAGATAAAAACTCAATAACAGAAACATGACCGAAACAAACCTGACAGCAGCAGACAAACGGTAACAAACAAACATGACAGTTGCCAACAGCAAACAATGACCCGACACTGAGTGGTCGGGAGGGAGTCCTCTTATACTAATTGCCAAAGGACCAACAGGTGTGCAGCTTTGGTCACAAACCGAAACATGACAGTATGTGGATCTATGAAGTCACACGGTACTTGGTACACCCATACGTTTCTTTTGTTTTGCTTTTTTATTTTTGGCAAGCTTTTCACCATAACGACACGTGTACCTGCCAGTGGCAAAGACTAAATTGCATTACTGGTAAACAAAAAAAAATAAATATTTTTTTTCTCATCTGCTTTATCCTCACGAGGGTCGCGGGCGTATTGTAGGCTCTCTCAGCCTATCTTCTGGCAGTAGGCGGGGGGACACCCTCAACTGGTTGCCAGCCGTGACGAACAACCATTCACGCTCACAATCACACCTAGGGATATTTTGGAATTCCCAATCAAATCACCGTGCATGTTTTGGGAACGTGGGAGCTACCTGGAGAAAACCCACGCAGACACTGGGAGAACATGCAAACTCCACACAGGAAGGCCGGAGCCGAAATCGAACTCTGCACCAATGCACTGTGAGGCAGGCGTGCTAACCAGTCGCCCACCGTGTGTGTATCTCTCTTTCTCGACGTATTTTCGGTCGGACAGGGTCATTAAATAAGTTTTAAGTTCCGCAAAAAACAACGAGAACGGCATAAAATGCGATTTTCTGCTAAGTGCAGAAACCCCGTATTAGTGGCGCTTATCCAGGAGTCGCCTGTGTTATACCGCCCTCAGGTGGCCAAGATGTGCACAATTTGTAGCCAATCATTTTTTTTTTTGCCACCGGGAAGTACCCTGGCGTTGACTGTGAACAAACACGATGAAAAGGTCAATAGCAAAACGGTCCAATCAGTGCAGGTGGCCTGATATCACTACTCTGTTGGGATGTTCTTCGGCATTCTCTGTCCGGAAGTCACAGCCGACGGTGCTTGTTTTTTTTTTCTTCTCCTCTTTCTCTCGCTCTCTCCCTCCCCTGCAGCCATCAAGGGCTTCTCGCCCCAGCACAAGATCACCAGCTTCGAGGAGGCCAAGGGCCTGGACCGCATCAACGAGAGGATGCCGCCGCGGCGGGATGCGCTGCCCTCCGACGCCAGCCTCAACTCCCTCAACAAGGCGCTGTCCTCGGAGACCAACGGCACAGACGGCAAAGGGAGCACCAGCGGTGGCGGCGGCATCCAGTAGAGGGCGCGAGCGGGAAGAAGTCGGCAGGGGACGTGGAGGTGGGGCGGGGCCGGGGAGGGGCAGGCATGCATGGGTCACATCGGATAGGGAGGGAGGGGCGGGCGTGGGGGGGGGGTATCATGTCACTTGCTAGTCTTTGGATATGCCTTGGAATTGTTCGTTAAATCTTTTAAGTTATTGCTAACAGCGGCGGGACGCGCCCGTGCGCGCGCAGTATGTGACGGAGAGACGCGTAAGAATGGCTCTTTCTTTCTTTTCTTATCCACTCGGGAGTCCCTTGATCATTTACCTTCTTACTAACTATTGTACGTTTACAAAAACACAGCACTAAAAAAAAAGGACAGAACATGAGATGCCGTTTTTAAAGATGTAAGGGTGTACAAACTAAGAATTATTTATTGATTTTTTTGCTCCTCTTATAAAATAGCTTTGAATGAATTAGGCAGTCTTAAAAAGAATGTTGTGGAAATGCCAAATATTGGAACGTTTTATCGTTATGTACATATGACGCTTACCTCAGGTTCTTTTGGTGTGTGCTTTGACCTGATTTTTTTCTTCCGTTTTATGGCTAAACAACTCGATAATGAATACCTATTTTCTTGAGTTTCATAACTGGAATTTACATTTACTTATCATTTGCTACTATGTTCATTTGTTTGTCTCTCTTCGGAAGGGATGGTTAGATTTATTCAGGCTTGCTGGAAGTGAGTGTTCATTTTCTCTTTTTAAGTATTACGAACAAAGTAAGAATAGACGACCTATATTGTGTAAAAAGGAAAAAAAAATAAAGTGTCTGCCTATGCATGTTTTATAAAAAGTCAAAGAACTGAAGAAGAAACTGGGAAATCTAAATATTTGAACTATATTGCTCTTTAGTGAACATGTACTGGAAACATTTACCTGCATATTTTCAACCAACACCACGATGCGCTATGCTTTCTTTTTTTTTTCAAGACGACGGCAACTCTTGTTTTGAAGCTGCGCTTGTACGTGCACACAGTCCAATTAAGCATGTTTGACAATTATTGTGAGGTGTGTGGTTACAATGTGGAGCTCAAAAGTGCATGATTAGCCATTGGTGACATAATAACAGGTTTCAAATTTTTAAACCCCCCCCAAAAAGGCTTTTGTTTAGTTTTGTAAATGTGCCACAGAAATTGTCATTTGGTCCTTCTCCCCCTAATGATTCCATTATTATTTGGAACTCTGCTTTGGTATATCAGTTACAGGTTTGATACTGCTCAGTACTTTAAACAAAACGATGTTGATCTTTTTTTTAAGAAACTGCTTAAGTGCCCAAGTAATTCACTACACAACATGAAGCCTTGCTTTTTGTAATTTAACTTTGAAACTGTTGGCAGATGAGGCATGCACTTGCAACTATGAAAAATTAGTATTTTATATAACTGTTCAATAAAAATGTGCATGAATTTCAACTTAAACAATCCAGTTTGACTTGTTTTGCATCGACTACCTCCCACCCCCACCACCACCTCTTTTTTTTTAACTAAATGTCCGATAATTGCTCAAGGGCCTGTCCACGGAGGAGACGTTTCAACGGGCGCTCCACGAGGGGGCGCTCCGACAACAAAGGCATTTGATCTTATTGACGACTCACGTTTGCGAGCGCGAGCCAGACGGAGAGTCCCTGTGAAGTGGACTTTTGTCGTCAGTTGAAAGTCATTTGACGCCCGTTGCGCAGAGAGCGACCGGGAGGACTTCAAACCCATCACATGTGAGTCCGTGTTCGAGGAGGGAGGGATGAGGACGACGAGGAGGAGGACTTGACGAACGAGAGCGGGAGGCGAAAGGGAGGGAAGAGGAAAGTAGCGTTGGCTTAGGATGGGGGAGGGGAAAGGAGGCCTGGGGAGTGACGAGGCAACAGAAACATGGATGGAGGACGAGGGTGGAAGAGGCCTCGTGGAGAATGAGCGTGTCTGCAAGTATGAATCTATGCGCATACTTGAGAGAGAGCGAGTGTTGGGGGGGGGGGTTACAATGGGATGGACAGAGGTGACTCCTTACCTCCATGAAGGGTGGATGTGCATGCGTGCGCAATCCATCATTTTTGATCATACAATCCGCAGTCAGGGTTTCATGAACTATAATATCATCATATCCAGGCCAATCACTCATAATCTAGCAGGAATACATTTGAGTAAAGAGCAACCTTTTGCTGGTCTTAATGTATTAGATAACCCCATTTCCTTTGCTGGTACTTTTTTGTACTGTCATGTTCAACTTCTGTCTCGTGCACTAGTTTGCAAGCGAACAGCCATACAGAGTGATCAATTGGCACTGATGGCTGCATATTAATTCTTCATAATTTCAAATATTGTTTTCTACTAAGGTTTGTTTCTGATTGTATTCTGAGTTACGAGGTTGTGTGTGTGTGTGCAAGATTGTGCATTTTATTTCTTGAAACCATGAATGTGAATGGACTTCTCGGCCATGTTATGTTGTTATGGGGCGATGAAAATGATGACCTGTATTGGCAGCGGCGGCAAATAAAATAAAATAAAATAAAATACATACATACATACATACATACATACATACATACATACATACATACATACATACATACATACATACATACATACATACATACATACATACATACATACATACATACATACATACATACATACATACGTACGTACATATAATAATAATACTTTAGATTTTGCGTTCCTTTTTTAAAAACGTGCAGTCCATATGAATCCCTTGAAATAGAGCAAAATGGTCTGAGAATAGTGCATGATCTCCATCCATGTGAAAATGGCAGAAAAATTACACATCTCGAAAGTGCGTGTGTGAGCGCGCGCGTGCACGTGTGTACCCGTGATTATGCACGTGATCCACGAGGGCCTGTTTTCGTGCGTGTTTTCCAGCGTCAGGTGTGAGACAACATACCACAGGCAGCAAGGAACCACTAATTGGAATTAAGCGTAAAATATAAAACTGTTTATTCTTCTCGCTGACTCTCAAAGGGAAACACTTGTGACCCCCCACCCCTCCACCCCCCACACACACACACGCGCGCGCGCGCACCCACACATGCATACGTACACGCACAGTGCAAGTCTGGACAGCCTGCCTCTGTACAGAGATGCACACTTGACGCATCCCTCCGCGGGCAGACCGGCAAGTAGTCCCCAATTGGTGGTTTTGTTTGTCCGCAAAATAGTGTTCAACACATATTTCTGCGTTTCTATGAACCCGAAGACAAATGAAATTCAAGCCGAATGGGCGACCATTGGTGACTTTTATACAAACCACTTCTTCCTCACTCCAAACGGCGAAGCTGGAGCCTGGGAGAGGTACCGGGCGGCGGACGAGCACCTCGCAATTCCGAGGGAGCTGTGCGGCTCGCCGGCTGCTTGCGTTTGTGCTCCACGCCGCCGTTTCACTTCATTGTATTCAATTGGAAGAATTAAAGCGTCATTTGGGCAATAAGTCTTTATTTTGACACGTCCGAGGAGATTGGCAAAGGCACCGTGAAAGGCAGAGTGGCATATGTAAGTTGGGGCTCGGCAGAGGATCGAGGCACGCAGGTACAACGCGACAGTTAATGTTGACTCGCAAGTCGGAGTAAACGTTACTAATGTAACGCGGAGGTGCTGCTAGCCTCGGCGAGCTAAGTGGCTAACGCTAGCATCCCAACTATGGATACCCACACACCGCACTTGCAAGGAGGATCTCGGCCACACTTTGGAAACAAATATTTTCTTTTTATGAGTCGACGTAACACGACGAAAAGGAAGTGAATGTTGTTTTATGTTAGGAAAAAACACGACTTTTTAATTACTTCAACGAGAGTCGGTCGCTGACTGGGCGACATTGAGCGTGTTGAAAACAAAAGGGACGCACTTGTGTTTGTCACATTAACGATAAACAAAGAAGAGATTTTATTGTTAAAATACTAGGGCTGAATTTGTTCGTCGGTCGCGTTCTCGGCACCCGAAAAAATAAGTACATCTGGCGTTATTGCGGTGTAAAGAAGAAGTGTTTATTTTAACACGAATGCATTTTAAACATCGGTCAAAACCTGGGCATCGTGTCTCATGGCAACTCTTTCCAAATAACCATTTAAAAAATCGTATACAGTATCTATCGTTGTGCTCGAGGCTACCATCGGGTATGACCGAGGCTACCGCAGTAATTCTCCCTTTGGTGCTCATTTAAAAAATATTCCAAGTTGTCTGGAGATTCGCGATTTCCCCTCAGCCGTAAACGTCGACTCAAACGTCGTAAATGTTCATTTTGAAGTATTACTCGGGTCGTCGGGACAGCTGTTGCAGTTGGGGAGGGTGCATGGGGGGGGGGCATTATGAGGGACAAAGACCCCCTTAGAGAGCCTCGTATTGTTCTTTTTAACCCTTTTTGAAGTGGTCGCCAGTTCGAACAAGTCTGTTTATTTATTTATTTAGCCTCCTAGATTTGAGTTGTTTGGATGCGTGTGTCCTCACGTGACCGATGAGGAGAAAGGCTGCTTGACAGCATAACAAGGCCGCTGTTCATTGTGCACTTTTTTTTCCAGTCTTGGCGTGTTTTAGGACCATGTCACGGGGCTGCTAATCCAAAGAAAATGATTAAGGCTGTCTGTCGGTTCTCCAACTTTCCACACCAAGTATCTACTGAAAAAAAACAAACATTTGACTGTCCAAGCTACCTCTGTAACATGCACATTTTGAACTACAGTTGTGCTTAAAGGTACAGTGTGTGTAATTCAGTGTCATCTAGTGGTGAACTCATAGAATGCAACGATTTTCGGTAAATGCAGGCGCATTCGTTGCCTCAGGGAGACCACACACTTCGCAAGCCTACCACCAATTCCTTCAACAGAGGTGCATGCAAAATCTCATCTCAAACGACTTCAAGTGACGGACTAAGTGCAAGGCATTTGTCACACATCATCATGTCGAGGAATTACATTCGCTAAGTTTGTCTCCTAATATCCGTAACAGAAAAATGGCGGTGAAACATGGCAGCCTGCTGTAGGGGAGGCTCGCCCTATCTAATCTAATTAGCGATTACTTCACCTACAATTATATTTTAAAAAATTACGTTGGTGTTATTGAACATAGGGCGGCCCGGTAGCCCAGTGGTTAGCACGTCGGCTTCACAGTGCAGAGGTTCCGGGTTCGATTCCAGCTCCGGCCTCCCTGTGTGGAGTTTGCATGTTCTCCCCGGGCTTGCGTGGGTTTTCTCCGGGTGCTCCGGTTTCCTCTCACATTCCAAAGACATGCATGGCAGGCTGATTGAGCACTCGAAATTGTCCCTAGGTGTGAGTGTGAGCGTGGTTGGTTGTTTGTCTCTGTGAGCCCTGCGATTGGCTGGCAACCGATTCAGGGTGTCCCCCGCCTACTGCCCGGAGACAGCTGGGATGGGCTCCAGCACCCCCTGCAACCCTAGTGAGGATCAAGCGGTTCGGAAGATGAATGAATGAATGAATGAATGATTGAACATATGTTTTCATATTATTCTAATTAATAGTCGGTTTTTGAAATAATGACCAGTTAAAACTCGACAAATTCTTACACGGTGTCCTTTTAAATAGGAGTTGGGATACCTTTTAACAACCATTCAAAGAAGTAAGCACAAATGTATTGTACTTTAAAGCTAAACCAAAGTATGTTAATGCAAGCTGGATATGTTCAGGGTCTGCGCCGGTGTCTCGCAAAGCCATGCCCTCGGTGATGGAGCGCTCCGGGGCCGGTGTCCTGTCCAGGAGCCGAGCCAAGACCGTAACCAACGGCAACAGCCAACCGCATTCCGAGGAGGAGAGCAGCGATGAGGAGCATGCTCATGGTGCACAAACACACACACATACACGCAAAGTGACGACTTCTAAATAAAACACAGTGACACCTTTCACACGTCCAAACATGTCATCTTTGACAGTGTTACATAGAGAATATAGCGTGCCACTTTTAACACAAATCATGTACACTAAGCATGACTATAAACCTTATCAGCATATACAGGGCCAATCAAAAGTTTGGAAACATGTTCAAATGTGTGTTTCTTTTTTATGTATTTATTTTTATTACATTGTAAATGAATACTAAAGATATCCAGATTGCGTAGCAACAGGTAAATAATTATTTACTCAACTTGAGTTGCAAATGATACTCAAAAAGATTTTAAATTTTACTTCCCAGTTGGCACCTTTTGCTTTGATTGCAGCTCTGCACACTCTTGGCATTCTTTCAATCACTTTGAAATGGTTCTTCAATGGTCTTGAAGGAGCTCGCGTAGCAACCTTCACTTATTCGGCACCTTACAAAGACTTGTCGGTCGACCAGAACCAAAAATCTCAAATTTAGACTCGTCAGACCCAAGGTCAGCTTGCCACTGACCTAATTGTCCATAATTTGTGTTCCGTGGCCGTTTCCAAATTTATGTGGTACTATACATACACACGCATGCAAACACTTTTAGAGTTGAAATAACCGGTAATCGGTCGGGCCCTAAAAACGACTGTGAGCTTTTTCACCTGACTAGAACAGAACGTGAGTTCATTAGAACGTGATTAAAAATCAGCTGGACCGCTGTTGAATGTAACTCTTTTTTTAAAGAAATGATGAGTCGCTCCGTGCCATGGGTGTCTTCTGGCAATCCTGTCCGTCCCGCTCGGCTGCTTGTTGAATGGTGGCCATGTTGTTGACCACGCCCACATCCTCCTCTGAGCGCTTCCTTTTTGTCTCCTGTTCCTCGATAGACAGCATGATTCGAGTGGGAGGAGACTACCAGGCCCAGATCCCAGAGTTCAAACCAGGTAAAAAAAAAAAAAGAAATAACACCCAGCCATACTACTCCAGCTTCTGGCGTCACTCAGTCTCTGAGCTGTGCCAGATTACTAGTTGTCAAGGAGGCCAATATTAACAAATATTAATTTGTGGTAAAAGGCAAAATATTGGCGTGTAAAGAGAAATAAAACCAAGTCCAACACTGCAATCCCCATTTTTGCATTTTTAAAATGTTTTTAGATTGTCATTTTTATTTTTAAAAAAGCAACCCCCCAAAAAAGGGTGGCTGTTTTGTTTATTTAATTATTTTAGTTTTGCGTGGGGCGAAAATGAATTCAGAGCATTTCAATGAGGAAATTTGATTTCATAACATGCCCGGTGAAATTGAGTCAACGTACCACTGCGGTCATGAAACTGATGACGTCGTGACTGTGTGGTACGTAAATTGCCAAACCTGTTTGACCAGGTATTTTTGTGTGTGTGTTTTTTTTCCACAATAAATCTTGAAATTTGCTTGCAATTTCAGACAGCCCGGCCCGTTACAATGAGAAGGACCAGAGGAGCATGTTGGTCTGGTGTCCCAACACTCAGCTGTCGGATGCAATGTGTACGCACTCGCTCTTTTCGCCCTCTTGCTAACTCTTTGGTGAGTATTTGCCGCGTGTCTCCATTGCTCATTGTGTTGTCCCATGCAGTGGACGAATACATCCTGATGGCCAAAGAGAAACATGGCTACAACATGGAGCAGGTAAAGTAGACCCAACAGTGGTGTCACTTCTGTCTCCGCGACCCCGTCGGCACCCTTTGAGCGTAACGTGCAAACGCTGCCGGCAGGCGCTGGGCATGCTGCTGTGGCACAAGCATGACGTGGAGCGCTCGCTGGCCGACCTGGCCAACTTCACGCCGTTCCCCGACGAGTGGACGGTGGAGGACAAAGTGCTGTTCGAACAGGCCTTCAGCTTCCACGGGAAGAGCTTCCACCGCATACAGCAGATGGTGAGACGCCATCGTGTTTGACAGCCCGCAGCCCAATACATCAAACGTATTTGACTTTGGTGTTTTTAGCTTCCGGACAAGCTGATATCCAGTTTGGTGAAGTACTACTACAGCTGGAAGAAGACAAGAACCAGAACCTCCGTCATGGACCGCCAGGCCAGGAGGCTGGTCAGCAAGAGGGAGAAAGATGACAGGTGAGAAGAAACAAGTCTTTTCATTCGGAGGGGGGAAAAAAAAGCATACGGAAGGATGAAACACATTTTTTTCCAACGTAGCAATGACGAGCTGGAGGAAGGAGATCCCGGCAGCGACTGTGACTTTGAGCTTGATGCCAAAAAGGAGGTGAGCATCGGAGGTGGGGGCGGGGGGAAACCTCACAGCACTATGCAAATGCGTCACAATGTGTGCACAGGCGGCCAAGCAGAACTCCAATAGCGCCGCCTCAGACAAGGTCACCCCCAGTCGCTCCGGCCCCATCAAGAAGGAAAACATCGGCGCACAGTACCGCCACCACCCTCTTCGAGCGCGCCGCCGGCCGCCCAAGGGGATGCACCTGGAGCAGGCCGACATCACGTCCCTGTCCGCCTCGCACGACTCGGGCGTGCTGACGATAAGGCAGCTGGACACGCAACTGGTGTCACTCAAACGACAGGTGACAGGCGTCCCGTGTCGCAGTCCATCTGCGTGTGTGTGCCCATTAAACACCATCTTGACTTCCTCTTTCAGGTCCAAAGTATTAAACAGAGCAACAGTAGTTTGAAACTGAGTCTGAATGAAGGTGTCGACACTTTCAGGCCCACTGAGGTATATTCCTTTTAAAAAAAATAAAATTATTATTACCTACGACTGAGAGGTTGTCACCATTTCCGCCTGAAGTGACGCGCTCCTCTTTTGCAGCCCACCCCCAAGATGAACGCTCGCTGGACGACAGAGGAGCAGCTGCTTGCGGTGCAAGGTGAGGGAACAGGGTGTGCGTGTTGACTAGCCTCGGAGAGAAAAAAAAAATACACTCCATAATAAATTCATCCATCCATCCATTTTCCGCCGCATATCCGGGGTCTGGTCGCGGGGGCAGCAGCTTTAGGAGGGAAGCCCAGACTTCCCTCTCCCCAGCCACTTCTTCGAGCTCTTCCTGGCGGATCCCGAGGCGTTCCCAGGCCAGCTGGGTAACATAGTCTCTCCAACGTGTCCTGGGTCGTCCCCGGGGTCTCCTGCCAGTGGGACATGCCCGGAACACCTCACCAGGGAGGCGTCCAGGAGGCATCCTAATTAGATGCCCGAGCCACCTCATCTGGCTCCTCTCGATGTGGAGGAGAAGCGGCTCTACTCTGAGCCCCTCCCGGATGACCGAGCTTCTCACCTTATCTCTAAGGGAGAGCCCAGACACCCTGCGGAGAAAACTAATTTCGGCCGCTTGTATCCGGGATCTCGTTCTTTTGGTCACGACCCATAGCTCGTGACCATAGATGAGGGTTGGGACATAGATCGACCGGTAAATTGAGAGCTTCGTCCTTTGGCTCAGCTCCTTCTTTAGCACGACAGACCGATACAGCGTCCGCATCACAGCAGACGCTGCACCGATCCACCTGTCGATCTCTCGCTCCCTTCTGCCCTCACTCGTGAACAAGACCCCAAGATACTTAAACTCCTCCACTTGGGGCAAGATCTCCTCCCCGACCCGGAGAGGGCACTCCACCCTTTTCCGACAGAGGACCATGGTTTCAGATTTGGAGGTGCTGATCCTCATCCCAACCGCTTCACACTCGGCTGCGAAACGCTCCAGTGAGAGTTGGAGAGCCCTGCTTGAAGGAGCCAACAGTACCACATCATCTGCAAAAAGCAGAGATGCAATACTGAGGCCACCAAAACGGACCCCCTCAACGCTTCGGCTGCACCTAGAAATTCTGTCCATAAAGGTGATGAACAGAATCGGCGACAAAAGGCAGCCTTGGCGGAGTCCAACCCTCACTGGAAACGATTCCGACTTATTGCCGGCAATGCGAACCAAACTCTGACATCGGCAGTATAGGGACCGGACAGCCCGTATCAGGGGCTGTCCATAATAAATTTTATTATAAAAAATAAAGACAAATAGAATGGAAAACAATTGAAGAGCTGCATCTCCTTGCAGAGGATAAAGACTGTATGAGTGGACATGGACAGTGACCTATGGGCAATAGAGTGACCCTGAAAAACTATTCTGATTCCTCACCTTTCCCCATTGAAATGAATGGAAAAGCTATTCATTAATCCAATGGAATGAATGGAAATGACGGTTATCCTTCCAACCCCGCAGAATTATTTTTTTTAATGAGGAAAATTTACACTCTATCATAAGTTTGTCACATGTTCTTCTTCAATGTACATACATTGAATAGACGGTCCTGAAAACCTGGACTCACCCCCACGCACCCATTTTTAATATGCTTATATTTATATACTTTTTGTCTTCTACTTTCTTCCTTTCATAATGTTGCTGCTGTAAATTGGGAATTTCTCCATTGTGAGACAAATAAAGATTTTCTTGTCTTATTCTGGTGTGTGCCAGTTGGCCAGCTGAGGTCAGTGTAAAAGACACCGATATACTGTGCTGGTCACTCAGGTCCTCTGGATTACTTCTGCGGAATAATCATTCTTCACAGAGGATAAATAATATATGCAAAAGAGTATTATCTTAACAAACACCGCCACGTCAATGCTGTTAGCCTGCCTGCCTACGAGTTTCCTGTTGTATGTTAGCATGAAGTAGAAAGACATTAAAAGCAATGACTGTGCAAGTAAAAATAAAGGCGGTCAGTGGAATTTCACTCTAAAGTGTCAATTCCCATTTTGCAGCAATCCGTCGTTATGGCAAAGACTTCAACGCCATCGCCGAAGTGATTGGAAACAAAACGTCCGCTCAGGTGAGCCACCTCAGGACTGTTTTTTTTCCCTTGCCACACATACGTGCTCATGGTCATTTGTTCACGCACCGCCAGGTGAGCTCCTTCTTCGTGAGCTACCGCCGCAGGTTCAACCTGGACGAGGTGCTGAGGGAGTGGGCAGCCGAGCAGGTGGCCACCAGGGACCTCAGGCGGGATGGCGAGGAGATGGTGACCGCCACGGAAGGGGGAGCGGAGGAAGACGAGGTGAGCAAGGGCCACATATGGCAGCTTGAGTTAAAGCGTGCATTTCATACACAAGGTAACTCAATGTGCTTCACAGAATTAAAAATAAAATTCAAGATTCAAAATCATTTTTAAATAAAAGTGATGAAGACATCTGTGTGCACCATCACAGCTTAATGCTTCTGCACCTTGTTTGCTTTGACCTCTGGGCTTCACTTATTGACCCGAGTCAAAGTAATCAACCTGTACATCTTGTAAGTTGGAAGTACAAAAATCCATTGTCCTTTCTTCCCGCTGCTTCTCAAGGTCAAGATGGAGGACTCTCCTCCAGATGCAGCCGGGAGCTCCTCGCCCCACTCATCGAGCCACAACCCTTCATCCCTGTCCCAGCCACCCCCGTTGCTGCGCCCGGCGCCGCCCTCTGCGCCGCCCAGCCTCCTGCGCCAGCCCCCGCCGCTGCAGACCCGCCCGCTGCAGAACCGGGCCCCTCACAACCACCCGCCGCCGCCCCTCATCCGGCCTGCAGTCACCTCCTCCGGAAGCTCCAGCCTGCGGGCTTCTCCTCCCAGCTCCTCGCCCTCGGCAGCCATGCAGATGCCGCCGTCGCTGGTGGGGATCAAGGTGGAGCAGGCCACCTCGCACTAGGAGACGGAACACACAAGGGTTGCGAAACGGTGCAACATTGCTGGGAAATTTAAATGAAAAGTTAGCTTGGAAATATGCCAACTTGGAAACTTTCCGTGGGAATTGAGAATGAGAAAGGTTACACGTTTACTCGTGCAGATTTATCCCCGTGAAGAGCCACCTTTCACTTTTGGAAATTCCTGTTTCATCCCCATTCGTTCCAATGGAAAATTTCCCAGTTGGGCAATTTGCAACCCTCGTTCCACCCAAAATGTTTTCACAGCGTCTCGTGATCACTGTGGTCCAAAATGTCAGCTCTTAAGTGTTTTTGTATTCTAGCTGCACTGTCACACCTACCTCCAGACCACTGCTATTCCACACACACACACACACACACACACACACACACACACACGCGTTCAACAGCTCAAAACTCCAAACACTACCTAAGCCCCTACAGTTTGAACCGCTTTTGCATTACAGCTCGAACCCTCAGAGGATAAAGCAGGTACAATGTTGACCACTTTTGAATAGCTGAGGTGAAACCTTTCAGGATGGGATGATGGGGATAAAGAGCAATGAAGTTTCTCTCCCTCTTCTCGCAGCCATGTCCTACTGGTATGAACTGGAGTGAAGTGTTTTTTGTTTTGTTTTTTTAACTAGATTTAAGATGATCTCTTTGGTAGATAATAATTTAGGTGTTTATTATTATTAACAAAGCACTAAGGAGCCTTTGGTGTGTGACTTGAGTTATGAGTCCTCTTGCCCCCATCTCCTACAACTTATTCAGCCAAAGTCAGTTCTCGCTTTAAAAGCACAAGGGGGGTGAAAAAAAAGACTTTGACTTTCTTATGACAGCTGCTAATTATGTTTTGATACAGGAACGTTATCCAAATTGTTGCAGTGAATCTGGTGGGTTTTTTTTTATAGGTAGCATGTCTAAGTGTAAAGCTACTGGGATCACAAGTCACTTCAATTCACGTTTGGCTTTCAAGCCAAATTGCCTTTTGATTCCTTTGAGGTTCACTCTTTTTCATGCAAAAAAAAAGGCTAATGCATTCTGTATGAAAAATTGGTAGACGTTTCCATTTTTTTTTCTAGAATAAAGAATTGGCCACAGTTTAGTTTAATATAGTTATTATATCAGTTTGTTGCATGCATGTGCAGTAGAAGTGCACATTGAGTCGAGAGAGGAACTAGAGACTGAACAGATCCACTTGAACAAGGTGTAATTATTGTCATTTCTTATAACGACGAGCTTTGATCGCACACGTGCAGAAGTGTGCGACGACTTCGGGGTGGGTTTAGTTCTTTTATTTGGAGAGTGGTCTCAAATTAAAAGATGTGTTTGGTGAAAATGAGACAATGCAAATGCACGAATTGTCGTGGGCTCTTTTCGCGAATGACGCGATGTTTTTTGTTTATTTATGTGTTTATGTTGTTTTAAACGATGATTTGATTTTCACGCTTTAACGCTGAATTGTACGGCGGCATTGCCGTTATGTTATTACTTGTGTCAAATTGAAAGGATTAGGTGAAGATGTTCAAGACTGATTTAACAATGTCATGGTTGTGTTGTATGGTTTTGACCAACACATAATTTTGTGACGAGAATTTCCCGCCTTCTTGGCTCGTACGATGAAACAAAATGTCCCGACTGTTAGTTGCTTCGCTAACTTTTCTCATACATATCAGTTTCCCCCAAATAAAGGACTGAGAAAGCAGTCAGAAGAAAAGTCTGCAATGTGAGAAATAGCTCAATCTTCGATGTGGATGTCACGACTCTGTTCAGTAAATACTTGCTGAAATTAAAACGAAAACTGGTGGACTAGCCGATTAAATATTTAATTTTAATGGTTTATTTACGATACATTGGGAGCTGTGAACACTGCTTGAAATATTCGAAAAGTGCATCAATTACATGCTTGAATATATATTCAATATTTTAGGGAGAAAGAGTCATAATTATCACGTTAAAAGTGATTATTTGTGTCTCAAATACGAGACTGCCCCATCCAATATGGCGGATGCGCTGACGTATCCCAGCAACGGGCTAACCCGCTCGATGAGGTGCTTCATACAATGTTTATGGATTAGTTTATGTATATGTATGTGTGTGTATTCGGTAGTTGAATTCATGCTTAAAACAAGATTTTAATACAAACAAATTATTGACTTGGTGAGCAGGACCTGGATGACGTCATTCTGCTTCCGCTAGCTTTTAGCCTCCCGGCGTTGTCGTGTCGGAGTTCCCACGGTTCTTCTGGGTTTCACCGTCAGAATGGAGGTAAACACGGCGTCATCCAACTTTTACAGGCTTAGGTGCTCCATTCCGGGCCACGAAATGGACGTCCGGGGGCTCGCGGCTGCTGTTTTCCCGGAAGGAGCGTTCGTTTCTGTGTCCAGGGACCGGACCGGAAGGATCTGGGTCCCAAACTCAAGGTAGCTAGCGTTAGCCTGCTAGCCTATAATTCATCATATAAAGTGACTTTGTTGCCTTAAACGTTCATAAACCCCTTACGGGGGATAACCAAATAAAGCGCTTTTCATCTTGCTTATGTAAAGTGCTGACATTTCTTTTCTAATGCTTTTGTAAAGGTAGATAAGGTGTGCTTTTCGAAATAGCTTTGTCATTCATTCAGTTGGAGCACTTAATGTCTTGCACATACAATTTACTCTGTACGTATTTACTTTGTATTGAATGAATGCCGTTGAGCAAAAGGCACGTTTAGCCTAATATTGCAAAGTCGCAATCCATTTTTGTTGAAGGTAAGGCTTTTAAAAAAGTCATATATATATATATATATATATATATATATATATATATATATATATATATATATATATATATATATATATATATATATATATATATAAAAACACTTCACTCCAGTTCATACCAGTAGGACTTTTAAAAAGTCATATATATATATATATATATATATATATATATATATATATATATATATATATATATATATGACTTTTTTAAAAGCCTTACCTTCAAAAACGTGCCTTTTGCTCAACGGCATTCATTCAATACAAAGTAAATACGTATATATATATATATATATATATATATATATATATATACCCACACAAACACTGTACTTACCTGTTTATGAATTAACAATAACACGAATAAAGTAAAATTAGATTAGATATACTATAAACAAAATCCCAAAATCCCAATTGAAATTAGCTGAAATTATATTAATCTGTTCTAACCCCCCCCCCCCCCCCCAAATGGCTGCGAGCACAAAAACTTTTCGTCGTCTGCAATAAAGAGGCTATGTACACTTGTGCACCCAGCCACCTCATCTCAGTTTTTAACTTTTACTTCCCCTATTGAAAATATATATTTTCAAAAGGTCACTTGAATTGTACAGGTCAAAATTATGGAACCTGTTTTGAAATGATTTATACTGGTCTTGTTTTATTTTTTATTTTTATTTATTTTTTTAACGTCAGAAAGACATTGCTTTTAAGCGACCTCCTGACCATGCTCCTTGCAAGTGTTTTCATTCCTTACTTGTGTGTTGACTGTTTCTCCCATTCCATCAACAGTTGAAGGCACATTTCTCCTTTCAAATGACATAAAAATTCACTGTGTTTCCTCTTTGTTGACAGCTCCGACAACGGTTTCACGGAGATGCAATGTATGTCGGGCCACTCGAACTTTGTATCATGCGTATGCGTCATTGCACCGAGCGAAACGTACCCCCGAGGACTCATTGCCACTGGGGGGAACGACAATAACATTTGCATATTCACACTGGACCAACCACAGCCCTTGTACACTCTTAAAGGTCACAAAAACACAGGTGAGCATGACTATTTGACTATTTTTCATTAGACTTCTTGAGTTATCCATGAAAATCTCTATCCTGATTCGGGAGTAGGTAATGAGAGCTTAGTTCCCAATCCCTATATCGGGGCGTCGTATACAGTATTGAGGAAATAGGAAATCAAATATAATATTTGGCGTCATTTGTACTGTGTCATTTTTACAACGTTGTATGTCCACAGTTTGTACTCTGTCCTCGGGGAAGTTCGGAACACTTTTGAGTGGCTCTTGGGACACCACGGCCAAAGTGTGGCTCAGTGAAAAGTGCATGATGACGCTGCAGGGCCATTCTGCAGCGGTGTGGGCAGTGGCCATGTTGCCTGAGCAAGGACTCATGCTGTCCGGATCGGCAGACAGAAGCATCAAGCTTTGGAAAGCAGGACGATGCGAGAGGACATTTACAGGTAGCTTACGCAAACATCAACTCATTCCCGCCCAGTCAGGTTACGGTTTTATCGATGGCATCAGTCATGGCTCTAGGACCTTTGAAAAACAGTTTGTGGAGATGATGTAACAACAGTCGTTTGCTTTTGTGAAGTATCGGCTTTATAACCTAGTCACCCAGCGGTTAGTCATCATCAAGAGAATAACTTTTTGTTCTGATTTAGGTCACGAGGATTGCGTACGGGGACTCGTGGTGATCAGCAGCACTGAGTTCTTCTCTTGCAGCAATGACACCAGCATCAGGAGGTGGCTGGTGACAGGCGAATGCGCACAGGTGTACCACGGGCACACTAACTACATCTACAGTATTGCCCTCTTCCCAAATAGTCAAGGTTTGTCGGCCTCAAATGGAATTTTAAACAGTAAAGTGACCATCCTGCTACAACTTTTGCCACAAAGTGCCAGGCAGCACGGAGCTCTACTGGATAAAGTTTGCATGTGTTGCTGCTCCACGTGTGTCAAGATGATCGTTTCCAAAACAGCTATGCTAATTTTGAGTAGCCCATCCATTACGTTTTGCATTATGTATTAGCATTAAGATAGTGGACTTGCATTAAATTGATATGGATTGGTGAAACAGTTTGGTGTTTAAATATACAGTACAAGATTTAATTCTGTATGCCAAAAACCATGTCCACTGTCATCCAACGTTTTCCCACCGCTGCTGAATTTTTGTGTTCCTCGCGCTAGATTTTGTGAGCACAGGAGAGGACCGAACTGTGCGAATATGGAGGGGTGGAGAATGTACGCAGACTATCCGCCTGCCTGCTCAGTCTGTGTGGTGCTGCTGCATCCTACCAAATGGCGATATTGCTGTCGGAGCCAGGTAACTCTTACAAGACTTAAAAAAAAATAATAATATTTTGGCTAACCGTCTGTCCTGCCACAGCGATGGCATCATCCGAGTGTTTACGGAGGCCGAGGACCGTGTGGCAAGCGCTCAGGACCTACAGGCCTTTGAGAACGAGCTCTCGAATGCTACCATCGACCCCAAGACGGGAGACCTCGGAGACATCAAAGTCGAGGACCTTCCTGGACCGGAACACCTCAATGAGCCTGGTAGTGTTTTTTGTTTTGTTTTGTTTTTTACTTTTTATTGCAATGTAAGATATTTCAGTTTCATCTGGCATTGATTTTTTTTCCAGAAATATCAATCATGCCAAATTGTGGGCATTTTTGCTTTCCCAGGGAATCGCGATGGACAGACACGGCTGATTAAAGATGGGCAGAAAGTGGAGGCTTACCAGTGGAGTGTCACTGACAGTCGCTGGGTGAAAATTGGAGATGTGGTCGGTGGCTCAAACCAGCAGACCTCCAAAAGTGTCATGTATGAGGGAAAGGTGAGGTCGCGTGTTTACTGGGAACAAATTTACACCCTGTTAAGACACATTAGAACATGAATTCCTTTTTTTTTTTGTAAACACTGAGCAGTCTCAGTGTTCATAAACCTCGGAGCATCACCTGTACTAAAGAATTACATTTAAAAAAAAATATATATATATATATATATATATTGTGTCTGTGTATTTTGGGAATGGAAAAGCAATGGACATTTTTTATTGATGTATTTATTTTAATTGCTGTGAAATGAGGACAAATTATTTCGAAAATTCTAATTGTGACCCCCGCCCAATATTCTAATATTGCGATTTCATATGAGATTATTTTTTTCAAAAGTCCTCCTCCCTTGTAATTTAATCAACACAAGCAATAAAATTATTACGTTTGATAAATGCATGGATGTATATGTAAATTCAACGACAGTGTGCTGTCAAATTGAACTCGATTAATTGTTCGGCTTTACTCTCCAAATTTAAAAACGGGTCCAATTTGTCTGGAAGAGTCAGTGTTCAGACTTTATTCTCAGACGATTCATGGCAACCCCCCACCCCGCAGGAGTATGATTACGTCTTCACGATTGACGTGAACGAGGGCGGGCCATCCATGAAGCTGCCCTACAACGTCTCGGAGGACCCCTGGCTGACGGCGCACAACTTTTTGCAGAAGAACGACCTCAGCCCCATGTTTCTGGACCAGGTTGCTAATTTTATCATTGAAAACACCAAAGGACACGTGGTGGGACCCGCACAACCTGCCGGTGGCGACCCATTCACTGGTGAGGAAGACGTTTTCTCCGTCAAAAGATGTTTTTGCATATGAGGTGTGACAGAAAAGTTCCAGGACTGTGCTCACACTGTATGGCAGGCACCTGCCTTGTTCGTGCGTCAAACTGTTGTCCTTTGTTGGCCCGGCAGGGGGAGCGCGGTACATCCCAGGGTCCGCGGACGGAAGACCACATTTTGGAGGCGATCCCTTCACAGGTGCAGTATTTGGCTTCGAAACGGAGAGGTTCGGTTCCCTTCATGACAATGGCCTTTTGAATGTCTTCTAGGCTCTGGTCGCTACATCCCCGGCTCCGGCCGTGACTCTGTTGCTCCTGAAGGCGTGGCCGATCCCTTCACAGGTCTGCCTCCACCGACCCAATGCGGATACCTAGAGCCAAAACCTGAATGAGGATTTTTATTTATTTCCTTTGGCAGGTGGAGGTGCTTATTCTTCAGCAGCACCAAGACCGAAAAGCACCAACATTTACTTCCCAAAGACTGATGCCGTGACCTTTGAGCAAGCCAATATTTCACAAATTGTTGGTGAGCATATTTGGTTGCCGATGAAAACTTGGCGTTCTGTTTGTGTCAAGTCTGGATTTTTGTTCCTTTCTTGACCAGGCAAGCTGAAAGAGCTGAACGCAGGAGCCCCGCAGGAACACAAGCTCTCTGAAGACTTCCTGGAAAGTCTGGAGAGGCTGCTGGCATCTGTCTGCGGGCCTAATGAGTGCCCGCCAACTATTCAACAGATCAACCTCCTCTGGAAGGCCTCGCACTGGCCTGAAGGTATAGGCCGTCTCTTACGCTCAACTCAACTCAACTCAACTGTATTTATAGAGCACTTTCGAACAGCCATCGCTGCATACAAAGTGCTGTACATGGAGCAATTTAACATATACAACAAATAGTAAAGCAAAAATAGTAAATAGTAAAAAATAGTCAAAAAAACGCTAACCACATTCAATTTCATAAATGTCATATCTGTTTTGGGATGAGGAGGATAAATACATACGGTAGTTATAAAAAGTTTTGTTCATCCATGTGGATTTTGTAAAGTATTTCCAGTCTAGGTAGTATTATGAAATGGGTTGTGCATTGTTCACCAGAAGGCCCACAAGCCCAAACTTTTTGTGAGTAGTGTAAATTTTGAAGACGAGCTGAAAATAATTAGCGTTTCTTGTCTTTCTCGCTAGATATTGTATTTCCAGTCCTGGACATTCTAAGGCTGGCTGTGCGCCACCCGCAGGTCAATGAGAGCCTGTGCGGTGAGGCAGAGGGCGTCCAGCTTTGCAACCATCTCCTGAGCCTGATGAGGCCCGAGGGCCGCGCAGCCAATCAGATGCTGGCGCTGCGGATCCTGTGCAACTGCTTCAGCAGCAGCCATGGCCAAGCGCTCCTCATGGCCCAGCGCGAAGCTGTCCTGTCGCGGGCGGCTGACTTGGCCGCCGTCTGCAATAAGAACATACACATTGCTCTGGCCACTCTGGTGCTGAACTACGCCGGCTGCCTGCACAACCAACCCGATCTGGAGGCCAAAGCCCAATGCCTGTCCGTGGCCAGCCGAGCTCTGGAGACCGTTCAGGACAAGGAAGCTGTGTTTCGGCTCCTGGTGGCGCTGGGAACCACCGTGGCCTCCGACCAAACGGCCCAGGACTTGGCCCGCTCCCTGGGGGTCAACGCACAAATTTCCCGGTACTCATCCGTATCCGATCCCTCCAAGCTCGGCGAGTGTTGTCAACTGGTTTTAAAAGAACTGCAATGACAATCTTACGGAAAATCCCTTTCTGACGACGACGATGAGCTTTTTTGCTGATCGCTGTTTGGTGGAAACATTGACCTGTATGTTTGACAATAAATAAAAGGACACCTTCCAGCTTTTGCATTCTACATATTCATTTGCAAAAATCGCCTTCACTTGCGTTTGAATGAATGCAGCAATTGGTGCATTAATCATGTGAAAAAGATGAGGGAATCTCAGGAAGGAGACACTCCGCACTGGTCATTGTTAATATTTATACTGTACTGTATGTTGAAATCAAGCAAAGTATTTCGTTACACATTGCAAAATATGTTTTCAGGAATGATTTGACAATTTATTACAGTGAATTAAAATTGAAATAAACGAGCTTAAATGCTGAAGGTGACCACAATTTTTCATCAGTGCTACTGGGCTGCCACATAGGACCACACATTTCTTAACAAGATATAGGACAACAATCCCATTTTAAATATGGACAAAATACAAGCTCTTTATATATTTCATTTTGAGGGGGGGTGAATAAATAAATACATAAATGTCAGCTGTTTTTTCCCAATCAAATGTAGCTCATTTCTTCCGATTTGATTTTCTGCGTCCCAACTGGATTTGGTACTGAATTGATACTCCACTACGCTGGGAGCGCAATCTCAAATGAAAAACATTCGCCAACCACCGCCGTAAAAGAAGAAGACAACACGCGGCTGCGGACGTATAAAACCGGGTAGAACCACCAAACAGAAGAAGAAGAAGTGAATTTTGGCGGTTGGCTCAAGCCGCCCGAGGAGTTGAGTTCCTTCTTGACAAAAAGGTAGCAAGCCCCTTTGAAACCTATCATCGTCGAATTCTGTTTTGGATTTTACTTATTGGCGGTTGTTGAAGCAAAATAAGGCTGTTGACCGGACCATGTGCCTTTTCTTTTCTCCGCCCGAAGTAACGATGGCGAGCCAAACGCACAAAGACGACGGCGCAAATCTGTGGTTTTGTCTGCTTGCACTGGGCTTGCAGCCTGAAAAGCGAATACACCTCTTGCCAAACGCCTCAAAAAAAAACATCAAAATGGGACCGTAAGTCTTCCCTTTGTTACGCGGTGGGGAATTTTCTCTAACATTTACAGTAAATTTCTTTAGAAAGTTAACCAAGTTAATGTTGGCTTGTTCAACGCCCTAGTAGCAATCTGAAGTGTGAAAACGGTTTCCTAGACCATTGTTTTTTTGTCATGTCCTATACAGGAATATGTTCAACATACCCAACAAGGATGCCTTTCACATTGTTATCCAGTTCTTGTTGGAAAAACTCAATCCAACACGATTTCAACAGACATACAAGTAAGGAGATTCAGGAGACGTGTCTCCCTGTGGGTTCCTTTTCATGAGCTCTCCTTTACTACTATTTCTAGATTTTGCTGGCCTCCGTTCACAACTAAACAAGATACTGAGTTTCGTAAAGCGACCCGCGTTTGGCTGCAAGAAATAATGGTGAGCATTTGAAAGTGTTGGGCAAGCCAGGGTCACTTTGCCCTCAAACCTGGATACTGATTGTTTGTTTGTTTTTGTTTTTTCGTCCTTTTAGGCTGAAACTGGATACACCGGCTCCAAAGTTCTCGCGTCATTGTTACTCTCGCCCGGCGGCCCCAAATTCACCAGTTTGATGGTCCATTTAGTCATGCATGTCATGCAGCAGGAAATGAAAACATTCATTACGGGTAGGTCCTTATTCAAACAGAACTTGAGAAATTCTTGCAAATGATCTTCAAATGTTTGGCTTAGATGACAGCTGGGTTGCGGATGCCGTCTTCAAGCCGACGTCCTCGTGCCACATGGCAGTGAAGAGACTCCAGGTGGTCAAAAAAAGATTTTGGGAACAGGCGGCACATCAGGATCTCTTTCTGCTGGAGGTCCAGAAAAAAGCCAAGTGAGTCCTTGAATGTATGCGTTTAAGTGTTTATTTTTATTTATTATTCTTTTTTAAACATTGTGTGTGTGTGTGACAGAGAGAGATCAATAGAAATTGCACTGTATAATATTTAAAGAAAAATCGGGAAGCAAACCTGTTTGGTCATCAGCGTTAATACTCACGGCATGAGGTCAGAGTGCATTTGTTCTTGTCTTTTAGGTGCCTCACGGATTCAATGCGAGACCTCCGAGCTGAGAGTAAAAAGTATGACGAGCTACTCCAGTAGGTTTCCCCACCGCACCTCCTTATTTCTCGCCGCTGTTGTTTGTCTATCAGCCGCTTTTCTTTTTGCTCTGCAGACAGCACGCTCGAGATTCTGTTGAAGAGGAGGATTCCGGTGATAAAGCTGACATGGTAACGTTTAAAGAAATGCGCGACGTCTGCATTGTGTTTTGTCTCAAAAGTAAATCGGCGCGTTCAGGTTCGCTCTCTGTGGGCGACCGTGGATGGAATGCTGACGACGACCGAGCCAGACCGAAAGGTGTTGGAAAGCGTGCTGCAAGGAGACGTGGAACAGCACGCGCTCGACGGCTCGGGGTGCCACCTGCAAATTCCCCGTTGCTTGCTTGAGAGGATAGAGCAGCCCTCGCAGCAGGTGAGTGCAGCCGGCGCGCTCGCCCGACTGACTCTTGCGTGACGACAACGTACGCTCGGCAGTTGAGCTTGGGGAAAGCGTACAAGGCCGGTCAGCTGAACCTCCTGTGGCCCTTGGAGCTGATGAACCACTCCCTGCGCCTCCTGAAGGAGGAGGCGCACGAGGGCTCGCCGCGGCTCAGCCTGCCGCAGTTGCGGCAAATACAGCAGCAGGTGGCCCGCCAGCTGCAGGAAGTGAAGCTCCTCAGGTAAACCGTAAAAAAAGGATGGCCAATTGTGTGTGAATATTTGTCATTTGAATTAATATTACAAGTGGAACTTGATGCTAATTCTCTATTAGCCTGCCAATGGGATTTGACTTTACCATTAGGCGTAGAAAAATAAGTAGTGTGTTTCGGGTAACATGAAATTTCACAGCATAGGGTCGGTAGGTCGGACAAAGTTTTTTTTTTTTTAATCTTTTTTTTCCTCCCTTCCTCCCCCATCAAAAACGTGAACAAAATAACCATAAAACAAGGAGACATTGAAACCGGTGCCGGATGCTCATCTGTCAAAGAGAGGAAGCTCAATTTTGGTCGACATCATAAAATGTGTCCGTTTATTTATACGCGAATTCTACTCTAGCTCCGTTCCTTTTCAAGAAAATGATCTGTGACCCTGTCATACCAACAAGGCGTCTTTTACCGGTACTTAATTAGTGTCCTACAACTATAAGAACTACAATAACACCCACCAGAAATAAAAGATTAATTTGTCGCTAGTTGTTTGTTTACAACAAAGAGTGTCGCTAAAATGATTAGGAGAAGTCTCCAGCTCAACTCAGAACAGAATGCGAGTTGAAAAATTGCTCGCGACGGATGTCTACACTAAAAGCCGGTGACTGGCTCATTTCAATGTCAATCGAACTGGCACACAGGCTCAGACAGATCATCCAATCTGATGCAGAAAAGCCTGGCGTCCGGTACCCTCCCACTGCCATCCAGTCCCATAGACGACGAGCGTCCGTGGGCAGGACAAAAACCAGCTTGTATCCAATGACTCGTCTCCGTTCAACGCATTGGGACAACCTACCCTGAACTCACGACCGTTTAAAGCACAGCGAAGCTGCAGGATGAATGAGAAGGGAGTCGCGTCGTAACTAGTAAGAAGAAGCTGATTCGGAACAAAAGTTGAGCACGTTGTAGCGCGTATTTAGTCGATGACATGTACACACAATGAAATTTACATTCATATATTTGATCACTTATTCTTTGACATTTTAGAGAAAGCCGAGCTTCCCTTGCAGTCCGAGAGCAATCGCCACTGATTGAAACCCCCGCTCGGCGGCGAGAGAGTTGGGTAGCCAGCGGCTGAGTGTTACAGCCATCTCGTTACCTCTGCGTCCCGCATCCTAGACGGCCCGTGGTGGTCGTCAAATAGTTTGTTGAATCTTTTCGATACAGCAGTGGATGCTATTTTCTTAATATTATGGTGCGAGCATGCGACTGCAACAAACAAAACGCGGTTTAAACTGTTGTCGGAGATCGTGGCCGCCGCCATGATTCAATGTTGTTGACAGACGACAGGGCAAACGACGCAACGTGAATATCGCGAGAGTTTGCACCAATGTAAACGCTCTAAATCAGGGGTGGGAAAACTTTTTGGCTCAGGGGCCACATTGATTTCTAAATTTGACAGGTGGGCCGTGTCAGGACAAGATACGGTACATATTAAAAAAATGTATATGTTGACAGTCCATACCAAACATCAACAGAACAAGTAGTCCCATACCTTTTTTTTTTTTTTTTTAATGAGAACAGTGAAACAACTATGGTATATGTCCTGTATGAAGGTTCAAGTATGTGAGCAACATACATCTGACAACACAAGCAACAAAGTGCAACAATATATTGGCCAAAAACTGCAGCAAGCAGTACAGGTATATGACAAAATATAACAAAGTTAGGACTATTTGCTACAAAATGAGTGTAAGAGACCTGGTGGCTTTTCTTTTGACTCACTCATTGTCTCTGACTTGACCTCCCCTCGATCACCACACATGACAGCGTTGCTCAGCTGATGTCGCGCAGCGAACTTTTGAAGCCAGACACGGGACGCTTCGAAGTCTTCTATGCTCATAGTTAGCGCTCTGGGACTGGCTTCCTCTCTTTTTAGCGGTCCAGTTTGCGGAAACTTTTTAGCACGATAGCAGTCAAATCATTCCAGGAAACGTTTATTTACTCGACTGTCCGCCGAGCCGCAAGCAATTCACTCTGGGCATGGAAATAGCCAGAATCGGACTGAGCACAAATCACTTTCTCGTAGATTTGAGTCTTTCAGACTCCAAGCGTCTCCTGAATGTTTCATACTTTGTAACCCGCTTCGTTTAATCAAATACACTTCACTTTCTCTTCCGTGGCCATTACTGTACCTTTTCGTTGATCATGCCATGATCGACAGGACGTGAAAATGTTCGCAATTGCAGTAAAACTCACTGCAACAAAGAGTCACTTGCATGTCGCTGTTTTGGATCCAATGATAGAAAATAGCGGCGCGGACACACTTATTCCGTCGTATTGAGCGGGAGTTGCTTGAGTTGGCGCTACTGCTGGCTTCCGTATTGTCTCTCCCTCCCTCCCTGTGCTCTGCAACTTCAAGTAACTGCGCCACCTGGCGTTGAAATGCCTGTCATTACAAGTCCAAATGAAATGAATGCAATCATTTATATCGAACCATAATTGTGTAGTGTAGCAACCTTCGGCGGGCCGGATTAAAAAGCCCAAAGGGCCGGATCCGGCCCGCGGGCCGTAGTTTGCCCACCTCTGCTCTAAATTAATCTTTCCTTTTATTATTTGGTGGTTTTATTGTTCTTGTTTTGATTGTAAAGCGTTCTTGAGTGTTTTGAAAGACGCTTATGAAATGTACTGTAATATCTGTTTCTTCTATTCGTGTGACATCATAGAGAGGGGAGGGGCCAAGTTGGGGGAATATTGGCTCCGGTAGTTAGTCCGAGTGTGGAGCGTATGAGTGTGAGTTGTGGCTAACAGCAACTCCTTTGAATGCGTGTGTTTATTGATTATTTGGTTTATTAAAAAAGCGACGAATCGTATCAGCGAATCGTATCAGCGACTGCGTGCATCCCTCTCTCCGTTACTGAAGGGCATTACAGTACTATTATTATTATTATTACACAAAAATGTAGAAGGTTTGAAAAAAAAAATGCCGAACGTAAAGTTTTTTTTCGGGGTAGAAATTCTCGGTCAGTCAGGTTACCGGAAACGCACTACTTTTTTTTCTACGCCTTAGAATCGGGGAAGTTTCGAAAACAAATTATGTCTTGTATTTGAATATACATCCATTATTCAAACGTCATGAAGGTTGCAGGTATGCTGGAGCCTATCCCAGCTGTCTTTGCTGGCTTTTCTTTGAATACTCCAGTTTCCTTCCACATTCAAAAAAACATGCATGGTGCCAATAGGTTAGTTCAGAACTCTTAATTGTCCCTCGATGTGAGTGTGAGTGGTTGTTTGTCTGCGCGTCTAATTTATTCTTATTATTTTTGTGCTTGCTCCTTTTGCATGGTATGAACTAGACTGAAGATTTCCAAGGAGGAAATTCCCAAGATGAGGAGTGCCATCCGAGAGCTGGAAGGAGAGTGGGACAGGAAGTGGGCAGACAAACTAAAAAGCAAATCTTTAGTATCATTGTTCAATGACGATCCGGTGAGTGGTCATTCGTGGTCGCCCTTGGGTCAAACTTTGAAATTGAACTCTGATTGTAAAGCCCTTTTTTTAGGTTCTTGGCCTTCTTACAATGCCAATGCCTCGCATGTCATTCGGAGCAGCACTCGACGGCAGCAACGGCAGTTGTATCTTCTCCCAGTTTCCTGCGAAGCTTCCTGGTGAGTGACGCCCGATGACCTTTGCGGTCCACTTCAGTTAGCTTGTCGTCAGCGTTGCCACAATCCCCTTGGAAAAACTCAAGAGGCGGTTCATGTCATGATCACTTGGGAATGAATAAGTGGCAGTTGGCTTTCTGCAAGCTGATTGCCACACAGTAAGAAATGTCTGCAAAAGTGGTGTGTTAAATTAGTATTTACTGTTACGGTAAATGTTTTTGCTCATGCAAACTTCTAGAGAAGTCTCCAGAGTGTCCTTCTCCAGCGGAGGGTGAAAATGAAAGCAATACTTCCACAGAAGACCACAAAAGGTAACTGCCATTTTATTTATGTTTTTTATTTTGTGGGAGGCAGATACTTGGGCAGTGCTAAGCTATGCTCTGCCCATCACTAGTCCTCCCTAAAGTATCCGTGCTCTCTGATGACTGTGGTGAGTGGAGAGAAATTTCCACAGACAGATACGGAGCAGACACTCACCCCTCAAATTGCAAGTTTGTGTCTTATTTATTCAGTGCCCCGGCATAGGGCTGAACGATTTTTAAGAAAACGAATCAGGCTTCGGTTCACTGGCAAAATTCACACATTTACAAACAGACGGAAAATTCCATCATAACATCTCAACTTTGAAAACTGTTATGCGAATGCATGGATGAAAATGGAAGAATTGCTTCCCAAGGTATTTTAACAAGATTCATGCATGAACATAAAGTCCTTGCCAACGGATGTTATTACAACTCCGGTGGAAGACGCATCTTTGACTGGAAAAACTAGTGCAAAAAAAAAAAAATCCTCAGTTTTGTTCAATATAAAACAATTTTCAAATAATTATGCTAAATAAGACACCAGAGGCAAAGTTCAACAATTTCAATAAATAGTTCAACACCCGAAAAGGAAACTGAAATTATATAAATAAATAAATAAATAGACTTGTTGAAAAATACAATTAGAGTACTTTTGCCCATGTGAAAAAAATGGGTCATTCATTGATCTTTTTCATAAACAATCAAATTTTTACTGAAAATGATCAATACTTTCTTTTAAGAACGACTCACAAGTCAGTGTGGAACAAACTAAATGTTCTACTAAACTAAAAAGTACTCTAATGCCTAACTGACTTTTTTATGGGGAGGGTCAGGGGTTAAAAATCAACAAAACCGCCTGTTAACTTTTTGATGGGTTTTGGACGGGAGCTCTGACATGCGACATTTCCACGAGTACCAAACAATCTCTGGTGGCTGGTATGCACAGGAATGGACGAGTCGGTTTGCTCCGCTATGGAGCGTGAAACATTGTGCATTCTGCACCAAGCCAGTGGAGCTTCCTCGCCAATCAGGCAGTTGAGCTTTCCCGGCATCCTCCAACTTTGTTGCAGACGAAGGAGGAGCTTGCTCTTGAAGAAGCTGCTCCGTGGCTGCTTTCCCTTGCCTGTGGTGGATTGGCTCTGCCTTGGCTGCACTCTGGAGCAGGACATCTGTGGCGCTGATAGCGACGGCCCCCTTTTCCCTGCTAAACACAGTGCTAAGAGCTGTCAACGCTTTGACGTCTAAGCATTTTTCATGTAGAAAAGCCACTCTGGGTAATAAACATTCTCACTTGTACCCATGTGGCATTTTTGGACTATAAACCGTACCGTACTTGAAGAACCAGAGCAGTAGAGGCTTAAAATCACAATTTTGTGTGTGTGAAAAGTGGTGTTGAGAAGAGAGGCTTTTTACCTTAGCCAGCTGCCCAATACGATAAATATTTAACATCACCAATTTGCCAGTTCAGTTTAAAATCCCTGTCCAGTTCAAGACTGATGGCTTTTGATAAGGCGCCGTGGGGCTCAAGTCAGCAGGATGGAATGTGCAAGGCCCACTGGGACTAAACACCCCAAGTTTTGTTTTCATCTTCATTTCCACCAGACAGGGCAAACGTGGCCCCAGTGAGGGCATCTTTTATTTGATCGGTGGAAAATAGATCTGACAATTAACCGCATAGCAGCGGAAGGAAATGCCTTGTTTTCTTAACATGGAACCCAAGCGCAGCGGATGCAGTGAAAACAGCAGAGGCCCCTCCATTGATCCCTGTGGAACACCGTAAGACAATGGGGCGCTGCATGACTCGGAACGACCAGTGCTAACACCAAAACCTCTGTCATCCAAATAGGATCTAAAATAGGATCTACCGCTAATGCCCACCGGGTGCTACAAACAAGCCGCCTGAATACTTTGGCCTGCAGTTACAGCCAACAAAGCAAGACACTGTCTCCACTGTCATTAGCCGGTATGATGTAATTAAAGACCTCTTAACAGGTTGACTCTCTGCTATGCATCATCTTAAAACCTGACTGGAAAATCACAAACACTCGTTCGTCTTTGGTGACAAACTCAAAATCCGCTCATGTTTCTGCCTCCAATTGGAACGTGTGATCTGAGCATGTGTGGCACCTTTCTTCTGATCGATGAGTGTGACCTTTGTGCGCATACCGCTTCTTATACTGTGGAGATGGCAGCGTAAAATAGTGTTCACTACTGATCCTGGACTCTTTAGGGGCCTTGCCAAAAGCCGCGGCTCCCGATCTCCAGATCTCGTTTTGCAAAATCACAGATAAATCGTTCAGCTCTACTCTGGTGTGTCCAAACATGAAATGCTCTATAACGACATCTTGTTTGCAAGCGGGGGTTGCCCGGCAGCAGAGGAGCACCCGCATGGGGACGCGGCCGCCAGGTCATCCGGAGTCAACTCCTCCTTTGACTGGCTTCTTGACATGTCTGCATCTTGTCATCGAGAGACGACACCCGAACCACTGCAGGTGCTGGTTCACGTTCAGCTGCCATTTTGGGGTTCACTTTATCCTCATGGGCCATTTGTAATGTATCACAGTATCATTTTAGTGAATGAAAATGCTTTTAAGAAAACTAAAACTGAAACTACATAGAACTCTCACTCAAATTTTACGGAAATGTCCATCGTTTTTGTATTTGTCAATGAACTTAATACATGAGCCTTTGGGTTGATTTGAAATGATTTTATTTCGGCAACACGACCAGAAGGAAGGTCGAATGGTCGTTTGGGAATCGGAACTTGAATGTAGTGGATTTTAAGCCACAAATCCACTTTAGTTGGCAACTTGGCAAAGAAGGGGTGGAAAGTGAGGCCATACGAGCTTCAAGACTTTAGAGTTGTGATGCGTCTAACATTTGAGGCGGCTTTAAGCACTGCACTTAATGTACTTCAAAGTCTGTGGACTGTTAATGCAGTAAAGTGTCCTTGGGTGTCTTGAAAGGCGCTTATAAATAAAATGTATTATTATTATTATTATTACTTGTATTTGATATGTGGGCGGGTTAAAAAAATTCTTTGGTGCTTTTTTTTTGTTTTTGTTTTTTAAAATCCTGCACACAAGAAATACACACATTTAAAAACACTAAAACCCGCCCTGAAAAGTCCATTAAAAATAATTCCTAAACTATTTTAACCCTGATCACAGGCAATCGTGAGGCCGACCAGCCGCAGTCAGTCGAAGGTGAGAGCGAAGCCAATATTAGACCTGGAATGTGATAACCTCGCCGACCAGGTAAAGCCCCCCCCAACCACCACTCTCCACCCTTTTTCAAATACAGCTGTGTGTAACGCTGTGATAACACATGTATGTAAAAGTTTGCAGATGCTGTAACCACAACCAGTCCATCAACAGGCAGACTGGCAGGTTTGGAACTGGAGGGAATCCTCAGCATCCTTCACGGAGACCCCTTCAACACCAGAAAGCAGCTTCCTCGCACGCCTGAGAGTTTGAGTGAGTTGGCTGCTGCTTTTTCCTGTACTTTCAAAAATCCACTGCTAGATAGTATTGATAAGAGCTTAAATTCATTCTGCTGCTCCTTGTGGTGTGCTTGCCATGGCCACAAGGGGGCAGTGTAATGCAATTTCACAGACATAAGCAGTTTCTCATTTTTCATTTTTCTTACCTTTTTTCTTTTCAAGTTGTGGATGTGAAAAGCTCCTGGCAGAAGGCGCTCGAGGAAGACGACGATGCAAAAAAGTGCGACGATAGTGTGTTCGGGTGCCGCACTCCCTTCCGCAAGCCTTGCGGCGGTGTTGCGCATCGGCCTGGAAGCTCAGGTGACTGTGCCTCCACTTCAAACCACAGCAGCCAGCAGTCGTTTTGGGGCACATTCCACACGACGACCCCCATCAGCCTCCAGCAAGAGACACTGCCCCACCTGCTGAGCTTCGACAGTCTGCTGAGCCTCGAGGATGACACAGAGGAAGAAGTACTTATCCCCTGCCTGAACGAGGACGACACGCAGTCGGTGTTGAACCCCAGCGGGGGACACACAGCACAGTCGTGCCATGGCAGCTCATCTGAGTGCCTTCTATTGAATTTTGATGTTATGGCTGCAAGCGGAGAGTGACAGTTGCTGCCTGCTGTATTTCCCACTGCATTTTGACACACTGAACAAAACCTAATTGCCACCTCTCCACTAGGCACAGTCTCACCGAACGATGATAAGAACAAAGTGTCACTGTCTCGTACATCAACACAAAGTCATCTCAAGGTCCAGTCCACCATATTGCACCTCACTGTTTCTGGCAGTGCCTTTCACATTCACGATTCAAACACAATTGTTACTGTGCCGTATTTTGGTTTCTGACATCTGGCCTGTTTGGTTCAATGGCTGCCAGCTCAAAAATCATTTGCTGCAGTTAAAATCCAGCGAAAAACATATTTGGTTTGTTCCAATATGATTATATAGGAGACGGACGGGTAGGAAAAGGGTGATTTAATCACTCGGTGGAAATGTTAGTGCCACTAACCTGTGCTTTTTGACTACAAGTTGGAAAGTTATGCTAGGAATGTTTCTATTTGAAAATGAATTCACTTGGTGTTTTATTTTGTGACTAATAAATGTTTGTTGGCAATAAATAATAGTTCAACATTTATTTTGTCTCAATGGTACACATTTAGAAAAGTATGCCATCCCAATTAGAAGAAAGAAATTTGACAAGTCAAGCTGGTGGGATGTACAAATGTTTTGCTCCTACGGATTTCTCAATTCCCTGTACTGTACTTGTTTTTCTGATCACTTTTAATACGTACATTTATATCTATTATATTTAATATCTATTTGTCTCAATAGCGGTCCGAGAAAGGCTAGCTAGCTTTTTTCCCCCGTTGTACTAAATTATCCAAGTAGATATTGGTCAGAACTGTAAAAAAAAAAAGAAAAGTCCGTATTTAAGTACATTTCAGAGTCTGTACTTTTAAGGAGTTAAAAACGACAACCAAGTGCAATTAACACTGACAAATTTGTTCTTTGGCGCAAATCGTTCCTTTTACTGCGGAAAAATTACATTTCCGCCATGTGGCTTTATTTTGAAATCGTAAACAGGAAACGGCACACTCGCTAGCTTGATGCAGGCTCTGCGCGTCGATCTCTTCGCTTGCTTGTCGAGTCTGGGCGGTTCCGTCCTGTCTGAAGAGCTTCGCAGGAAGAAAGCGCAGCAACAAAACTACCAGCGCGCACACAAACATGGCGGCGGCGTGCCCGAGCGAGAGCCGCGCTTGAAAAAGTGTGGCCAAACATAAGTCACCCGTCGGAGAACTTTCACTTGGGATTGAGCGCGCCCGTTCCGTAGCGCGGAACTTGGCGAGCGGGCTCAACAGCAACTTGCTTACATGTCAACATTGGCCCCCTCGGTGGTGTAAACAGCCGGTAAGTAGCGACGTCTTCTTCTCCAGCGTCTCCTTATGAGACACTTTCGCGATTCCGAGTGCAGGCGAGGCGACTTTAGTTTTTTTTAGCTCCTTCCACTGTTCGACGCAAAGTTGAGACAGCCACGTATCCACAAATGCACATTCGTGTTCCTGCGAATGCGGTTTATTTCCTACAATTACACTGACCTAGGGGCGTTTCTTGCCCCCCGCCGGGGACGCAGGCAGCAGCTATAGAGCGCCCCCCGACTAAAAACAAGACGATGGCCATATTTTATGCGATAATTGTAAAACATTAAGTAAGTTACTAACACCGAAAACAAACGCCACAGGCATTGCATAAATAACCAAATAGATAATTCACACTTGAAATGTGCAAAACACAAATGCGGCCCCATTTAGGAGCTTTCCCGAATAACGTTTGTCTCGTTGCGGCGTCTTCATTTGTGTCGGTTCACCATGACGTAACGCCGCAAGTAAACAAACAAAATGTCCAAGGCGATTGAGAAAACAGTGTCAATGGCTGGCTTGAATGATGGCTTGAACTTTTTTCTTTACCGCCGTAGTTTAGATGTGTGACGTGTCAGTCCACAAGTCGATGTGACTGAAACGTAAACTTCGCTTAAAAAAATAGACAGGGTGACAATCAAGTCAGACTGCTGACATGGTCACCGAGGAACTGGCTGGTTCCAGTAAGGTGAATTGTATTTGAAATGAAACAAACAAAAAATTTTAAGCTTCGATTTGAGGGTATTTACTTTCAAATCAGGTGTAGGGATTCCATGTGTCTGTATATGCTGCATACTTTTCACAAGTACGGCAATTTGAATTTTGAACAGTTAATTCAGCCATTCTTTCATGTTGATTGTTTTACGATGCTGCAAATGAGAACATGTTCTCTACTTACTCGAGTGAAGCCCACAGATGACTTTCAGAAAGAGATGTGCAAGTTTACATGTGACCTATTATGCTTTTTTTCCCCTTGTCGACAAATTGTACTGCAATTTTTGTTGACAATAATCTTTGCGGGGAATTCCCGACTAGTTGCAGTGAATACGGCAGCGCCGTTGTTGTGTCATCAATACGGGCCAATCTCAACCGTCTTTCGAGGACCCCTTTGGCTTTCGGCCCTCGGCTCTTGCCTTGGGTTGCCTTGTCCTCTTGCAGTGTCTCTACGTTGACCTAGTTATGTGGTCGCATGCAACAGTTGGAAATATAACACCTCCACTCCCTCCTTTTCCCTCTGGGCCGACCGGCCGGCCCACCCCGTGGCGCCTGATTGCATTGTGTCTTTCAGGTGTTTGCTCTCAGGCGCATTGTACTGCTTTCGCATTCAGAGTGACCTAAAAGTGGTCCACCCAAATATTGTACATACCAGAAACCGCCATCGTATGAATATTATTTTACTTTCATTCTTATTTGCTGTATATTTATAATTTCTGTGTTACCTATCGTGTGGAGTATCTCTGTTGGCAAAATGCAAAAGTAGATAATAGCCTTTCAAAATAGTCACCGGGGTTAGAATAATAGTTTGGAATTTTCCATGATAATACATTTTGCTTTCGTTTACTCTAGTTAGTTTTAATTAGTTTTTAGAGAAGTTTTTGAGCCCGAAAATACTTTGTTCTAGTTTAATTTGTATTGTGTTTCTTTTTTATGTAGGTAGCATTTATCGAGCGCGAGATAAAAAAAAAAGTCATTAAATATGATGTAATAAAGTAAATTACCGGTAAACCACAATTCTGAAACAATTGTTTGACCTTCCTTTTTCTGTACCGACATAAGATAAGATAACCTTTATTTGTCCCACATTGGGGAAATACATACAATACTGAAAATAAATCCATCTAAAATGAACCCTGAAAGCTCATGTATGATATGAAATGACAAAGATGAACACCAAGGATTTTTTTTTCGCTATTAGAGTTCCTTTTAATCAGTTTCATAAACGTCAGATGTAGTTATAGTTATTCATTCATTCATTCATCTTCCGAACCGCTTTATCCTCACTAGGGTCGCGGGGGGTGCTGGAGCCTATCCCAGCTGTCTTCGGGCAGTAGGCGGGGGACACCCCGAATTGGTTGCCAGCCAATCGCAGGGCACTCAGAGACGAACAACCACCCACGCTCACACTCACACCTAGGGACAATTTAGAGTGCTCAACCAGCCTGCCATGCATGTCTTTGGAATGTGGGAGGAAACCGGAGCACCCGGAGAAAACCCACACAAGCCTGGGGAGAACATGCAAATTCCACACAGGGAGGCCGGAGCTGGAATCGAACCCGGTACCTCTGCACTGTGAAGCCGACGTGCTAACCACTGGACCGCCGGGCCGCCCTAGTTATAGTTAGTTTTCCTTTATTTATATTTTTAAAAAATCTTTTTTGTTTTATTTGCTGAACAAAAAATGCTTTTTCAGTTTTGGTTGTAGTTATTTAGTTATTTTTCCTATATTATGATAACCTGAATAACCTCAGTCTCGCTCTTGCCCGTTTTCTGTCTTTGTGGCAATCCGCTTCTTCTTTGACAATCGTGCCATGTTTTTGTGGTTCAGTAAACATAAGGTGCAGCCTGTGCCACAGTAGCAGTTTGAATCAGCTTGCTATAAAAACACTTAGAATGACATTTAATGGCCCGGGAGAGACTTGAGAGTTGTTTTTTTTTTTCTGTCCTCTTGTTCTGCTGCCACTTCCTGTTGAGCGTTGACGTGTTGGCTTAGGTGTGTCATTACCTGGAACGGCAGACGAGCAACGCTTTGGCTGCCGATCATTTCTTTTTCGGATTGCAGTCGCTTATTCAAATAAGTCAGCTGATATGTGAGCTACTGTTCACTCAGCTAATTGTTCAGACGAAGAATAAAGTTGAGGGAGTCACGATAAAGTAACCCTCAGCCATGCACGCTCTCCAGTTGATCCCATGACCCGCATCTCACACCCGCGCTCCCTTTTCACACACCTGAGCTGAGTAAACACGAGTGGCGGCTTAAGTGCAGCTCTTCCTGTGGGAAGTAAAATATTATTGACGGTGACATATTACGTTGCATCACATGCGATCCTGTGCCTTATTTCTCACTAACTTTATCATTTGATATGATCTGATGTTGGGATGAATGAGGCGAGTTTTATTATTTGTTTCAGCGGCTTCCAGGGGAATGCGGCAAAAAAAAACAAAGATGACCCAGACATAGTGCGCATTTTGGTAACGGGTTGATAACACTTCAGTGTGCGGGTGGTGTTATACTTGGTGAGCAGGGAATGACGATATACGATATCGGGGGGGGGCTTGATTTGAATAGAGCTCCGTCTCACTGGCGCTGTGAGTGTCCTTTGTAAGTGTGACATGGCGAGGACGCCGGCGGCCAATGTCACGCTCGGCTGCTGCAAGTGGACGGATACGCTGGCCGCTTGGCTCTTTTGTCTTTTAGAGATGACGACATCATAGTGGAAACACCCCCGAACCCCCTGCACAACCTCCTGCGTTGAGTTCCATGCGCTTGCTGTTTGCTTCTCTTCTTTCCTCTGGGTCGCAACCATCTCTGCATTCACGAGCAAGTTGGAGTCAGTCCCGGAACGTCCAAGGCTCAGATTCTGAACGCGACTGACAGTCCAAATGTCATGAAATGGTTTTGTTGTGAATGGAAAGTTGAATCGCAGGAAAACGGGGTCGCAGCCTTGCAGATGTAACGGCCTGTCAAAAATGCCCTGTCGTGTCACCTAATCTTTGATTATAAAGTAGGGCTGAACCATTTTGAAAATTAATTTTCTTCAATTTTTTTTTTTAAGATGAGATGACGGTATGGTAACAGTGAACTCAGTATATAGAGTTTACTGTATTTAAAACATCCACTTAGCTTAATGCTAACAAACAATAGAATACATCATTGGTTGGTTAACGAATAACATGTGTTGTTTCAAACATCACTGAACAGCCAGTTGGTTGTTTTTTTTTTGTTTCTTCAATAGCCGAGTTACTATCCATTGTAACTAGAGCTGTCAAACGATTAAAATATTTAATCTAATTAAAAACTCAACTGTCATAATTAACTAAAAATTAATCATGATTACTCACGCATTTTTTATCGTTTCTGAATTTCCTTTTATATTTTTTGTCCTATTTTCCCCCATTTTAATGCTCTCATCAACATGGAATCATGAATCAGTTTTCTATGTGCAAAATGCAAATATTTACTCAAATAACAATTTCGATTTTCAATTTTACATGAACATTTTTCACTTGGAGCAGTTATTCACACATTATCTCTCACACAATATTACTGTCAGTCAACAACAGTGAAAAAACTGTTATAGGCATGCTATCAGAAATTAGCATGGATGTTAGAGTCGTTCTAAACCTTGAAACAACTGCTACTTTGAGGCACAGTCAAATGGAACGTCTGCTAGCTTAATGCTAACAAGCGAACAGACATTGTCATAGATGTGAAGGTTTATGTTATCACTCAATTCACTTTTTCCTGACATTCTTGTAAGGCGGGAATAAGGAATGTTCCATATTCTGGGCCCATTTCCAACGAGCTGGACTCTCGGGGGGGGGGGGGGCAGCAAGACTTCAAACAATTCATTGACTTGGACGGGCAGCGCGCCAACTTTGATCCTCGAATGAATAAATAACTGATTAGCTGCACCTCAAGAATGAAGCCCTCTCATTTCATTTGTGCATGCTGGGTAAAACAAAATTTGAAACAAGTGCGTCACGACTTCCAAGGGTATTGAAATAGTTACTTCCTCACTCCGCTGACTCACTGCTGGAAAAAGTGAACTCTGTCAATGGAGGCGACCTTTTCAAATGCGTTGTCAAGTTTAGTTTCCAGAACTTAGGATGCAAAAAAATGCCACAGCGTTTCCCTGCACTGCTAGCCACTCTTCATTTCGACTGAGCCGAGGTGTCTTCTGAATTTTCGGCCCTCGGCTGCATTTTCCAGCATACCTCGGGTCTGAAGGATCTCCCGGGACTTCCCTGACATGTTTGGTACAGCGCGGTGATCCACACATGCTCGTTTCATTATACCGCAGCAGCTCCGAGTCGTCTTTTCTGCCTCCTCGTTGCGTTTGACGTCCAGCCTGCTTTGCCCTGCGAGGTGGCAGGCTTCTTTGCTTCCATAAAAAGTCACTTTTTGGCTGCGCTGTGCGTGTGTGTGTATGTGTGAGAGGCGTGGCCATGCCTCGTAAAAAATTCCATCACACGGTGGTTATTATGCAATCATATGACATTTGGAGACCCCGTCTAGCAAGTAAGCACAAATTGTCTTCATGGTGCAGTGATTAATCTGCTCCCGCTGTCTTGCACATTTTTAGTACTGTGGCAACCTCACTAACAAGATCTCTTTTCTCATTCTCGGACTAAAACACACCAAAAAAATGAGGTTATAGTTAACATCGAATACATTTCACCATTGTACAGGCATATCAATTTCTAACAATGTGTTACCTTTCCATTAGCTTACCCCTCAACCCCTTGTCAAAAATTCCCTTGGAAAGTTTCCAATGTGGAATACTCACAAATTTTCCCCGCGTCATTCAAAATTGATTGGAAACATTATGGAAATGTACAGAAAAATTTCCAGCTGTTTGCCATGCCATCGATGTGAGTCCAAGGTCATTTTTTGGTCAACAAAGAAAAGAAAAACAAGAAATTCAATCAACCATCATGAAGAATCCAATGATCTTGATTTGACCTTTGCCGATCACGATGACCTTGATGACTGCGAATCTGCACACAAATTGAAGCGATGATGCCACGAGGCTAATGGAAACGCCTTCCCCCTTCGCAGGCGCACGTCAAAAGCCATGATCGAGGACAAGCGTCACCGCGTAACCGACTACTTCGTGGTGGCCGGCCTGACGGACAAGTCGGCGCCGCTGGAGCACGACCTTTCCGAGGCCAAGTCGAGCGGGCCCAAAGGCCCCATCACCGACCTGGCCATCATCAACCGCTCCGCGGGCGAGGCCGTGCCCGAGGGCTTCACCTGCATCGACAGCACCCACGGCGGCCAGCCGGCCAACCTCAACCACGGCAGCCTCAAGAGCCCTGAGCTCTTCCTGTGCTACAAGCGCAGTCGAGGAAAGCCGCCGCTCATTGACGTCGGGTACGCCTTACTTGTGTCCAAAACCCGTCCCCGCCAAATCCCCGACGATGCTCATGAGCCGTTTTCCGATCCGCGCAGCGTTCTGTACGAGGGCAAGGAGCGTCTGATCCAGGGCTGCGAGGTCATCCAGGCCACGCCCTACGGCCGCTGCGCCAACGTCAACAACAGCTCGGCCACCTCGCAGCGCATCTTCATCACCTTCCGCCGCGCTCTGCCCGTCCAGCCCCAGAACTCCCTGGCGGTGACCGACATCTGCGTCATCGTGACCAGCAAGGGGGAGACGCCGCCGCACACCTTCTGCAAGGTGGACAAGAACCTCAACTGCGGCATGGTGGGTGACTTTATTCATGCTTTTGGGTATTTGAACCTTTGCTGCCCTTAGTTTCCGAAAAGGCATTTGACTCTCGGCGAAATGAATGAGGCAATTTGGATTTTAAAATACGGTATTGGCCCGAATATGAGACGGCTCTGATTATAAGACGACCCCCTCTTTTTCAAGACTCAAGTTTGAAAAAAGACTTTTTGAACACCAAATAAATTTTTATACAGACAATAATTACAGTACATCTGAAACAAATGATTACAACAATATATTTGAGAGAAAATTTGCCTCATTCAAATCTTAATATCTGAACATTAAAATATGTAAACTAAAGTGCAATCACATTCGTAAATGAATGGCTTCTGGTGTCTGAAATGTAAATGACATCATAACTTCTCCTCAGCTGCCGGTTAATCTGGTCGATCTTCGACCCACCTTTCTCCCGATTGTCGCTATGTTTCTCCATTTTCTGTTATCTCTTCTATTCTTTTCTTTTCTTTCTACCGCTATTTTTTATTTTTCTTCTCTGTGCTACCGCTATTTTTATTTTTATTCTTCGTGACAGAGGTTCACTTTGGCCTGGGGAGTCAAGCGTGATAGATATCATTGAAGTGTATGCTGAAGCATTCGCTTCAATGATATATGACGCCATCTAGTTTCGTGAAAGGGTATAATGTCTAGACCCCGAATATAAGACGACCACCACTTTTTCAGTCTTATTTCAATGCAAAAAAACACCGTCTTATATTCGGTAATATTACATTACCAATACGGTAATGCAAGTGGAGATGACCACGGTGAAGATTGAGATGAGCTGACGATTGGAGTAAAATTGACATTTTTGTCTCTCAGTGGGGCTCCAGCGTCTTTCTGTGCTACAAGAAATCCGTCTCAGCGTCCAATTCCATCACTTACAAAGCGGGTGAGTCCAAGACGCAAAGCCTCGTCAAATGTTCCCTTCCCGCTTTGCCGTCGTATGAGCGCAACGCTTTGTCTTTCTCTCCAGGTCTGATCTTTCGCTACCCGGAGGAGGACTACGAGTCGTTCCCCCTGTCGGAGTCGGTTCCTCTCTTCTGCTTGCCCATGGGCGCCAAGATCGAATGCTGGGCGCCAAACACCCGAGACCCTCTGCCTGTCTTCTCCACCTTTGTGTTGACCATCGGCTCGGGTGAAAAAGTGAGAGACCTTAATTTCTACTTTTTTTTCCCACATTTATTTAATTAGATCCGATTTCTCACCAAAGTGAAGACACTCCTGACAAATGACACTTTGCTGAACCTAATCTGGGTTCAGACTACGCTGGAATTAAAAAGAAAAAACTAAATTTATCACCCACACTACATTCGTGTGAAGCTGGTGTAAATTGACTTGAAAGTAACTCAGCAAAGAAGCCGCGTCAAAATAGCCGGTAACAAAAGTGAGAAAAGTGAAAATTTTCAAATGGCACCGCTCTCAAAAGATTTTTACCAAATTTCTTCAGCACAGATGCAAGAAAACTTTGCTAGATTATTATTTTTTTGGGCATCGATTCAGAATTTTCCCTTAAATTTGAGCAGGTTGAGTTTTCATTGTAATATTATTAATACAGAAATTCTAAGATGTAATATAGTAATAAATTGAGTCATATTTATGCATTGAGGGTTAGGTTGAGCACCAGGTAGAATCTTTTTTTTTTTCCCCAAAGGTTAAGGCTCTCCTTTCTCAAGAGCACTTGGAAACAGTCATTCATGCCTTTGTCACATCTCGCCAAAAAGAGGGGGGTCTCCACCTCAAAGAATGCGCAGGATCTTGATTAGTGTAATCCGCTTGATTTTGGAGTCAGCCGATCCTCCATCAAGCGTCTCCAGTCGGTCCAGAATGCTGCTGCTCACCTCTCGACTGGCACTCATATAAAGAGGGAGCAGATAACGCCTGCTCTGGCATCCCGTCACCGGCTTCCTATACACTTCTTTTGAAGATTGTATTATTTGTTTTCAAATCTTGAAATGGCCTCGCCCAACCTTACCTCTCGGAGGTCCTCCGCCCCGATGCAGCCTCAGGTCTGCGGACCTTCGTTAGGGACACATGAAGCCATTTTTGATGAAAATGTGTTGTTTTTCTTCCCTGACGACCATTTGTTGAATGTTTTGCGTCGCACTCAGGTGTACGGTTCAGCCATCCAGTTCTACGAGCCGTACCCGGTGGACCTGCTGAGTGAGAAGCAGAAGATCCACCTGGGCCTGCTGACCACCGTCGAAAAGAAGATGGTCCCCAACCGTCCGCTGAACGCCAACAAATGCATCTGCCTCCTGTCCCGCTGGCCCTTCTTTGAATCCTTCCGCAAATTCCTGATGTTCCTCTACAAGCTGTCCGTCTCGGGCCCGCACCCGCTGCCCATTGAAAAGTGAAGCCTTTTTCATTAAAAAAAATTAATACGTAAACACACTTTCAGGTTGGATTCAGTGTCATATTTCTCTCCACAGGCATATTTCACACTTCATGCACAACGTGTCCTTCCCGTCGCCACAAAGGCCTCGAATCCTGGTCCAAGTGAGCTCTTCTTTATCCCCGCATCGATCCACCTTTCCACGCAGTGTACCCGCTTTTGACTGATCGCTGTTATTTTGTCTTGAAGCTCTCTGCGCATGACACCTTGATCCTCTCCCAGCCCGTTTCTACACCTCTACCCCTCAGGTAACCCTGCTACCTTTCTTGAGAGTAAAGAAACCCTGCTATTTTCCTGAAGCACAAAAAACCTGTGTGCTCTTCCTCCCCGCCAGCGGTGCGGACTACGGCACCCTCTTGATGAATCTGGGCTCTGAAAACTGTGCCACTTTGCTGCACTTTGTCCTGCTGGAGAACAAGATTCTGCTGCACTCGCTCAGGCCGGCGGTTCTCACCGGAGTGGCGGAAGCTGTGGTGGCGGTGAGTTACGTCGCGTTTGCTAAAGAGGCTAACGAAGGTTGGGGGGGGGGGGGTTGTCAGACCTTGAAAAAGTGAAACCTCGTCGCCTATGATCACTAGCTTGGTATTTTCGCACCATTTTGCATTTTAAAGTTGGGTGTGAACCGTGTGGGCGGGGACAAATAAAATAAAAGCTCTAAATCAGAATAAGTTGCAGAACGGACCGAATCTCGAGTGACCCGATGGCGCTTCCCTCCCCAGATGATCTTCCCCTTCCAGTGGCAGTGTCCCTACATCCCCCTGTGTCCACTCTCCCTCGCGGGGGTCCTCAACGCCCCATGTCCTTTTATCGTGGGCGTGGACTCCCGCTACTTTGACCTTTACGACCCGCCGCCAGACGTCGTCTGCGTAGACCTGGACACCAACACCATCTACTTGTATGTTGCAGCGTGTATTTCAACTCTCTCCTTCCCTAACGCACACACCGTCGGGAAATCTGTTCCCGGTGACTCGCAGGTCGGACGAGAAGAAGCACAACAACTGGAAGAACCTCCCGAAGAAGCCGTGCAAGAGTTTGGTCAACTCCCTGAGCAACTTGCACCGCCAGATGGCCACAGGTACACATAGACGACACGGAGCCCAAAGCAACCCCCCACCACCCACACCCCGACTGTCTTCGACTCGCCTGTCTCAGTTTCAGTCCGTCAAACGGCGCAGACGGACTCGGCGGTGGACATGACGCCCATCGAGGCCGACTTCACTTGGCACAAAAAGAAGACGGGCGTGGAGATGGAGATCCAGGAGGCCTTCCTGCGCTTCATGGCCTCCATTCTGAAGGGCTACCGCTCCTACCTGAAGCCCATCACGCAGGCGCCGTCCGAGAAGGCCACGGCCGCCGACTCGCTCTACGATCTGCAAGGTGAAGTGGGCACCACGCCGCGGGAACCGCCGCCGTTATCAAATGGCGAACGTTAGCTTGGAAATGAGATTGGTGGAGGAATTGCGTGCCAACGCCGGAATCCGGAATGGAATTATTATTATTTTTTATTAATGGAAGCCTGTGCAACGATATTGAATGCGATCGAAAAATGTTGGTGAAAATGCGGAATGAAATTGAAACGATGCGGAATGATGCCGAATGCTAATTGAGGGATATGAAAAATGAAGGAACGGCCTTCTGGCTGGATGTGACTGAAAATGTGGAATTTTTTCGACATAATTTTTTACATGTTGAAAATGGCTAAATTTGAATAATTAATAACTCACGAAATGAGATGGACCTCAAGAAATCTGAACGATAATGAGGGAAACTGTTATGCTGAACGTGCCATCGGAAATGAATCCTTGTATTTTTTTTTGCTGGAAATGCGGCAAAACATTTTTTTGTTTTTAGCAAAGAAAACAATGTCCCATGTGAGATTCAAATTTGGGTTCTTTTAATTTCTTTAATCAAACAATGCCGATTAATGGCTAAAATAGCGACGCGACTCGCCGTCTGCTTCCACCTTCCTGACGGATGACAGATTTCATTGCTGCCTGCAGGTTTTCTCAAAAGCAGAGACCGCGCTCACCACAAGTTCTACTCGCAGCTCACCAAGACGCAAATATTCATCCGCTTCATCGAGGAGTGCACTTTTGTCAGCGACAAAGACACCGGGTTGGCGTTTTTCGACGACTGCGTTGAGAAGGTGACTGCGAGACCGATTATCGGTCTACTCCCCCCCCCCCCTCCCTTTTTTTCTGACCCGACCTTCCACACAAAAACTTTTAACTCCGATTTTGTTTTTTCATCACTGTTGTGCTGCTGGGAGTCTGAAGGAAGTTTTCTCTGATCCATCCTGTTGCCTTTACTGTCTTTCTACCTCTTGCAGCTCTTTCCTTCGTATAAAATCACCGACAAGGGCACCAAGGTAATTGCCTCTTCTGGAATCAAAACATAAATAAAATAAACATTTTGATTAACATTCCTGCTTCTCTTGCTCTAATTCCCATCTAAAATAAATGTTTTATATATATCTATATATATATATCTCTATATATATAGATATATATATATATATCTATATATATGTGTGTGTATATATATATAGATATAGATATAGATAGATATCTATATCTCTCTCTCTCTCTCTCTCTCTCTCTATATATATATATATATATATATATATATATATATATATATATATATACATATATATATATATATATATACACACACACACACACAGACGCTCCCAGGTTCGAACGAGATACGTTCCAAACGATCGTTAAGTAAGGTGAATTCGTTCGTAAGTTGCTTCAGTGCTATATTTTGTCTGGAATGTATGTTTAAGGCTTATATGTTTGACATCCATATCACGGGGATATACACACACATATATATATATATATATTAGAGCTGTCAAACGATTAAAATATTTAATCTAATTAAAAACTCAACTGTCATAATTAACTCAAATTAACTAAAAATTAATCATGATTACTCACGCATTTTTTATCGTTTCTGAATTTCCTTTTATATTTTTTGTCCTATTTTCCCCATTTTAATGCTCTCATCAACATGGAATCATGAATCAGTTTTCTATGTGCAAAATGCAAATATTTACTAAAATAATTTCGATTTTCAATTTTACATGAACATTTTTCACTTGGAGCAGTTATTCACATGTCATCTCTCACACAATATTACTGTCCATCAACAACAGTGAAAAAAATATTTTGTCACACAACAGCTGCTTGAACAGCTATTTTTATGGAATCAAAACAGCGCAATATAAAGTGCACATCTAAGGTAAACTAGTACTCAGCCTATAATTTTTCACGGCCCCCTGAATAGGGATTGTCGGTCAGCATGGAAGGATCTCTCGTTCTGTACTTTTTTGATCATTCATTGGAGCACTTTGCAGCAGAAGTAGTAGTAGTAGTAGTTGTAACAGAAGTATCAGAAGCAGGTAATAACCTAAACTACACATAAATGCAGTAAAAAATTAATATATCTATCTTTCTGCATCACAATGTAAATATGTATATAATTGACATTAATTAATACTTTTATTTAACAATACGTTTAATATATAATTTAATCAACCCTGATTTCACTATGTATCATTATCGTCATCATTATTCATTGTTTTAAACGTAAGAAACCATACAACACAAACATAAAGTCGAATCGAACAAAAGAACTACAAGTCCCAAAACTCAATCCCGGAAGTGGAGCGCGGCATGATTAACAAGCTGAAACGCAATTTACTTCGTTTAAACGTCAGATTGCAGACGGACAAACATGACAACTATGCAAAAATGAGCTTAATAAAGACACCCCTGTTCTAGCAACATTTTAGCCCACGCTGTTTGCTTTGAAATGATCCATAGCTGTCGGTCTGAGACGAGGGGGCGGAGTTACGCACGTCAGCTGTGTGCTTGGCCATTAAGTGGTATTTCAGACTCGACGTGCTATGATGATAGCTCAGTTTACGACTGCAAAACATACAGGTAACTTTGGTCTTGTCATTGGAACAATCTGGCAACTTTTAAAAGTAAACTTTACATTCATGAGCTATTTAAGTATCCGTTTTGTGTCTCGTGCTGCCGTGGCTGGCAAAACAAGCGTCGTGGACCTGTGCAGAGCGATTGATGTTTTGTTTCTGGTTTATTTATAGAAACAACGTAACATCCGCTGTGACGCCTGCGCGTTAATCTCGCGAGAAAATTTTTGATCGATAAAATTCATTTAAATTAATGCCAATAAAAGCAGCTAAACTGACAGCTCTAATATATATATAAAACATTTATTTTATATACATATACATATATATATATATATATATATATATATATATATATATATATATATATATATATATATATATATATATATATATATATATATATATATATATATATATATATATATATATATTTTTTTTTTTTTTTCCAAAAAGCTGGCAGTTTGTATTGATGCTCACGCTCATCTTTGGATCTTCCCTGCAGGTGGAGGGGGACTTGTCGGAGGACACCAGACTGTTAGAGCTGGACGAATCACAGAAGAGCGAGCACACGGTCTTCGTGATGCCTCCCGAGCCGCCGGCCGAAGACGGCCGTGAGCCACACCCGAAATATACGTGAGCCATCATTCAAACGCCGAGAAGCCGAAAGGCTCAAATTTGCTCCTTTGGCATCCGCGGCTTTGTCAAGGGAAACAAACAAACAAAAACAAAAAAAAACCCGCCGCGGGCTCCTCGTGGTTTTGTTCATCATCTACTCGGCAAAAATGAAAGCAATGATGCAAACGTTAGTCTAGGGTAACAAAAGTAGAATTTCTGAATTTGGGAATGTTATTGTGGAACCTTTGGGGAATGTGATCATTCCACTACTTTTTCATTTCACTCATTTATTTCATTTCGTTTGAAAAGAAAAAAAAATCCAACATACAGACGCTCCCCAGCTTACGAACGAGTTACGTTCCGAACGATCGTTCGTAAGGTGAATTTGTTCGTAAGTTGCTTCAGTGCTATATTTTGTCTGGAATGTATGTTTAAGGCTTGTATGTTTGACATCCATATAACGGGGAGAGAGCTTTTCGTCACGTTCTTCCGGGCTCGAGTGTTGGCTGCCCGGTAAACTAGCAGCGGCTTCAGTTTGAAGCACCCGATCTTTCTGTTTATAATGGTACCGATGGTCGAACGATTCATCTTGTATGCAAGTGCAACGCTCACCATTTTCTCACCCGCACCAAGCTTCTTTATTATTGCCACTTTCATTTGAAATTAAATGGCTTGCCTCTTCTTTACACTTCCACTCCCACTAGAAGCCTTTCGCTTTTCACCAACCATATTGAATAATGGATGCACGAGATATTTAACAACTGGGCAGAGGAAGCCGGATTCGGGGTGGACGCTGGGCGAGCTCTCACAGCGCCACACGTCGATATTAGCGGCGGAAAGAAGCACTACAGTACCTGTACTCGGAAAAAGGCGTGAAATACAAAATCTAACTTTTTCTTTTCTTTCTCGACATACCCGTAAAAATGTTCGTATGTACCGTTGTTCGTAACTCGGATGTTCGTAAGTCGGGGAGCGTCTGTAATATAAAAAAAAAATTATTCAGTCCAGAATAAATCAGAACAGAAGAATCTTACATCCCGAATATTTGATTTTATTATTATTTATTTTATTTTTTTAAGCAAGCTTACGGAATTGTCGCTAACCTGTTTTCACTTCTTGTCCAAACACATCCTGACTTTCAAAATGATTAAATTGATCACATTTGGACACCCAAAAGTTTTGCGTGTCAAGGCACTTAAGCAATCATCATCACAATCATGTAAATACCAGCGTCTTACATTAACAATCACCCGCGCGATCCAAACGCGAGTGCGCTTCAATTGCATTTGCAACCCTGCGCCCTCTTTTTCACCCCTCCCAGTTACAAAAGTTTCCCCTGGCTGAAGATGGAGCTGTTTGACCGTCCCCGGGAGCTTCGGCCCGCAATCAGCAGCAGAGCGGCGGGCGCCAGTCTTTCCAGTAGCCCCGCGTTGCTGGCAAAGCGCACCAAGCAGGTGTCGTCCACGCTCCCGCTCGCGCTCCTCTCCCTCCTCTCCCAACTAACGCTGTGTCACTGGAACCTCACCAGGAGATCAAGCTGGCGTACAAAATGGCCAAGCGCTTCTACTGCGACCCTCAGCTGTGGGCCCGCTGCCTGTTCAGTCACTGCTACAGCCTGTGGTTCATCTGCCTGCCGGCCGCCGTACGCCTGGCCAAGTCCAAAAGCCGCGCCATGCAGCGGGCGTACAACGTCCTCTTGAAAATGAGGACCACTGAGGTGGAGGTCTTGGATGAGGTTCGCGTCCTTTAAGTCGGCGGTTCTCCAACGTGGGGTCAGCGTGCCGCAGCCAAAATGTCCTTTGCTTTTTTTTTCCCCCTCTCAGGTGTGTTACAGGGTGGTGATGCAGCTCTGCGGCGTTTGGGGTCTTCCCGTGATGGCCGTGCGAGTGCTGGTGGAGATGAAGAAAGCTGGCGTTCACCCCAACGCCATCACATACGGATATTACAACAAGGTCCCCGCGAGACATCCGCCGCTCGGTCAAGTGGCGCAGACGCCGCGCCGCCACTCGGAAGCCTGAGCGTGTGCGCGCTTCCTCCGCAGGCCGCCCTGGAGAGCCCCTGGCCCAGCCGCACCCGCAGCGGCCTCTTTATGTGGACCAAGCTTCGCAACGTGCTGCGCGGGGTCGCCCAGTTCAAGCACGCGCTGAACCAGTCGTCCTCCAGAAAGAAACCCGCCGTGTCAAAAACAGGTGGCGTAGGCCCTCTCGTAACTCCCCCCGCGAAAGGTCCCCGGACACAGGATATGCCAAGTTGAGCGCTTATCGTTGCTTTTGGCGTCTAGGAGGCGTGTCATCGAACCGCTTGAGTCACTGCAGCGCCGACAGTTCGGGGGACGTCAACATGGAGGAACACCTCCAGCACGCGGGAGACGCCGGACACAAGCAAGGTGACGGTCATGCGCCTAAGCGGGATGTACTTCAAGTAGGAGTCCTTCGTCACAAGCATCCCCCCCCCGACAGGTAGCCAGTCCGATCAGGGCTACGGTTCCAAGGATGAGCTGCATCAGGACATTGCCGACCACTCGCACTCGTCTGACCTGCCCACTCAGGGGAGGAAAGCCAGAACGCAAGGTACCAAAGAATGGGATTTTTTTTTTTTTTATAATTTTGAAAAAAATTACATTCAACTCATAGAAGTCAGTCAAAAATGCTGCGTCGTACACATGAGCTTTCATATCAAAAATGGGGAAATTAAAAAAAGAATACAATGGGTTGCCACAAGCCAACGTGACATCATTTCTCATGGCTCACTGTCACATTTCTGATGAAATCATTCACTCCCAAAGACGTTTTTAAACGTCTTTTCAGACTTGGTCTAGAACTGGCTGATACTGAATGAGTTAAAAAGAACCTTCCATCACTCTGAAACAAAAGCAAAAATGGAGTTTGCGCTGTGTTCTGTTGGCCAACCAAATAATGAAATGGCGACAACTACAATTGAGAACACTTTGACGTTAATAAAATGGAATAAAAACACAAGAAAAGTAGCCAAAAAAGCAGTTGTTTGTAGTTTACTTTATGACCCAACGCTTGGTGATTTAAAAAAAAAAAATCTTGCACATTGTCAAATACTGCGTATTTCAATGAAAAAAAACTCAAATGAAAGCATTTTCGAAAAAATAAAAGCTAACAAACTTGCTCTGTAAACAAACTAACTGATTTTTTAAAAACAATAATAGAGTCAAACCTCGGTTTTCGTCCATAATCCGTTCCAGAAGGCTGTCCGAAAACCGAAACCACGCTCTTTTTAAAATAAAAATGTTTATTGAACACGTCTGCTCACAATGGAAAGCAACATGAGGAAGCGTCACTTCCTCGTATAAGGAAGGCGAGAGGAGTCAAATGGTGCATTCAGGTGCGCTCAGTTTGTTTGAGAACCGAAATTTGTTCGGCATCCGAGGCATAAAAAAACTCAAAATGTTTGGTCGAAAACCAAATTGGTCGAGAACCGAGACGTTCGAAAACCGAGGTTTGACTGTAATTCATAACAAAATAAAAACAGGGTGTAAGGAAAATAATCCCAAATAATCATAACCCCGGTTGTGCCTGATGTGCATTTAACGGGTGTATATTTCGGAAACAGGAAGTGACATTGCTGGATCCGTGGACGGTGCCGTTGTCGTGGCGGCGCCTCGCAGCCCAGTCGACGCGCACGCGTCTGTCCCCAGTATTGTGAAATTGGCCACCGGGAGTTTCGACGCCGGCAATGAATCAGGTGAGAGGGAAGGCGAGGCCTCGAGGTTGCACCGTGGGATGCTCATCACTCTTTCTGGAATCTTCCGCAGTGAAAGGAAAGCTGTTCCGACGGCACAGCAAGGTGGGCGACGTGTCTCTTCCTGAGGACGAGCAGTCTCAGAAGCATCGGAAGAAAGCCTTCGCCGAGCGCAGCAGAAGTTTCAGCGCCGAAACGCGGGCCGGGATGCTCTCTGAGAAAGGCGTGGACCACATGGCCGGCCAGCTCGGCGCCGATGCCCGCATCCTGGCCGCCGCACTTTCCACCGGACAGACGGCAAACAGCCCCGGCGGTGCGCCCAAAGCGCTCTTCAAAGACTTGGAGGAGGAGCCCGAAGACTTTGAGGGGCTGATTCTGGGGACGCTAACGGCGGAGGAAGAGAAAGATGTGGCTAGGGATGAGGAAACCACCGAGAAGCCTGCAAGTAAACGGAGCGAAGCAAACGAGGAGGAGTCGGCGGTGCGCGCCGCGACGCTGGAAAGGGCGGATGTGGAGGTGGGCGCCGACCCGCTTTCCCTCTTGGCGTCGGAGAGCCAAGAGTCAACCTCCGTAAAGAGCCAGGAGCCCCCTCGCCCAGCGCCCCCCGCGGTCTCCCGCAACCTGGCGGAGGAAATCGAAATGTACATGAGCCTGCGAAGCCCCCTGGGCGGCAAGTCCACCAGCATGGAGCTCAAGCAGGCGCACGGAGACGCCGGCGTCGGCCCGCCGTCCCTGGAGCGGAGGTCCAGCCTTCCCGCGCCGCCGCCGCAAACGCCAACGTGCTCGCCGGTCGACATCCCCAAGCGCAGTCCCGCCGCCGTCACTCGCTCCAAAACGTTTGCGGCCAAGACCAAGCCGACCGTCAGCCGCAGCACCGGCGCGGCCGTCAGATCGTCGTCCCTGTCGCCGCTCGTCAAGTCCTCCCAGGGGGGTTCGCTGGGCTCGGTCATCAACTCCATTTCCGCCATCAAGATGGACAACTTGCTGTCGGGCCCCAAAATCGACGTGCTCAAATCCGGAATGAAGCAGGCGGCCAACGTGGCCAGCAAAATGTGGGTGGCCGTCGCCACCGCTTACTCGTACTCGGACGACGAGGTGAGTGTCTTACCCGAAATAGACGGAGCTATGTTTTTTTTTTGTTTGTTTGTTTGGGTTTTTTCTCCACTGGCAACACCGATTATGAGCAGCCGAGGAAGTGAATAATGAATATTTGGAGCCAATATTTGTAAAAAGGAAAATATTGGCGCCAAAAATCCAACCTTTTCTTCACTTTATTGAAATGTTGACTGAACACAGTAACGCCGTGAAGCTGTTGAAGGTCAGACTGACCCTTCAATCAAACAAAAATGACATCACATGTTTCTTTATATTTTGAAGGTCTGACTGATAAGAAACTCAACATGAGTACCGCATTGGCCCAAATATAAGACGGCCCTGATTATAAGACGACCCCCTCTTTTTCATCCATCCATCCATTTTCCCAACCGCTTGATCCTCGCTAGGGTCGCGGGGGTGCTGGAGCTCATCCGAGCTGTCTTTTTCAGTCTCATTTCAATGCAAAAAACACTGTCTTATATTCCGCCCAATACGGTATTTCACAACACAAAAATAGTTACTGTGATAAAAGAAACTGAAAATAATAAAAACACTTTACTTTAGAAGTCCTCGCCATCATCGTGGTGGGCGAGTACCAAGAGACGTACAACTCAGCCGGCTTTCTTAATCCTAGCAGAAATGGGTGTCTGTAGGCACTTTATGTTCTCCGACTGTACACTAGGTGGCAGTGGTGCTATATGGATACTGTTGAGATGAAATCGCCTGTTAAGAAAATAAATTGTTTGGTTACACTCTGGCCTAGTTATTTTGCCTCCCGACACCACATACTTAACCCGGTTAGGGTTAAAGGGATGGCCAAAAACTCACTTCCGTCTTTGCTTACTCCGTCCTTTTTAAAAACTTCTCATCCTCCGTCCCAAAAATGGGCATTCCGGAATGCCCATGTCTGGTATTTGGTTTAATTACTTTACTGTTGACCTTGAATGCAATTTTTTGGGGGCCACAAACACCTCGACCAGGGCACAGTTTTCGAACTAACCCCTTATAATCCCCCTTGATCTAATCTCATCTCTTTTTTTTTTTTCTCCCGCAGGAAGAACAAGGTCCAAGCGGCGGAGGCTTCCCCGCCAGCCTGGATGAACACATGTTGACCGGACACGACGTGGAGGACGGCCCGGAGAGAGGCAGCGCCGTCCCGGCTTTGGCGGCCAACGGTCTCAACCAGAGCTGCACCAGCATCGGCAGCAGCAGCGGCAGCAGCGACACGGGCCGAGGGACGCAGCACACGCGTAGGCGCCGACTCCCACGCTTCCAAAGAGCCGTTTACGGCTCGAAAGACGTTTGAGCAACTTTCCCAGACAAGGGGATTTTTTTTAGGTTTTTTGGGTCCGCTTTTGTCAACTTCTGCTTCCAAAATATATTGTTTATAAATTGTATCGTGGCCGTTATTGGCCAATTGAACCCCGTGAATACTTATGTTTCTTTATTTTCTTATTTACTGGCGTTAGCTATCTGGTCAAGGGGAAATTAATTTTATTTTACCATCATCATTGAAAACTTTTTTTTTGGGGGGGGGGTGTTGCTTTCTGCCAAATGTTACGTCATATTTTTAGTTTCCAAAAGAAGCCTTAAATGGCTTTCCAATCAACAGTGGAGCGAATGAATGACAGAGTTTTGGTTTGAAGAGGTGACACTCAAAAATTCGATCCGATACAGCACGTATCTCGCTGCATGGGCTCCGATAGGATTCGAGGACTGTACATTTCAAATCTGAAATCGTCATTTCTGATCCAATTCAGTTTCGGTTACACAACAAACATCCACATTTGGACCGTGCACCTGACTCAGAGCTGAAGGCGTGATGAATCCAAACCAGGTCTTGTTAAGAAGTTGCTTGTTTTTGTTTTTTTTTTCCTGCAGATGCAACCCCCGGGCGAGCGGGCAGGGCTCCCGACTCGGAGCAAGGCTCTTTGCACCACGCCTCCTCCTCCAGCATCTTCCAGAACTACGCGCTGGAGGTCAAAAAGAGAAAACGGAACCGCTTCGCGTGTCCCCGGCGCGCATTCCTTATCCATTCGATCTTCCTCGCAGGTGCTGATGTCCAGCTGCTCCCAGTGTCGCTCTTGCGAAGCGCTGGTGTACGACGAAGAGATCATGGCGGGATGGACGGCCAACGACTCCAACCTCAACACAAATTGTCCTTTCTGTCGCGCCGCCTTCCTTCCCCTGCTGCACATCGAGTTTCATGACTTGCGCACGACAACCGGGTAGGAATACGTCTCGCGCATCCTGGATGGGAATGCTTTTTTTTTTTACCTTTCACCGGCGGTTATCGTTTGACGTTCTCCCCGCAGGTTCTACATGAATCCCAGCGCTTCTGGAGACAGCATTCACAGTTCCAGCGGTGGCCAACCAACAGCTGCGAGTGACATGAAGACGCAAGACCACATCGATTTCCCTCAGGGGGAACCTACGGAGACTCTTGCTCACAGCCCTGGAACAAATAAAAGGTCAACGGATAAATTCACATCAATATATATTTTTTGCCACTGACTTCCTTTTATTGACCAAAACTCAACAATGGCAACCTTCTCCGGTGGGTGTTTGCAGTCTGGTTCCAGAGCCGGCGCAATCCGACCCGCTGGGTCTGCTGGAGCACCAGGCGTCGGCGAAAAGATGCGGCGGCGGCACGTCGCTGACGCGCAGCAACAGCGTTGGCGGCCCGCTACAGAGCCTGGATTCCCCTCTGCGACCCGGTCACGGCGTCTCCACCACCAGCCTCCCCGGCAGTCTGCACGAGGTGTCGGTCAGTAGGAGAAAAAAAATGTCCCCGAAGCCACTCCAGACATGTCACATAGCCTCGGCTACTCAAGTGAACTGTGACTGACCAACAGGATGGAATGGCGACCAAAAAGCCAAACCCCAAGCCCGTGTCCGTGCCGTACCTAAGCCCTTTGGTACTGCGCAAGGAACTGGAGACGCTTTTGGAGAATGAGGGAGACCAGGTAAGACCGTGTTCCCCAACAGTCACGCAGATGTATTTCCACTATGACTTTGCATCATCTTTCCCGATTGAAATGAATGCAAATGCCATGACAAAATTGAATGATTTTATCCACATTTAAAAATTACGTTACATTTTTAAAAAATATTACATTTCAAAAATTTACAATTTCAAATTTAAAAATTTAAATTAAAAATGTTTAAATCTTTAAAAAATTTTAAATCTTTAAAACCCGCCTCAAAACTCACTTGTATTCTTTGGCATTTGACTCAGCATGACTCAGATCTGATCTTAGTTTTACTGTTTGGTGCCTTCTGCCGTCTTTGTTACTGATTTATAGCTTTATTGTTGTATATATGTTAGTTGCTCCATGGACAGCATTTGGTATGCAGCGATGGCTGTTTGAAAGTGCTCTACAAATACAGTTGAGTTGAGTAAAAACTCATTCGTTGTAAACCAATGGACGTTTTGACTTCTATAGCCGTCGATGGCAGCGAACTCAGTTGAGTTTTAATTAGGAGAGTAACAACCTCGGTTCTTGTACTTTATAAAACTGTACCGTCGTGACATCATTAAATGAAACATCAAGAATAAATCATGCTTCAATTGAATTCATGTGCTGCTCCGTTTTCGAAAAAAAAACAACATTATTTTAATTAATACTGCATTGAAATCACAGTGATCAACACGATTATTCATGGGTTTCAAAGCTTAGTACTGATCTGGCTACCAAGTGTAATCAAATTGTATTGAGCCATAAACGAGAAATAAAAATGTTTATTGTCCGCACCTTGGCCAATTAAGGGCACATTTGGAGATTCACTTACATAATAAGATAAAAAGCAGAGAAGAAGAAAGCGTCAAACTTTATAACATGTTTTTCACGGATTAGGAAGAATATTTATCCCTGAGTATTCGTATCTTTGAAGGTAAATCCCTCCAGTGATGTCTAATGCAAATTGTTGCTAGCTGGTCAATAGGGTTTTCCATTGGGCGTTAGCAATGTGCTAGCCCAACAGGCTGGCAATGTACCAAAAATGAAAAATGTCTTCTCTTTCAATCTGGAACGCGGGTCAATCTTGTAGTTTTGTAGTCAACTCCAACTGGGATGTCAGCTCGAAGCACACTCGGGGCCGGCGGAAGAACAGACTAAATCACAATCAAATATCAATGAATTTCCCAGGCGTGCTGTATTTGATTTTATCTCTGAAAAGTGTGCCGCTTTGCTGCTGTGTCCCACCCAACAGGTGATTTACACGCACAAATTCCTCAGTCAGCATCCCATCATCTTCTGGAACCTGGTGTGGTATTTCCGACGCTTGGACTTGCCCAGCCACCTGCCCGGCCTCATCCTGACCTCCGAACACTGCAACAACGGCGTGCAGGTTGGACGCCGTCTCGGCCTGCTGGCGCTTTTGTCTTTTGTTCCGCGAGGCGTTCAAGTGTGTTTTGTCTTGTGCAGCTGCCCCTGACGTCGCTGTCCCAGGACAGTAAGCAAGTGTACATCCAGATCCTGTGGGACAACATCAACCTCCACCAAGAGGCCGGAGAGCCCCTTTACCAGCTGTGGAGGACCTTATGTGGGTCAAAGTGGAAAGGAGGAGTAGATTATGTCATTTAAGCCAAATGATGTGCCGGTAGAAGGAGAAAGTTTGATTTGTTGAAGCAGATAAAACAAAAAAATGTCTTAAAGTGTGTGTGTGTGTGTGTGTGTGTGTGTGTGTGTGTGTGTGTGTGTGTGTGTGTGTGTGTGTGTGCAAGAATTACACAAAAAGTGAATGCTAAAAAGTAACCAACCGGTTCCGAATCAATTTTAGACTCTCAAAAAGAAAAAAACAAAACAAAACTGAACAAATGATTACAACCCTGATTTTGCGCGTTTACTTTTGGATCTCTTTAGTGGAAAAGAAGGGCACATTGGCGCCGACGGATCACCAGGAGATCCGCACGCTCCTCAACACCATCGTCCGCAACATCCAGACCAACGACGTCTACGGCCCAATCAACCTGCTGATCCGAGAGCTCAAACACCGTCCAGAGGACATCAAGCGGCAGAGGTACCCTTCTTCTGCCTTGGAGCATTTCGGGGACTTGTGGTCTCATGTCTCCTATCCCTTTCCAGGAGCATTTACAGAGAAATATTATTCCTCTCACTTGTGGCGCTGGGACGAGAGAACATCGACGTCGGTGAGCCAATGCGGCGTGTTGCCCTCTTTTTTAAATTTATTTTATTTGATTTTATTTTTGTCTCGACGTAATTCTCAATGGATCTTGTGCTTTCCCCGACAGAGGCTTTTGACCGCGAGTACCAGCTGGCCTATGACGAGCTTAGCGCAGAGCAACTCAAGTCTCTGCACCACATCGATCGGCCGCCCAGCGCCAGTGTCCAGTGCTGCCTCAAATCTTTCGGCACCCTCTTCATCTAATCACTTCGGACAAATGGGTGTCTATGGAAAGCCGTTTAGAGCGTTTCTTCTGCATCCTTGGTATCCAGCGATATTGGGTGACATTCCTGCACACGTGTTGCACACTTGTGTCACCGGTATTTTTGCCTTGTAGTTGTCCTACTAGTGAAGACAAAGAGCTTTTTAGTAGATGGACCTCAAGCTGGATCTCGAATATATGGAATCAACGCTCAATCGATTTTCCATAGGTGTCAATTATTAGTAAACTGGAAACGCCTCAACGGTACTTTGCTGAGGTTGCAATACCGAGCAGTGCCTATGAGCGGCACTGTTTCTCTGATGACAGATTATTTCCTGGGCAGAACATGGCCATTTGTATGTGTTGGCGAGATAGACTTTGACTGTCCTTAGTGCACTTTCTTAAAATAAAAAAAAAAATAATAATGAAATAAAAAAAAGCAATAGCTCAAGTTTAGTCGGAGCCCCAGACTTGACATGGGAGCAAAAGATGAAATGGTGGCCACAATATGGTTAAAATGTATGCACATAAAAATTTTGTGCTCCTGAGTCAGCATTTTTTGCGAATGTTATCGCCATTTTCTCCCTCCCATTTCACATCTGAGGCTCTGCAAATTCACCTGTTTTTTGTGTGTGTGTGTGCGTTTGTGTGTGTGTATGTGTGTGCCTTTTCCAGTATGTTTCACTCACGTCTTAATGAATTCCCAAGCCCAAATCAACTCGGGGAAAAGGGCAAATTAAAAGTCATCAGCGTTTTTCCAGTAACACACTGTGGGGATGTTGGGCTGGATGCTAATCCCGGCCCGGATTTGACGCGTGGTCTTTATTACGCTTGCCACATTGGAGCGGTGTTGTTATCAACATTGGTCAAGTGTCTTGGGGGCGGCGGGGGCTTTTTACTACTGCTGATTTATGAATTTGAAAACATTCCACGCCAAAGTGCTGCGATGGAGAAGGAGCGCGGACATAACGCAACACATTCCATTTCCAAACTGATGGGGCCGCAGTGGAGATGAAATGATGTCACCTCGGAGTCTTAACTCATTTGTCCTTTAAAACAAACAAGAGTTTCTCTATTTATTTTTGTATTTTCGACATCTGAATTGCAGTCATTCTAGTAACTTTTTTAAATGACTAATAACCGTTTTAATGTTGAACGAGAGATTGAAACCTGAACTGATTTGTCAATAGTGGTCTCTCACCGTCCTGTGGTAAGGAATTGAATGTCTACATAGAAATATGCTGCAATAAACAAGTATGTGACAGACTGAAAACAATTGTGGTTTTATTGTGACCGTGAAATTGGATTTGTTCCTCTTCCTACTGTAATAATTGTCAGCAGGCAAGGTTCACGTTTGTGTGGTTTTTAATAGCAATGCGGCAGAGCAATAAGACATGCGGTGCGCTCACTCGAACGGTTATCTCCTGCAACTCCCCCTTATTGGCGGGACCTGTCAATTAACTGAAGTATGACATTTCACAATACAAACTTTTGTAAAACACCACTCATATAATAATAACCTATTATATGACACCTACCGGGCGGCCCGGTAGTCCAGTGGTTAGCACGTTGACTTCACAGTGCTGAGGTACCGGGTTCAATTCCAGCTCCGGCCTCCCTGTGTGGAGTTTGCATGTTCTCCCCGGGCCTGCGTGGGTTTTCTCCGGGCACTCCAGTTTCCTCCCACATTCCAAAAACATGCATGGCAGGCCGATTGAACACTCCAAATTGTCCCTAGGTGTGAATGTGAGCGTGGATGGTTGTTCGTCTCTGTGTGCCCTGCGATTGGCTGGAAACCAATTCAGGGTGTCCCCCGCCTACTGCCCGAAGACAGCTGGGATAGGCTCCAGCACCCCCCGCGACCCTAGTGAGGATCAAGCGGTTCGGATAATGGATGGATGGATGACACCTACCAGTAAGTGAATGTGGATGATATTGTTGTCCAATCATATTACAGCCTCTGTGTTGCCCAGAGAGCGATTCGGACTGTTTCTTCAGCCAGTCGGAAGTGATTGGTTGGTCAGAGCAAAACCTACCTTAGCCAAGTTAGACTCAGCACTCGATGAGTATATTGTAGTTTGTACTTGTTACAAATGTTGTCACTGTTTTGTATATTTTGTGTACAGTTTCGATCAGTTTCGTTCTCGTGTGTCTGTGTGGTTTCACTGGTTTGCAGGGTGGACGGGGAGCTGGATGGAACAAAAAGTCAGGAAGCAAACGTCATATCCTCCATTTTGGGGTCATTATGGTGATAATGCACAAAATAAATTTAAATATATCAGTCAAGGTTGTCGCATTTCCACCAACAGCAAAATGACGACTGCGATTGATAAAATTAAACAATAAAAACATCACGATTAGTTCCCCTCACCGACCGCTTTTAATGTTTCACTTTCATGGCACACATTCGCATTTGGGCCGCTGGGCGGCGCCGCAGACCGTTTTGGCTCCATGTCGCTTTGAAGAAAGTTTGACCAAATCAACAGCGACAATTAAGTCACACAACGTGAAATGTTTCACGTTTTCTGTCGCTTAACCACACTTGGATGGCGTATCGGTACATGAATATAAGACATCAAATCAGTTTGTAAAGGCGGAGGGTAGCTGTTGGCGGGACCAATGGATGCGCATACATATTTTGGCGTAATGAGGGCACCACCCCGTGTGTGTGTGTGTGTGTGTGTGTGTGTGTGTGTGTGTGTGTGTTCGTGTGTGTTCGTGTGTGTTCGTGTGTGTGTGTGTGTGTGTGTGTCTCGTGTGTGTGTGTGTGTGTGTGTGTGTGTGTGTGTGCGTGTGTGTGTGTGTGTGTGTGTGTGTGTGAGATCATTAAAGAAGCAGTGTTTGTGCGGGTGCACATCTTTTCCTTTGCCCGTACTTAATGATGCTGCTGCTGAGTCAGCGAGCCTGAAGAGTGAAGAGGATGAAAGTTGAAGGGTGATGGAGAGAAAGAGAGGGACCAGGTTGCTCGTGTGTTAAAAGCCGAGAGACAGGAAACGAAATCCATCAATCCAAAGTCCTCTTAAGTCCGCTTAGCTAGATGCTAACAAACAATGCCTAATGCCGTAGATGGGCTCATAAATAGCGTCAGTGTCACGGTCTCAGAGCACTTTAAGCGATGAATATTAGAATGCAGTGGAATAACACATGTCAACGTCAATACATACTAGCATATATTCCTTATCCTCTGTGAAAAACAACGTATATTAGTGCAGCTTACTGAGGCGTTGCGACCGTCTTTGTCAATACCCGAAATAATTTATATAACGGCTATTTGAGCACAAACGTCAACAACAGGCACATGCTCTTTATCCTCTCTGAAGAACAGCAAATTTTGCTGCAGTTTGCTGAGTTATTTAGTTGTGAAACACTTCCTTTGCATACAACAGTATGTATGTGTTTACTGCCCGTCCGGTGGCTTACGTCCACACCCAAGAAAAGCACAATGTAGGACTGCACCCGAAAAATGGCATTTCCATTTATTTCAATCGGGACCAAATAATTTAACTTTGAGGCCAATTTTACCAAAGAAGTAGAAAGCAGAGATATATGTTAAAATGATGAAAAGCTGACAAATCCTCTCGAAAATCAAAGATACCTAAAAAAATGTCACTGTATTCTCTTCCCAAAAAATATTACCGCAGCTTAACCGTCTCCATCAGTAGCTCAACGATGGTCACTGGTTTTCTCTCAGTTTTTCCCAGATTGTTAAATTGCTGTTTTGTGATGCAATTGGAGCACACTGCAATTCCCACAACCAGCGTATCTGCGTGTGTGTGTGTGTGTGTGTGTGTGTGTGTGTGTGTGTGTGTGTGTGTGTGTGTGTGCGCGCGCGTAAACAATAGAGTTGATTAGGCGTTGCGTGGCGGTGACAGCGCTGAGCGGAGATGATTAATGATGCTCTGTTTAATGTGATTAGTGCATTAATACCTCCTGTGATGGCTGAGACTGGCTAACGCTGCAAAAGGTCAGCGCGCACACGCAATAACACGCCCGCGCACACGTCTGTAACGCAATGTAATCCTCCGGCAGGTCAGACGACGACGTTCCCCATTGGCGCGTCAGCGTCTTGTCGCCTTTTTACGTCACACGTAATTAACACAATTAGACGTTTCGCCATGGCGTCACACGGATTTCTGCTATCCTCCCTCGCTGTCTTGTGGTTCACTTTCTGCTATCTCGCTGTCACGTGGATTTTCAAAAAAATTGCACACGTCTAGAGCTGCCCACTTTCAAAATCACAGATACGATAGTGTAAAATGTGAAGGTCGCCACCTTGAGTGGGCCAAAATAATCTCTGCACCTCATGTGAATATCTTGCACAGGTATTATACAAAATACTTTAAATATAGAATAATAATAAATATATGGTTACTACTTTGTCGATTTGCATCAAAATCGCAATAATTGATTTCGATGGAAGAAAATGCTTGAAGCAAGTGAAATGTAATCTGTTTGATATTCTTTTTTTGCACTTCATTGTATTGTTGTGTTCTGTGGCCTGATGAGTCCTCGTGTTCCTTTTTGACCCTAAAAGCAATTAAATCGTGAGAGTGTATCATTAATATGTTGTGCTCATACTCCATTAGTCGCTGTTGACAGCTCATGATTGATCTTCTCATCATTTCACCCTCAATCGCCAAACAGCACAGCAAGAAAAAAAAAGTGTTCTCACTAGTGCCCTCTTGTGGTTCAGTGTGGTGATTTTCGTGTGTTTCCATGAGCAGTTTGTCGTCGTGATTGTGCCGATAAAGGTGCAAGAATTACGCCCTCCTCGCCCCGGCCTTCCATCGCGGTCCTTAGGACGACAGAAGCACGGGGAGGGACAGCGACCGATAAGAGCGGCGGCAGGTTTCACCTTCCGAGTGTTTTATTGTGCTCACCTTGATGGAGGCCTCGCAGGGTCCCGGCTCGACCTTGGCGGGCGAACGTGGGACAATAACTCACAGCAGCGTGGCAACAAGGTTCCCGGGACGCCGTCATTTCTACACTCCGAGTCATGGAGAAAAGTTTTGGCGCTCACGAGGTCATTTTCTACTGTATTAATGTCGCTTTTTATTAGTTTACAGTAATACGCAGCAACATATTAGGATTTTGTGACCTTTTTTAATCAGTTATAGTAGCAAACGGTTGGTGTTAGCCTTTAGCGTGCTTCTTAAGTAGCCCAAAAAAATTGACAGTAAAAAATAAGAGCAGATTATGATTGTGTTTGTTTATTTAAACCTCAAGTCATATCAGTTTTATCAGCAAACATTGACATTATCCATTAGCATGACATGCTAACTAGCCAAATAAATTAAATGAATACTAGTTTGGCTGATTTATTTTCGCAGAGCCAGTTGGACCATTAGTCCGCTTCACGTCAAGTGGTGTAAACGCTTATACATCAGTGAATGTGCGCTCCACAATGAGCAAAAGTTACACAATGTACTCGGTAAATGCTAAATGAAGCCAATTGACACGACTTAAGCATGTTAGCCGAGTGTCCGCTCCTTAAAAATGGAGTTTGCAGTGTTAAAAATGCCCAGTAAGAAGTTGCGAGAACGCCTCTCAACCGTCAATAAAATCTCACCAAGTTTGTACTTCAAACAAGTCGACGGTAGCCGTAGCTGCTATGTTGGTAGCATGACTTTTTTGTAACGGAGTGTTATGAAAACACCAAATGTTATTGGTTCCAAATGTAAATATTTTTTATAGACGGCAAATAAGTGATAAACTTTCCTGTGCAGCAAAAATGTTGCAAATCCCGCATCACTTCTGAGTCCCCGGTTAGCAGAAGCCCAGTTTCTCGCCTTATATTGACCAGCCTCACGCTCTTATTGCTGGCAAACGAGGGATGGACATTTTTATTTTCCGCAGGTAGATATTCCGCCATATTTTCAGCGAAGCTCCTGAACCCCGAGCGAACATTTCAAGTTCGCCCATTCCTGCAGCACATCCGCAATCAGTTATTCTTCAACGGCATTCATGTCCCCCCCCCCCCCACCCCTTCCTGCCTTATCACAGCCGACTGGGCCTGATGGCGTGCACACGCGCACATAATTAATACATCGATTTAAATGGTGATGACTGTGTGCTGAAGTGATATCCACCCTTCTAGTTGAAAGTCTTTTTTTTTATTGCTTTATCAATGTTGGAATGAATATGATTTAACTGCTCATTTTATACACACACACACACACGCACACACACACGCACACACACGTTTGCTGGCTTATTAATTATAACGCTAATTAACCTAGCGCTAATCATTTGACTTCAGTGTGTGTGTGTGTGTGTGTGTGTGTGTAAATATGTTAATTTGATTGGCAGATATGATGGATTATAGCGGCACGCGATAACGACAGTGAAACTTCTCTTCAAAGCGCCGGCTCCCAGGCTGTAATTCTGTCTGGCATTCGGATCAATAGTTTTCCAAGTCAAATTTTCCGGCCTTCTACTTTCCCGTGTCACGTTCCGCATCCTCCTTGAGTTTGACGAGAGTTGGCGGCGGGGATTGGGCCCGCAATGTTTGTGTTTGAAGGCACGCTGTCATCTCATCTTGCATTTGGTTGTACTCTAAAAACTCTTAAAATGAGCATTCCTGATTCATACCTTGACTCTGAGCAGTTGATCGGCTCCTCACAAAAAAAAATCGCTAACCTAATGCTAACACACAATAACATGGCAGAATATCCTCGCAAGCTCCTTTGCCGTGGCCTGCTTCGGCCTTGGAAACGGTGCGGCGCCTATCGATTGCTGGAAACGCTTCGGCTATTGCTAGCTGCCTGCAATAACAAGTTGCGGGAATTTGGTGGGGAGCCCAACCTTTGGTGTGTGTGTGTGTGTGTGTGTGTGAGCGACTGAAAGGAGTGTGTACATTGTGAGAAAGAGACACGAAGGCGTGAGTGTGTGTGTGAGAGAGAGCGAGTGCAAGTCACGTGTGTTTGTGTGCATGTGTTTTAACCTTAAGGAATCACAGAAAGTACCTGTCGTAAACGGAAAGCGGGACGGGGCGGTAACCAGCGGCAACCATCATCAATCAGTGTAGAGTCATGGCTGCTGGCAAACGGAACGTGAACGGGAAAGGCGCCTTCTCCACGGAGGTGAACGAAAGTTTTTAGTTGACGCAAAGGACACATGCCGACAACGACTGCCCAAAAAGCTCCCCCAATCGGTCGTTCGCTTTCTTCAAGTTTTCCTGGACGCCATCCGTGCCTTTCCTTTCTCATTCCATCCCTCCATCTTTTCCCGGTGCAGCATCGGCGGCGCGCTCTTCTTCCTCGGCGCTTCCTATCAAGTCTGTTCTTTCTGGATGAGCGGCTTTTATGTGGCATGCGATAAAGAAGGCGAGCGGGGGATGAAGGGCAGAGCGGGAAGGAAAGGTGGAGGACGGATGGACGGGCGGACAGACGGACGGACGGATGGATGGGAGCTTGGACCATTGAGGTTCGTGATGTCTTCAGTTTTGAACGCTTTTGATGATGAAAGTTTGTTTCCTGCGCCCAGAAGGTTTCCTGCTGTACACTAAGGCTACCTTTTGGAATCACTTCCTATCCACAAGTGGTGCAGTTTGTATTTCTTTCAACTTGAAGTTGACGTCCGAGTTTGCAGGCCTTTCAGAGCCGTTGCAGTCAGCTATTTACATCTTGAACAGAGTGAAGCATCGTGGGCATCTTTAATTTCAACAGTCCCGCATGAGGGAGTGACGTCACATATGTGTCGCGTCACGTTTTCGGCCCGTTGACGACTCGCGTGCCCGTGCCGCGCCACATCAACAACAATTAAAGGAGCAGAGAGATGAGCGTTTTTGAGATGGAAACAGTCACGGTTTTTAATTTGTTTCTGCTGAAAAAATTGAAAACGCTGTGCGGTCAGCAGAGTGTTATGTCGCTTCAATAGAAAGTCTGTTGATTTTTTCAAAAATAAACAAGTTACCAAGTGAAATCCAGACTATTTTTTTTTTAAATAAAAAGAATGATTTGATGTCAAAAATGTCACTTGAATAAGAACAAGCTTCATTCTTAAAAGTCACTGATAACATTGCAATCCAAGTGAAGTGGCAAGACAAGGTGTCATTTTTATGCGAAGCGGGTTGTCAATATTTGCTGAACATTGCCGAATTTTGAAAATAAAGTCGTTACTTTTAAAATCAGCAAAGTATCTCCATTACTTTCAAAAACAAGTCATGATTAAAGTACTTTTTCAAAGTACCTGTGGCAACACGAGAATGTGCTATACTTGCGGCCACACGGGGCAGCGTCCCCCCAAAAAAATGCAACGTGAATGGTTTTCTTTTGGCATCAGGAACCTTTTTTTTTTCCTACTCAATCTCTACTCCCGAATCACTATTTCAAGATTTCTATATAATGGACTGTACAGTTCACTAAAAAAGTCCACCAACAATCTTTATAGAGAGATTAGGCCGTAAGTAACGAGTCTGCCTGTTAGCATTTAGCGTTCAACTCGCTTTGCCTTGGTTTCTCGCCACAGACTCTGACTGTCTCTACAGAACTCGCGTGGATCATCACAAACTTGCTGACATGCACTCACGCTAATGAAAGCTGGAGGGTGTGTGAGGAAGTGAAAGGTGGATGGTTGGACTTTAAGAACGTATTAAAAAAAAATAAATCCAAAGGCCTCTATTGGCTTTCCAACAGCTGTGTGTGTGTGTGTGTGTGTGTGTGTGTGTGTGTGTGTGTGTGTGTGTGTTATGCTGTTATGCCGCACAAACCAGCATGACGTAGGCTTGAGATCCTTTCGAACTTTATCCCCTCCCCCCACCCCCCAGGGACCGAGAGCAATTTCAGCGACAGGTTTTCCCACTTTGCTCCTTTCGCTTCTCTTGCCACCTCTCGTCACGATGTTCGAATTTCCCCTCCAGTTGGTCGTGGCATCGCTCTCTCCCCGCTGCTTGATGTTGTGCAAATCACGCGCGCTTTATCTTCCGTGAGGTAACCACACCCTCCTTTCACCCCCCACACTCCCATTCAGTCGCAGCGTCTCGGTGTAATGGGATTACACGGGATTACAAAAAGCAGACGGTCTGTAATCCACACCCCTCAATCCCATTTACGCAGGAGTAATTCCTCCTCGCTGCTGCTTTTAATCTTCTTTCACTCCCACCATCTCCTGGTGTCAATTAGTCTGCTTTCAACCCCCACGGCCAAACATCCAACCTTCAGCGAGTCAAAGGTCAACATGAGCCGCGCTGCTCAGCAACATGCGTTCGGAATGGATGTAAAGAGCCCGTTCTTCATTTAAGACACATCTGAAGCATCAAATAGAGGAGGGCCTTGATTTATGAGCGCCTTGGTTATGTTTATGTGTCAAACTAAACATCAAACAAAGAGAATTAAACTTGCATTCAAAACCACCACATAGTCGTTATTTTAATGCCAACTCACAATAGAAAATGTTATAGACAGGATGACAAATAGCATCTATGTAGCGGGGTTTGTAATATATTTTAAATACTCACAGGCATGTGTTCTTCATCTTCTGCAAAGAATGACTAATATTACTCCAGTTTACAGTCAGTTGTGAAACTCTTCTAAGTTTATAATGAATGTTTGTGTTATACTGCCCCGGGTGGCAAAGGTACACACTGCAGGAGTACTTTCAATGTGAAAAACAATCCATCCATCCGTTTTTTAATCTGCTAATCCTCATGAGGGTCGCGGGCATGCTGGAGCCAATCCCAGCCGTCTTCGGGTGGTGATTTTTTTTTTTTACAGCAGTTTATAGTAGTTGCGAAAGTCTATTTGCTTGTGAGCGTGGTCACGAAACTATGTCATGTCATATCTCAACTTGCCATTGATCAAGAAAATTGAGTGATGAGCCTGGTCAGAAAATAAATTCAACTTGTTTGTCAGGGTGTCACGGTACATAAAATCTGTAGAATTGACAGTGTTTGAATGCCCCCCCCCCCAGGCGACCTGGTGGTCCAGTGCGTCAACCTCACAGTGCAGAGGTAACGGGTTCATTTCCGGCTGCGGCCTTCCTGTTGAGAGTTTGCATGTTCTCCCCATGCCTGCGTGGGTTTTCTCCGGGTACTCCGGTTTCCTCCCCGATTCCAAAAACATGCATGGCAGGCTGATTGAACACTCTAAATTGCCCCTTGGTGTGAGTGTGAATGGTTGTTCGTCTCTGTGTGCCCTGCGATTGGCTGGCAACCGGTTCAAGGTGTCCCCCACCAACTGCCCGAACATGGCTGGGATAGGCTCCAGCACCCCCTGTGACGTGATCGAAAATGGATGGATGGATGGATGAATGCCCCCCCAAAAAACATTATTTGAAAACAGCTAAACCTTCAAGTGTTTACCACGAAAAAGGTGGGATTTCCCCAAAAATAAAAATAAATAAAGAAAATGTAAAAAACAAACAAACAAACAAGTGTATCCGCAAATACCAATCCGCGAGTAGACAGGGTTCTGCTGTACAAACTTTCTTGTACTGTAGCTAAAAGGGTGAAGGTTGTCCAAAGTCCATCCCCTTCCCCTACTGACCAATCGTAGCTACGGTCCTCCACGGCGTATTTTATGATTGGTCTATTCTCATGTCGCTCTCGTAGCAGGGGCGGGGCTACGTCAGAGCGTGAGCGGCAGTTTGCGAGCAAGTCGTTCGCACTCGAAGAGCGGACACGGAGGACACCAGGTGCCTTAGGGCCGAGAGTTGACGTGCGGAACGCCAGACCCACGACCATATCAACGAGTGGACAAGCAAAACAGAACACGAGACTCCGGGAGAGTTTCCGGGGCCCCCTCTCCACTTCCAGCATGTCGCTTCCCGGCTCCCCCTCACTCCTCCCGGCGAGCTCGGGCGCCCCAACTCCGGCCGCTCTTTACCGCTCGCCACCGGAGACGGTCCACACTTCGGCGGCTCCCAGCGGAACCTCCAGCCCGGCGCACAGCAACTCCCACCCCCATCCGCACTCGCTGTCCCCGCGGCTTAGCGGCAGCACCGTGCTCGGTGGGTTTCTACCCGCACCGGGAAGCGCGCTGTCCGGTTTAGGCAACGGCGCCGTCGCCCCGCTGGTGTCCGGGCTCGGCGGACTCGGCTCGCTGGGCTCGCCCGCATTGAGCTCCTCCGGGCCGGGGCCGTGCGGCGAATGCAAGCTGGTGGAGGTGCACGGCGTCAAAGTGGCCAGCTTCAGTGTGCACGGCCAGGAGCTGATCTGCCTGCCGCAGGTGTTCGACCTCTTCCTGAAGCACTTGGTGGGCGGCCTGCACACGGTCTACACCAAGCTCAAGAGGCTGGACATTACGCCGGTGGTGTGCACCGTGGAGCAGGTGCGTGTGCTTCGTGGGCTCGGCGCCATCCAGCCCGGGGTCAACCGATGCAAGCTCATCTCCAGGAAGGACTTCGAGGTCCTGTACCAGGACTGCACCAGCGCCAGGTCGGTGCAAAGTTCGCATTCTAGAATGTTCCAAAACTACTTAAAAGTACTCAACTACAACTTCGTGAACTTAATTGTGGATTTATTCTAACTTTAAAACTTTATATTGTTTTTTGACTCCCGCCGTCGGTTTGGAACTCCGTCTGAAATATTCATTTGTTCTTTACGTTGCCATCCCGTCCGCCACAATCGCAGCGGTACATGTCAGAGGTAATAATGAATCATGCGAATGCGCATGCAACAACACAGCTGGAGAGCCATTGTTGCTGAACACCCCCCAGCCTTTCAAATCATATTGACATTCCTCCAGTGAACACCCCCTCCCACCCCCCAAGCTCCCACCCTTCTCTTCAAATCATGTGCTGGGAAAGGGAAAAATTAAAAGAAAGATGAACTCCCACTGGGCTTCATCTTCTCAGCCATTGAGCACGCATTTGTGCGAGACAGTCAACACAGGGCAGGTGCACCATTTCAACCAAACTTTGGCAAGGGCACAAAAAAAGCAAGTCAGACGACAGTTGCATATTATTTTATTAACTCATTTGAATCGGTGGGAGGAAAACGTGCTGTTTTGTCCTTAACCAGGAACAAGTTTGTGTGTGTGTGTGTGTGTGTGTGTGTGTGTGTGCGCGACCGTGTGCGTCTGAATGGATCGTGAGTGACAGGCGAGGGCTTGCTGATGTCGAAGTGTTATTCTGGGCTCTTCTTATCACGACAGGCTGTTGGAGACGACACACACACACACACACACACACACACACACACACACACACACGGCGCACATTCAGAAGATGGAGTCGTTTGGGTGTGCTGAAGCGTCACGTTCACACACGATTAAAGATTTTTTTTTTTGTCGTCAACACCAATGCGATGGAAATCGATTTGAAGTCTATTGTTTTGTGTTTTTTGTTATTGTAAAGTGTCCTTGGGTGTCTTGAAAGGCGCTTATAAATAAAATGTATTATTGTTATTATTATTATTAATTGATTACATCATTGATATTCGTTCAACATGATACAGCAGCAGCGATTTTGCGCCGCGGGTCCGTTTCAATGCAGGCATAGAAATAAATACAAAAAAATGAATAGTTTGCATCTTTTGCAAGTAACTGTGCGACCAGTCTTACCTTTGGTAAAAAAATATTTCCACGCGGTTGTGGGAAAAATAATAAAGTTCTCGATAGTGCAGTTATTGCCTGCGCATTAGGCGTAGAAAAATAAGTAGTGTGTTTCTGGTAACATGAAATTTCAGCATAGGGTCGGTAGGTCGGACAAAGTTTTTTTAAATCTTTTTTTTTCTCCCTCCCTCCCCCAAAAACGTAAACAAAATAACCATAAAACATAAAACAAGGAGACATTGAAACCAGTGCCGGATGCTCGTCTGTCAAAGAGGGGAAGCTCAATTTTGGTCGACATCATAAAATGTGTCAGTTTATTTATACGCGAATTCTACTCTAGCTCCGTTCCTTTTCAAGAAAATGATCTGTGACCCTGTCATACCAACAAGGCGTCTTTTCCCGGTACTTAATTAGTGTCCTACAACTTTAGGAACTACAATAAAACCCACCAGAAATAAAATATTAATTTGTCGCTAGTTGTTTGTTTACAACAAAGAGTGTCACTAAAATGATTAGGAGAAGTCTACAGCTCAACTCGGAACAGAATGCGAGTTGAAAAAAATGCTCGCACGGATGCCTACACTAAAAGCTCGGTGATTGGCTCATTTCAATGTCAATCGAACTGGCACACAGGCTCAGACAGATCATCCAATCTGATGCGGAAAAGTCTGGCGTCCGGTACCCTCCCACTGCCATCCAGTCCCAGAGACGCCGAACTCCGTGGGCGGGACAAAAAACAGTTTGTATCCAATGACTCGTCTCCGTTCAACGCATTGGGACAACCTACCCTGAACTCACTAGACGCTCTGCGTCCACTGTTTAAAGCACAGTGAAGCTGCGGGATGAATGAGAAGGGAGTCGCGTCGTAACCAGTAAGAAGAAGCTGATTCGGAACAAAAGTTGAGCACGTTGTAGCGCATATTTAGTCAATGACATGTACACACAATAAAATTTACATTCATATATTTCATCACTTATTCTTTGACATTTTAGGGGAAGCCGAGCTTCCCTTGCAGTCCGAGAGCAATCGCCACTGATTGAAACCCCCGCTCGCCGCCAAAGGCGGCGAGAGAGTTGGGTTCCCAGCGGCTGGGTGTTACAGCCATCTCGTTACCTCTGCATCCTGCGTCCTAGACGGCCCGAGGTGTTCGTCAAATAGTTCGTTGAATCTTTTCGATACAGCAGTGGATGCTATTTTCTTAATATTATGGTGCGAGCATGCGACTGCAACACACAAAACGCGGTTTAAACTGTTGTCGGAGATCGTGGCCGTGCCATGATTCCATGTTGTTGACAGACAACAGGTCAAACGACGCGCACACTCAACGTGAATATCGCGAGAGTTTGCACCGATGTAAACGCTCATTCATCTTCCCTTTTATTTATAATTTTGTCTGTGGTTTTATTGTTCTTGTTTTGATTGTAAAGCGTCCTTGAGTGTTTTGAAAGGCACTTATAAATGAAATGTATTATTATTATTATTATTACACAAAAATGTAAAAGGTTTGAAAAAAAATGCAGACCGTAAAGTTTTTCTTCGAGGTAGAAATTCTCGGTCGGTCGGGTTACCGGACGCCAGGCTTTTCTGCATCTGATTGGATGATCTGTCTGAGCCTGTGTGCCAGTTCGATTGACATTGAAATGAGCCAGTCACCGAGCTTTTAGTGTAGACGTCCGTCGCGAGCAATTTTTCAACTCGCATTCTGTTCCGAGTTGAGCTGGGGACTTCACCTAATCATTTTAGCGACACTCTTTGTTGTAAACAAACAACTAGCGACAAATTAATCTTTTATTTCTGGTGGGTTTTATTGTAGTTCCTGTAGTTGTTCCTATAGTTGGAGGACACTAATTAAGTACCGGGAAAAGACGCCTTGTTGGTATGACAGGGTCACAGATCATTTTCTTGAAAAGGAACGGAGCTAGAGTAGAATTCGCGTATAAATAAACGGACACATTTTATGATGTCGACCAAAATTGAGCTTCCCCTCTTTGACAGACGAGCATCCGGCACTGGTTTCAATGTCTCCTTGTTTTATGCTTTATGGTTATTTTGTTTACGTTTTTGATGGGGGAGGGAGGGAGAAAAAAAGATTTTAAAAAAAACTTTGTCCGACCTACCGACCCTATGCTGAAATTTCATGTTACCGGAAACACACTACTTATTTTTCTACACCTTATCATACCGTTAGAATCTCCTACCAAGGGAGTTTACTCGCAAACTAGCTAACTAGCGCAGCGTGCATCAGTTTGTTTTTGCTCTGAAGTCACTCCAGAAAACGAAGAAAAGCACCGTCGATACTCGTTTTTTCACAAGTGCTTTTACTGTTGTACTACATTGTGATTTTATTTGGAAAAATGCAATTGTTTATTTTCTTTTTACGTTAACTAGTGTACACGTGGTGCTTATAATGGGGAAAAAGTTATTGAACCCAACATTCCAAAATAACAAATTTTTAGAGTACTGATCACAGTTGATATACACTCACTCAAGTCCTTTCATAAGCTGGCGGGTTTTCATTCTCTGCCGTGGAGCATTAAGTGGCTTTATTGGAGCACTGTGGATCGCAATGCACACCTCAGCCAAAAGGCAACACAACTGGCCAAGTGTGCACATACTGTATGTGCGAGTGTATCGAGCACACACTGCGCTATCAGTGTGTGATACTTGATCAGTTGTCACAGGGGCTCATCTTGCCACGCGTGTGTCGTTCACCAGTAGAGGCGCACTGCCCTCGTGCAGCCGCTTTTACGAGAAACTTCGAAAACGTGCTCGGCGAGCGATGACTGCGACCCGACGGCCGCTCATCCTGATTGCGTCGTTTAACAGCGATGTCAGTTTCTCTCAGGGAGTTGTCGCGAGGCGACCTGGGCAAGAGTCACTGAGGGAGGCTGCTCTCTCTGTTTGCCTCTGTGTTGTATAGACTCTGTATGAGAGCAGAGTGGGGGGGTCGGAGGGGGCGGGGGGGTCATGGGGAGAGAGGCGAAGATCAAAGTAAGAAATCTGACTCGTTGCACCGTGGAAAATAACTGATCCACTCTCCCTTGGTGTGTGTGTGTGTGTGTGTGTGTGTGTGTGAGAGAGAGAGAGAGAGAGAGAGAGAGAGAGAGAGAGAGAGAGAGAGAGAGAGAGACTTTAGATGTTAATAGTCAGGCACTTAAGTCTTGGTCCGGGCGATCGGAGTTCAAACGCAGTATAATGCTGACAGTCAAAATGAACTAAGGAGAGTTTCACAACTAAGTGACTCAATGAGCTGCAGTAAAATTAGTGAGTTTTTTGATGGATGATAAAGACTGTATGCCGGTTCTATAGTCTGTCTACGTGTTTTGCTGATGGTTTGTGGTCAAATAGCCGTTGCATCGATGCTAGCTTCGTCAGCGTTTCGTTAAGGCGATTTGCATTGTGTGCTAGCATAAAGCTAGCGGACCTTCCTAAGTTATGGTTTTGTTTAATGCACAATGCTGAGTTTTATGTTTACAAATGTTCACCATCTGCTGCCTGTACGGATGTTCCTATTGAGCGCACTCAATAGGAAAAATACGTTATTTCCCCAAACTTTTCAAAATGATCCATTTTAGAGCTGTGATTGCAAGTACTGTGAAACCGAGGGGAAGGTTGGATATAGTTTTGTTCCTTATGGTTAGTTAGTATTGTTAGTTTTGACTTGTAATTTTTTTAAAAATTCAGCTCATTTTAATTAGTTTTTAGAGTGTGTTTTTGGAGGGGAAGGGGGGATATTTTCTTTTAGTTTAGTTTGTATTCGTTTTAGTCTTAGGCTTAGTTTTTTTCCCCATAAATGTCATATTTGTTGAGTGCAAGATTAAACAAAGTCACTCAATGCTGTGTTATCAAGTAAACAACAATTCCCAAATGACTATTCAACCCTTCTTCTGTATGGCCATATAGTAAAGTGAAAAAAATCCATTCTAAATGAACCCCAAAAGCTTACGTATGATATTAATTGACAAGGACGAAAACTAATGCCATTTTTCCTAAAACTATAGTTAGTTTCAGTTGGTTGTTGTTTTTTTACGCACTCTTGTTTTCAATGTGTTTGTTTTATTTAGTTTGAATTATTTTGTGAGTTTTTCTTTACTTTAATACCTAAACAAGCAGTTATTACACAGTCAGAAGGTCATGTTTCGGCTTGACTAATCAATTTGTTCTTATACTGTACTGTAATGTGAATGTCGTGTGGATCGACTGGTCATGCCTGGACAGCGGGGCACACTGATAAATGTCACAGAAAGGCGACTATTGTCGCGCTACGTAGGATCGCATGACAAGCTTTGGCACCACCACTAAAACTGGCCGAAAGAATGTGGATTTTTTTGGCTAGCAAGGATCGAAGGTGATGGGGAGGTAGATGCGGGCAGCGGGATGTTGTCGTCGCCAACAAGATTATTGGATGCCTGCGAACACGCACACGCACACACTTTGGTGCACTTAGCAGATTGCTTTGGAAATGGCATTAGGGAGTGTCACAATGGCTGTCCCTCTCTCTCGTCCGGCAGGTAATCTCGCCATCCATTTTCCTTCTTTCACACACTTCCGGTTTGTGTCATCCCTTCACACACTTCCTGATTGTTCGCAAACACTTCTTCCCTCCGTCATCGGTCCTCCGCCCGCACATCTATCAAAAAAAAAAAAAAAAAAAAAAAAACATTCACGCAAGCGACAGAATCGCTGTGCGAGTGTGTCCAAAAGACAAGTTGTTATTAATGGAAACATTGAAAAGATGTCACCCGGTTCAGACGAGCGAGCTTGTGTCAGTCCAAGTGCTGCTATGGAATAATTGCAGCCAAAATCAATTAAAAAATATTGTGTGTGTGTGTGTGTGTGTGTGTGTGTGTGTGCACATGTTTCCTCTCTAGCAGACAGCGTGTCATTAACGCAAACTTTAATTAACATATGGACACATGACAGAGGTGCGTGTGTGTGTGTTCCGACAAACTTTATGCTTCTTTTTTTGTTTCCTGACTTAATGTGTATTTAGTTATTTACCACTTGTGTGTGTGTGTGCGTGCGTGCCCGTCAACAAGCCCCCGCCAGACAGTGTGTTATTAATGAAAACGTATAATAATCCATTTAAAAACATGTCATCATGATTAGAATAATAACAGTGGTTAAACTGACGGAGATGTTCACGGACGAACAAGCTCTCGTCACTTGCGTGCGCGGCGTGTGTTTATTAAATGTGACAGTCCGGCCTCCTTCATTTATTTCCGTAGTTTCTTTTGTTTTCCCACCAAGACGGTGGGCGACAACACGAAGACAAATGTGCCGCGGTGGTCTTGCAGAAGACACACGTTTATTACCTGAGCGCCCAAAAAAATGTGTGCGCTTGTGTGATCGCGTGCGCGTTGCGTGGTTGTGATAGCTTGTCACAGAATCATCACGCTCACTGTAATTTTCTCCTCACAGTGAACAATACGTCTTTTCAGTTTGTAACTTCCTGCCCCCCCCCTCTCGCATGTGCGTGTATGTGTGTGTAAATGTTCTCTTTAATTCTCCATCTTTGACTTATTGGTGTCACCCATAAATCAGCGCGACGGGCAGCAGGGCGGGCAAAGATGGTCGAAAATGCTGTCAATGTCCAGATTTAACTGCTCTCTGTTTGTGTAGTATAAAAAAAAAATAGCAACCCCCTGCCGCCTTTTAATGAACCACGTTTACATCCTGACAGGTGTGAATTCATGCTTGATTTAGTGACGCGCTCCTTCAGCAACTATATTTAAATTTTTGGCATTACGTGGGGCTGCGTGAAGTTCCTCCTTCACGCAGCCCCACGCAGAAAAGTATAGAGATTGTGTTCCAAGTTTCACGGATTCTTTCTGTCACCACGAAAATGCACACAATCTAAATCCGAGTGCATTTGATGCCTGGAAATAATATAAACCCATGTCCATAAATTATCTTTGATTAGAGATAAATACACTCTCACACTCTTAAACTAGAGCTAACTCAATCACGCCCGCCCAAAGAAAAATTATTTTATGTGATTCTCCATCAGATCTATTAAATCTGACACGCTGAGCTCAGCCACTATCTGGCAGGAAGCTGAAGTCTTGACGCGAGTCACTGAGATGAAGTTGAGGGGGGGTGGTGGTTGGGGGTCCACTTTGATTGTTATGTTTTGAAATCTCAATTAAAGGCCCCAAAAAGTATGGGGAGAAAAAGTGAAATGCTAAATTAAGCTAGGCTAAAATAACCGCCGCACTGCTAATCTGCGGCCTCATTAATCATTTATTTGCTATCTGCCTGTAACTGAAATGTAAATAGCCTGTTTAACCTCCACTTACACATGAATGTGTGCATATGTGTGTGTGTGTGTGTGTGTGTGTGTGTGTGTGTGTGTGTGTGTGTCAGGAGGCACCGCGTAGGAGTGTGTGTGGGTGGGGTGGTGTTGGGGGTAGGTTGCTTTCAAGTTACAAAAGAAGTTAATTAAAAATGAAAAAGGAGAGCAGAGGGAGGAGGCGGAGGCATGATGAGGAGGAGGAGGATGGCTGGAGTGGACGGAAGCAGCCGGAGGTGGACGGAGGGTAAAGGGAGGGCGGGAGGGAGCATTTTTATTGAAAACGGGTGGACAAACAGAGCGTAATTGGCTGGGGCCGCGGGGGCTAAAGGGGGGCTTCAAAGAGCTAAGCGCTGCGGCCAGCAAATGAAGAAAGAGTGCGAAGATGAGGCGGGAGAGCCCCCCACCCTCCCCCCAAACAACAACAAAAAAATACTAAAGTGTCGACTCAGACAAAGTGGAGATCAGTCAGCGCAAAGAGCCCAAAGTTGGTCATAAAAAAACAACAAAAACTAACTGTAACCATACAGAAACAAATTAAGCAACATTTGGATTGTTTTTGTTTTCCTTTTTTTTGAAATGACAATGTCATTTTCAACCACAAAGACACAAAATGAACCCCTGAGCTTAATCACTGTTAGCATGTAGCGCCTGTGTGCGCGCACGTGCTAGCAAGATGGAGGTTTTTGCTCACTTGCCGTCTGATTGAATGGAAGCCGAAAGGTTGTGACCTCTTTCTAAACACTGTGCAGTTCTCAGCATTAATCAAATAACACACACACACACACACACACACACACACACACACACACACACACACACACACACACACACACACACACACTCCTACTGACCTTCACACACTCGCTTGAATGCACATTGAACACGCATCTGCTTAAAAAGTGGGGGGGAAAAAGTGGAAGCTATGTGTGTGAGCTCTGCACAAACATTAAAAACACTCCGCAAGGTGAACCTATAGAGGATTTTACACACACACACACACACACACACACACACACACACACACACACACACACACACACACACACATATAGTGTCAACTTCCTTGTGTGTATTGTTTAGTGTGTGTGTATGCATGTGCGGTCGTAATAGTGACATCTGCACCGTTGGCTAAACAGCTTGCAAATATGCTGATAAAAACAATGCCGGCAGCCAAATTTACAACTCCTATAAAATACGCGTATAAACACACATACACAGACACACACGCACACACACCGTAAATCTCACAATAATTCGTCCTCTGAGTCTAAGTGTGTGTTTGTGTGTGCGTGTGTTTGGTTTTATTGCGGTTTACAAGACAGCAAGATCGTCTATGTAAGCAAGCCTGTGTGTGTGAGCGCGTGTTTGTCTTGAAAACGACACCCACTGTGAATTTCGTTTTTCAATATCAAACGTGCTAGCTGCTATTGTCGCTGCAACAATTGTAGCGGGGGGGGGGGATTGCCACCCCCTTTAGAAATGTCTAATAGCTGAATGTTGAAGTGGGTGGTTGTGAGAGTTTCGAACGGAAAGTTCTTCAGCGTGGTGGCCGTAACACAACCTGGGATAAATATGGCGTCCGTTCGCAAAAAAATAAGCAGAAATAACATTTGTTGACGCAAGCCATATTTGTGTCTGTGAACCCTTTTTGCAGCGTGGAGTAAAATTAGACTTAGTTTTGGACCGTCTCTGCTATGGCGAGGCTCATGTGACGTGAATTTGTGCGGCCAGTGATACAGTCTCAAAACGACAACTTGAATTTTCGTCATGGAATCATGGAGGTATCACGTACACGCACACAAGTGTCCAAACTGAAGGCAAGAATGTGAATCCCTCTCAGGTCTCATGTTGCCGCCTCCTCCCCCATCCCTCCATCCAGCTCCTCCACCTCCTCCCTGTGCTTGGAATTAGACAATGAAAACAATGACATTGGTGTCTGTTTCTTTCTGGGTTAAAAAAAAAAAACTCCCCCCGCTTGGCGGTGACCTGGTGGCTTTCTCTCGCTCTCTCTCTCTCTCTCTCTCTCTCTCTCTCTCTCTCTCTCTCTCTCTCTCTCTCTCTCTCTCTCTCTCTCTCTCTCTCTGTGTCTCTGTCTCACTCACTTTTCCCGCCGTGTCATTTTCACTCATCCATTTTCCTTCTCTCGTCTTTCTGTGTGGTTTCATGCTCCAGCAGTTCCTTTGTCCACCCAGGGAAGCTCAAATTCACATTACTTTTTTATTTTATTTATTTTTTCTTGTCTCAACAAGCTCAGTAATTGTGTCATCTGAATACAGAGACAAAAGTAAAACTCCTCTGCTCGGAAGGTGACTTAAACAAGAGCCCTGCGGAACTCCAGTGTCAAATATCACAACGGAATGTGCTGTTTCCCATGTTTTTGTTCATGTCGTCCAGGTTGAAGTTATTCCAATTGCACATCTCCCAAACAGACCGCCAACTGTTTCCTGGAGTCAGATGGCACCGTGACATTTTCACTCATCCATATTTCGTCAATCTCCTTTTTTGTGAATTCATGCTTCAGTGGCTCCTTTGTCCACCCGCGGAAGCTCATAGACACATCATCACATTTGAGCTTTACGTATCAACAAGCTCAGCGTTGTCTTAATAAAGAAACCAAAGTAAAACTCCCCCTTTCAATGAATGACTTAAACAAGAACCCTGCGGAACGCCTGTGTCAAAATATCACAGCCGAATGTGCTGTTTCTCATGCTTTTGTTCACATCCTTCTTGTTGAAGTGATTCCAATTGCGGGCCCAAGTCTCCCAAATAGAGCACCATCTATTTCCCGCAGGCTCCCGCGAGACGGGCCTATTTTTTTTTTTTGGTCGCAGTTTCGCGGGGTCAAACTAAATGCGATCTGCTTCGCTTTGAACAGAATACAGCTTTAAACCGGCAGAACACGAGTTAGAAACACGACTGCTTTTCACGTCGCCGCTCAACCTGCTCAAGACGTAAACTATCAAGTCGGAAAGTTGCGACATTGGTGGGAAGGGGGTCAGCTTTTGAATTGGAGCATTTCTGGAGATTGACTGGACTGAATGTCTTCCTCCTCGTGGTTGCTCATTAATCAGTCCCTCCCACTGCTTCTCTTTTCAGCCCCCCCGTCACACATCTTTGTCTTCCTCTCTTCAGATGATTCATTCCTTCTCCCAGTGTCTTTCTTTTAGCTTTCTCCTTCTTCTCTGAGTTATTCCACTTTCTTGTTTCCTTCACTTTGTGTGTGCACTGTTGTTGTTTGCATTCCTTAGGGACGGGACAAATCTCAGCCATGTTTGTAGATTTTTCTTTTCTCTCCAACCCCCCCCAACCCTCTCTTTCACACACGGGTATGTAAAGGGAGATGGAATGTGTGTCCTCGCGATTATCGGCGTTTATTTTTGCGCGCTCGGACATCGGCGTGTGCGTGATGAACATGAGAAAGTTTGTGTTTGGATTCAGGCCGCACACATTAAGAGCAGCGTTTCCTGCCGCAGAGGATGAAAACAGCGATATTATTTGTGCTGTGTTTGTACTTCCCGTATGCTTTGTTTGGAGTGACCTACAAAATGGCTCGCCACATTCTTTTGCGCCCCCTTTTGCCCCCCCCCCCACCCCTCTGCCACATGCTAACAGCTAAGCAGCGTGTGCCGCAACCTAATTTCTAATGTTTCAAACAGTCTATTCTCTTCAATGTATAGCAGTTCTCTGCACTGCCTGCATTCCTTGTCGATAATATTATTATTATTTTTTAAATGTTTTTTTTTTTTTGTCCAATCACATTTCAGCCTCTATGTGTTGCCATGTCACGCTAAAAATTAGGTTGCGGCACACCCATTGTAGCTTCAACTATAGAACCCCCGACTATCCAACTGATGCCCTGCCACTGTCTCAACCGAATATGGATGTTGACTCGATACCGCCCGGCAGACTCGGAGTCGCGAGATAAAGTTATTTCCCAGCGGCTGGCCCAACGCTGTGTCCGGCAAGGCCATGACCGCGTGAGGCACTTTGGTCACACCGGTTACTTAAAGGTTTTCTTTTCGTCACGGAGGAAGTGACAGCCCATCTTGACGGTCGTCTTGCAGTGTTTTGGAGCTCACCGCGCGTCCTTACATGCGGAATGACACGTCTGCTGGTGCGGGAGCTCCTGACGGGACATGCCGTGTCACTTTGTCTTTTGGAGCGGAACGTTCCACTCGGCCCTTCCCCTTCCGGGACCGTTGAGCGCCTCACGAGCGGTCACCAGAGACGAGAGCGCCCGCTACTGGAAGAAGTCCAGAAGCACTTGGTGACAGACTTTGCAAGGTGATGCGATTGTTGGGTTTGTAGCATTTTGCATGGTTTGTACTTTTCTGGCTCTTGTTTGTTTTCGCCTTACGCGGCTTGAGAGCTGTTCGTATATCTTTTCATTCGCCAGACGAGTTAATTTAGCACCGTAAAACTTTACAACTATGGCCAATTTTATTGCTTGACTCTTCCCGATCACAATAGTGTGTCTTTGTGTGTGTGTATCATAAGTCTGTTGTACGTGTATGTGTTTGTGTATTTATTATATATCGTGTGTGTGTGTGTGTGTGAGTATTGCGCCTTTTTTTGCTTATCCCGAGTTTGATGCCTAAATGTGTGGTTGATGTGATGTTCGGTACCAGTATAAGTATTCACTTTTTAGTACTCGCCGATCCTGATACTGAGTGCCGATACCACCAATAATTTTCGACACATGAAAATTCAATTTACACACCAGCAGATAGTTGTGAGCAACAATCGTTCTTTGTTTCTGATCTGACACACATATGGTGATTTGTCAATGTGTCAAACCACTTGAGTGCCAACTCCTGGTGAGGACCACTGGCTCATTGTCAAATGTTTTTTTTTTTTTTGCCTTAAGTATTGGCGGATGGTATCAGCAGCCTCCACGAAACTCGATACCTTGATATAATGCCCATTCCTGCTTGATACCGATACCTGGTATCGCTACTCACCCATCCCTGTAGTATCATACTAAGCTTGACGCGCGCGTGTGTGCGTGTGTGTGTGTGTGTGTGTGTGTGTGTGTGTGTGTGTGTGTGTGTGTGTGTGTGTGTGTGTGTGTGTGTGTGTGTGTGTGCATGTGCGTGCGTGCGCACATGTGTTGTCTTAAATGACCAGGTTATTCTCCACTCCCCAAAAATTATGTGAGTGTGTAAATCAGCAGTAATAATACATTCTGGGGGATGTGATGTGTCTTCATGAAAGCGCAGTGAGAGAGACGTGTGTGTGTGTGTGTGTGTGTGTGTGTGTGTGTGTGTGTGTGTGTGTATGTGTGTGTGTGTCCACTGTGACCCAGTGTAAACTAATATTGATTCAGCTGTTGGTGTTATACACGAGTCATAAAACTGGACTTATTGTCAGATCCAGGCTTTACCTTCTCAGTGCGTGTTTGTGGACAGAGAGCACATGTTAAAAAGACACACGCGCACACACACATAGACGCTCCAATTTGGGCCGTCATCCTGAATTTGACAACACAATAATTTAACTTTTCAGCTCTCTCTTTCCACTATCCTCTAATTTTTCTCATCCTTTTTCCCCACCTTGCACCCTCGCGTCTTTCTCCTTATCCAAATAGAGGACACAGACAATCCAATAAAGCCCCCCCGCCCCCACCCGCACCCTTCCGCCTAAAAAAAAAGCCTCTCAACAGCTGTGGTGTGTGCGCACGTACGCGCGTGTGTGTGAAGCACCGACTCAGCAGAAAAGGAGGATGACACCCTCTGAGTCGGACAGGAATGTCATCGAGGGGGCAAAATAGGATGAAGGCATACAGGAAAACTCGAGGTGACATGTGGCGCAATCGTAGGAAATACTTTGTAACTATACTCAAGATTTTTTTTTAGGTGTCTCTAATTCACAATTTATTTTCCTCACTATATTTTCTACTCCCCAACTACTTCCCCGAACTTGTGCGTATGCTCCCGCCATGTTTGCGTACGATTGCTACGTCGCTGGACGTGACGTTGACGTTCCGACTTCCACGCCTTCATCCCCACTGACAAGCCGACTGAGAGATAAAAGATGGCGGCAGTGAGGAGTGAAGGAGGACTTAAGTGATGGCAAGAGGAGGAACACGGAAGAGAGATGAAAGATGACAGGCAGGCGGGCGAGCGAGGCATCGACTTATGGGGGAGAGAAAGAGAGAGGGATGAAGGATGTGGGGGAGGGGGGAGAGATGACAGGGCGACGAGGAGGAGGAAGAAGAAGAGGAGGAAGAGGAGAGAGGTGAGCGTCCTTGCACTGTCAGGGGCGATCGATGGCACATCATTTACATTACACTGACTTAACGGCCAGGAGAGGGGTAGGGGGGGGGGGGTTGAGTGAGAGCGGGACCGAGGGGTTGAAAATTAACTACAGTGAAGCCCTCTTTATCGCGGGCAATATATTACACACCTGATAGATGAAATTTTGACATATGTATAACCCCCCCACACCCCCACAAAAATTCTATATAGTTTGATCACTCCCTAATGATGTGGACATTCTAATGCACACTTTTTAAACCCACTGTAATTGTATTTTAACACCCCCAAAAAAGTAACGTGAAACGTGAAAAAATTAATAAATAATCGGCATATTTCTTGACAATATGTTCTATGCGCCCTCACTGGTCTAAGCACAGGATTCAGATTATTATTGATTTTGTGGAATTTGAATAAAGCTTTAAAAAAAAAATCACCTGTTTTTATCCAACTCAGGGGGCGGCCATTTTGCCTTGTACTGCGACTCGCCGTCGACTGAAAATGACATCACAGTGCCTACGGGCTCAGCTCGCAAACGTCATGTCTAGCAAAAGTCAAACCCCAAACATTTGCGAAATGTAAAATCTGTTTTTGTTTTGAAAAAAAAAACATCGCAAATTAAATCGCAACCACGGAGTGAATCGCATTTGGACTGTTTTTCAGAATAGATTGTTGCGGTTGGTTAGCTTGTGTTCTTGTTTTTTTGAATGAAAATGGCGCCGCCTTCTCACTGTGAAAACTTCCTGTTGTTGCACTTTGTTTTGGGGAGCTTCAAAAGCGAGGGCCGGCCGGCAGGCCGGGCGTGGGGCTCTTTTATAGTTTTACTTCCTAAATGCTAACATGTGAGAGCCTCGCGCGTGCACATGCGTGTGCGTGTGCGTGTTTCCCAACATGCCGAGGAAGTAAGCTAATGATGCTTGAAGCCCTCTCTCACACACACACACACACACACACACACACACACACACACACACACACACACACACACACACGCACACTTGTAGAGACATGCAGACACACGTTAGCCCATCGACCTGTATAACTTGTCTCGTCAGCGAATGTGTGTGTGTGTGTGTGTGTGTGTGTGTGTGTGTGTGTGTGTGTGTGTGTGAGAGAGAGAGAGCTGTTTAATATTTAATGGATGTTGGTTAAATATGCAAGAGTGTTTTTTTTTTGCCTCCTATCCCGAAGCACACCTGTTCCTCTGTAAGAACTGGTAGATAGATGGACAGATCTTCTGGGAAGGGCAGGAAGTGAGGCGTGTCATCAGTCAATTCTACTTCCTGTTTCTTTGAGGTGCTATTCTCTCCGACCCCACCCCCCACCCCACCTCCTCAAATTATTTTCGCTCTACTTCTCTTATCGATCAATACTTGTTATCGGTTTCCTCGCCCGTCCGTCTTCCTTTCACACTTCACACGCGCTCGTACAGAAGATGAAGTCATCCGTCTGCCCAATCAAGCTCGGAGGAACGTAAACATCCATCTCTCTTTGGGTCTGAGGGTCCATGATTATGATGTATGTGTGTGTGTGTGTGTGTGTGTGTGTGTGTGTGTGTGTGTGTGTGTGTGTGTGTGTGTGTGTATATGAACAACTAAAGATGTTTCTGGAGGCATCTATAATGTGATGAAAGTTCCGTCAAAGTCAATCAATCGGATCAAAACAGATTTTTGCACTGTTACGCTGCAATTGAGGATCGCCATCCATATGTTTGCACACTCTGTGGGTGACTTTGAATGTGTGTGGCTTGAAAAGGCGGGGAGCCTGGACCCGGTGAGTGCCGTGGGTGTCGGCGAGCGTGAGCTCAGGTTAGCTGCCTGCTGTAAACTGGCTCACGCTTAGCCAGATGTTGAGCTTCAACCTTTAAATGTGGACTAGTCGATTCATTGACGCGTTGGCTGGTCTGGTCAGTTGACAGGCACGCATCCATTTCTCCGCCGTCTCGTCAAAAACAATAGGTTGTCCACAAAATGCAGTCCATACTCCAAGCCAAAGATGTGAATAGCAGTAATCCCGTTGTACCAAAGCGGCACTTATCGACTCTTGAATTGACCAGGATTGAGGCATGAGGAAGAGTCCCGGAGAGGAAATGGACAGATGAGCCGCACAAACGGATGGAGGGATGCGAGCAAGATGAAAGATGCTCGCTAAAGAGGAGCGACCTCTCACTCGGACCAACGTATTGACCGTCCCCGCCTTTGATAAACCGCGCTGCTGTCTGCGAGTGCGCGTGTCTGACCTCTGCTCGTCTCCTGCTAAATCAATCTGTCAAACGGGTTCGCCAATCCGTGCTTATTCACCGCCATGCTTTTCCTGTGTGTGTGTTTGTATGTGTGTGTGTGTGTGTGTGTGTGTGTGTGTGCGTGTGTGACCGACCCTGAACGGCCATCAGAGCCAATGACGAAGTATTGATCAAGGCTCCGTCGCCATAGAAACGGCCACTCGGGAGCACAGGAGATGGTGCGCGTCTCCAAGCGGGAAGACTTACTTCAAGGTGGCCTGTCAGATTGTTGCGTGTGTGTGCGTGTGTGTAGGCGTGCGTGCGCGAGCGCCTTAAGACAATAAAGCGCCGCGCGTCCTGAGCGCGACTGTTTGGCGACTCCAGTCAGTTTGCCGGGCCCCCGTGGCAAGGAGGACAAATGTCTATTTAAGGCTTTCGCCACACTCAAGGTTACCAAATGAATTTACAAAGTAGGTCAGTGTGTGCGCGCGCGAGTGTGTGTGACATGCTCTTTGTGTGGAAGAGCGAGTGGACCATTGACGAGGATTAATACCCGACATATGGCAACCCGACGGGACACACACACACACAGAACAAAGAACTGTAATGAGAAGGTGCTATCATGTGTCTTTTGTACACACACACACACACACACACACACACACACACACACACACACACACACACACACTGTCATGGAATAGTGTGACGTCGAGAGGTGAATCTGAGTTCAGATGAAATGCAAAGGTCTTGTCTCCTCCTTCATGCTGTTTTGCTTTCACATTCACGAAACGCCGCTTTACTTGTCACATCTTTTTCACACCCTCCACGGCGCTCCTTCCAGCGGGACCAGCCTCAAAAGTCCTGGAGAGCATCGATCCCATTTTCTGAGGAGTCGCATGATGGCGGAAATGTTTTGCAGAGACGCGTCTCGGTCCTCTCGCATCTTTTTTTTTTTCTTCCCTTGCTAGGTGTAAATGACTTTGCGAGGCCATCTGTTAGCGGGAGCCGCCCCGCCGCGAGCTGGCCTGCTTGGGTTTTATGTTTAGTTGTCAGCTGAGTGCGTCGTGGTCATGTTTGAGCGTGTGTCGCCGCTTCCCCTTCACAATAAAGCGCTTTCAAGGTCAAAAGGGGACAGGTTCCGTGGTGGTCGAAATGAATGGAAACGCCATGAATCCATTGCAGCTGATGTGGATTATTTTTTAGGTGGTGTGTCTTTGAATGTCATTTTATGAATCAAATAATCTTCTTTTTTGGTCCTTTAACTCTTTACAACTAAAGATATGATTGGCTGGGATGTTTGAATGTCATTTTTTTGTTCCTATGTTTGAAAATACAAAACAACCCCCTCCCCACTCAAAAAAACCTAAACAAAAATGGGGCGTGTTTTGGTAATTTTATTTTTGCCAATCGCTATTATCAGCCAATCAAATCAGCCAGCCAATTAATCAGTCAGGCCCTACTGATATGGATTTTTTTGAGGCCAATGCAGATATTCGGCAGAAATTCAGTTCCAACAATTAATCGGCTGATTAACTAAGAACTATATATAATGAATGAAATAACTTTGGTCCTTTAATGCTTTAACACGAACTGTTTTACATTGTCCTTTAGTCTTTGTTCAACTTTACAACATGTGAGATGTTTGCCAATTCTTTTTTGGCAGGAGTGCTTGAATATCATCATCTTGGTTAAAAAAAAAAAAAAAGTTGATTTTAATGGCGCCAATATCGTCTGTTTTTAATATCGGCCAATTAAATCGGTCGGCTAATGAATCAGTCGTGCCCTGGTTGTCCGAGTGAACGTTTAAGACTGCAAGTCAAGGTGTTTAGCAAGTTCACAGCTTTAATTGGAATAAATAAAAAAACTTGTATAGTTTTTTTTTTAGCCTTGTTCTTGGCGCATTAGCCTTGATTTTAGCGTAAGTCTAATCGAGAAGACCAAAACATTGATGTAGAATACATCTGCGATTGTTTTTTTTTTTTATCGCTTGTCTTTGTTTAAAAAAACAAAAAACAAATGCATGGAATGAAGACGTAATTATCTCATTTTTCAAAATGGTTCAGCCCTGGTGGTGAATCCAATTCACAAACCCAACATTGCCGCTATCTTTCTGTCACCAATGACGGCCTTTCTGATTTCTCCTCTCTGTGCCTCCTGCCTGCAGCTCTCGTCCGGGTCGCCCTCCCAAGCGTTGTTCTTCCGCCGCCGGCATCCAGGACAGCCCGAGGCTTCTTCACCCGGGCCTCCCCGGCCTGCTGTCCCCCAACCTGCTGTCTCACACCGGTCAGAATCTCTTGCCTCCATTCTGCCTTGTCTCGCCTCCCTTTATACGCGCCGAGGAGGAGGATGATATGGCGGTGTGTGGAGGGATGGGGGTGGTGGTGGGGGCAATTAGACCAGATGTGAGTAGCAAGCAAGTGGCTGGAAAGATGGAGGGATGAAAGACGAGATGCAAGAAGGGAAAAGAAAGACCTGACAGAGGGAGATAGGAGGTGAACGAGTGCAGGCGGCATGCTGGTGTGATGAATGACTCGTCTCCTGGGTCCCGCTCCTCCATCTGTCCATCTCCCCCCTCCCTCCGGCTTTTGCTCGGCCTCTCTGATACCCCGGTCTCCTTCCTCCCGCTCTCCGCCGTCCTCCTTTCGGCCTCCTCTCTCCTTCCGCCTTGCCACTTTCTCGGAGTTCTCTCACTCCTCTTCCTCGTTCCCGCCATCGCCTCCTCCTCCTCCCCACTGCAGGATTAATAAAACATGCTTGTGTTTAGTGACATATGGACACGGCTCACTGTGGCATACTAATGACACACACACCAGGTATGTGTGTGTACAGAAGTCAGAGTGTTTGGCGAACATTTGTGGATCCCAGAGAAAACATTTGCTCACTTATGATCGCTCATTAGTGCACACGTACTCGCACGCGCACAGTTGGCAGCGCTCACGTCGCAGTCGGCCTCAAGCTCGCGCGCACGAACATCGTCGAGGCAGGCCCTCGCGTCCATGGAGACGCCCGGTTGCCGAGGGAGACGAGCTGTTGTTTACGACTCGGCGGTGTGAGCGTGGGGGTGTGAGGGGTGGGGGGGGGCATTGCAGGGGCGTCGGCCAATCACAGATGGACATTTATCACGCGGCTGGAAAATGGTGAACGCAAAGAGGCAGTTTGGGGCGGGAGGGCGAAACGCGGTCGGACAGGCGAGGAGGCGATGAAGGCTGGGGAGGTTTTAAATTCATTTTTATGGTGAATTTGCCCTGCCACCAGTTTGTTCCTGTCATGCTTGGCAAGAAACGGGAAGTCTGCCTTCTTTACCAGGTCGCCTCCAAGAACCGCACGGGCAGCCCCGAGGCCTGTTCTAAAATAGCCGACAGTGATGCGGCGTTGTGATTTTTGAGGAATGGGATAATTTAAAAATGTCGACACTTGATACAAATGGGGTCGCTGTTGATGCTGCTGTTGTTGTGCCCATTGTTCTCTCGCCCCTTTTCGTGGAAGAGCGTCTGGCCGAGCTTGTCTGTGAATTTCAGGTTCGGAAACCAATGTAACGATGAACACTGATCCCTTGAGACGGCGGCATTGCCTCGCTTTCGATTTGAGATCAGCACAGCTTTTGATTGAAGATAAAGACTGAATCTCGGCTTGTCAAGTCGATTATGCGAGCACGTTGGAAGTTTTGGCACCTCACACTTGAACAGCCCAGTATTATCCATCCATCCATCCATCAATCGATTTTCTATAACTTAACCTCAGTCAGGTCGTGGGTAACATGGAGCCGGCTGACTTTGGGCGATATACCCAGGACTGGTCTACGGCCCATTACAGGGCACACACTAGGCTTGACACGATCAGGATTTTTGGGACTGATCAGCCCCCCCCCCTCCCCATACTTGCCGATTAGATGATAGTAAATTCTAATATAGTAAAAACAAGCATCAACAACTGCGGACAATTTCGAGGAAGCATCGTCACTTTAGTTGGCCGCATGCTCGGCGACGGTCAGGTTCAGCGTGTGCGTGCTAACCTCTCAGGGTGCTCTTTGTGCCGCTCATTTGACTTGTTAATTCACACGCCCACTAAACAGCTCAATGCTCTGCCTTGTCTCTTCAACACGCGCACACGTAGCGCACGCATCACTTCCTAGAATGCAGAAAGACACCCTGCCTGCTCACAACAACTTATTGCACTGATAAGCAGGCACGCGCGCGCGCACACACACACACACACACGCACACGCTCGGGAGTGTTGCGTTGATTACAGGTGAAGTGGTTTCAATCTTCTTGTGAAAAGAATAAGCACTCATCTGAAGACCCTCATGTGCACCTGCAGAGAGGCGGCATGGGCGATCAGGAGAGGGAGAGGAAGGAAGAGAGAAAGAGAGAAGAGAGAGAGAAAAAAGCTAAAGTGCTTTTAATGCTTTTTCACCTTTGCTCATTCTTTTTCACATGTCAAATCAATTTTTCCCATTTAAATGAGTTCAAATGCTATTATGTTGAAGTCTCCCCCAAAAAAACAAAAAAACAGCCACACATGCTTTAAGTACTGTAGTATTGTTGAGTGAGTGACGTGTGACTTTCCTTGCCCACATCATTTGAGTGAAAGTTTCAGCCATTTGGTGACGCGAAGGAAATACAAACGATCACAAGATGGCGTCTCGGACCGCTGGAGAAAGTAAAAGATGGCTGACTTAAGTGCCGGGGCGCGCCCATGAAATTTTTCGAACTCTGCGCTCACGGGAGTATAAAGAAAAAAAAAAAAGAGAATAGTGCCTTTCTAAATCCAGAACACAAAGAGCAATTCCTCTCTTTTGCTGTTTGTTTTATTCAAAGTGTCACTCTGTCTCTCAGAGTGCACTCGCTCGATAGGAGGCGGCGCGCACCATCAAATATTGAGGAGCTAAATGGGCTGAGTTTCACGCTCATGGGGTCTTATGGCGGGGGGGCGGTTCGACTACTTTGTCATGACCCCCCCACCTCAAACCGCCATTTCAATGCCTCAAATTCTGTCCCAATGCTCGAAAACTACGTCTACGTTGGTTGTACTCGCTAAAACAAGAGGAAAGCTAGGCGCTAAGATAAGGTTCTACGAGCTGCAGCTAGCTTGCTAGCATGGAGAAACACTAAGTCGATGATCACAATGGTCATGATCACAAACGGTTGGACGAGAAGAAGCTATGCTAACTGCTAAGCTAACCTGAAACGTGGTAGTTGCGAAAGACAGAGGTCCAAAAGTGAAAAGAAATGCTAATCCATAAAGTACATTAGGCGTAGAAAAAAAAGTAGTGTGTTTCCGGTAACCCGACCGACCGAGAATTTCTACCTCGAACAAAAACATTACGGTCGGCATTTTTTTTCAAACCTTTTACATTTTTGTGTAATAATAATAATAATAATAATACATTTCATTTCATAAGCGCCTTTCAAAACACTCAAGGACGCTTTACAATCAAAACAAGAACAATAAAACCTGTGGAGATGTCCTGGAGGTGAGAGAGAGAGAGAGAGAGAGAGAGAGAGAGAGAGAGAGAGAGAGAGAGAGAGAGAGAGAGAGAGAGAGAGAGAGAGAGAGAGAGAGAGAGAGAGAGAGAGAGAGAGAGAGAGAGAGAGAGAGAGAGAGACTCCTCCGGGTTGAGTGACCGCTGGCACGTTTGGCTGCCGCTGCTCAACCCGTATTGTTTTGTGTTTTTTGTTATTGTAAAGTGTAAAGACAAAATTATAAATAATAAAAGGAAAGAGGAATTTAGAGTGTTTACATCGGTGCAAACTCTCGCGATATTCGTCGGCGAGCCCAACGGCTTCAATAAAGGTCTCGAAGGATTCCAACCAGCGGGGCCACGGGACAGGCGGCTCGCCAGGCATGGCGAGGAACGGAGGAAGAGGCGAGAGTGGAAGCTCCATCTTCGTTGCCATTGTTGTGTTTAATAAAACGCGGGGAGTCTGGCTCTGTGCTCACTGCCGCTTAGTGTCAGTCCAGGTAGCCACCTTTTCATATGAACACTTTTACGGCCGTGACGTCACGCCGTCGTAAACTGACCCTGTGGCTGTGGTTATAACATGCCACAAATTTATAAGCGCCTTTCAAAACACTCAAGGACGCTTTACAATCAAAACAAGAACAATAAAACCACCAAATAATAAAAGGAAAGATGAATTTAGGGCGTTCACATCGGTCTAAACTCTCACGATATTCACGTTGAGCGTGCGTGTGGTTTGCCCTGTCGTCTGTCAACAACATTGAATCGTGGCGGCGGCCACGATCTCCGACAACAGTTTAAACCGCGTTTTGTGTGTCGCAGTCGCATGCTCGCACCATAATCTTAAGAAAATAGCATCCAATCGAAAAGATTCAGCGAACTATTTGACGAACACCAAGGGCGCGGGACGCAGAGGTAACGAGATGGGTGTAACACCCAGCCGGGGGGTACCCAACTCTCTCGCCGCCTTTGGCGGCGAGCGGGGGTTTCAGTAATAGTAAAAATGTCTCCTTGTTTTATGTTTTATGGTTATTTTGTTTACATTTTTGATGGGGGGCAAAAAAAAAGATTTAAAAAAACGTTGTCCGACCTACCGACCCTCTGCTGAAATTTAGTTACCGGAAACACTACTTATTTTTCTACGCCTTAGCCTAAGAAGCCAAGTGTATTATATAATAGCATTTTAAATCATGAGCATTTTTGTTGTTTGATTACTTTTAATGAATTTAGCTTAGCTTAAGCCGTTTATCAATACTGCCATTACATTTTGTGTTTATCATTTGACTCTCTATTTTATTCTGAAACATTGATTAACAATTAATCACCCATCTATTAATGTCTATTCATCAATGTAGAAAAGATCCGTCGTTCATCGTGATTGAGAGAATTAGTTGGAGGATGAACGTAGGACACAGCGATGAAAAGCAAACAGTATCCAAGGATTAGGAAAGCAAAAGCTAAGCGTATTGTGAGCACACTCGCAGGCAGGTTGTGATGATGCAAGTGTCTTTGAGGCAGTCTGTCAATCAATCACGTGCTAATTCCCAAGGTTCCTCGGTCGCCATTAGCGACGGGGGGGTCGATGCTCGGTAACCGTGGACACAGCGGAAAGCCATCGATCTCGGTTTGATAGTCGTGATGGGGAGCAGTCTCACAGCTCTCCCTTTCTTATCGATCGTCTTCCGCTCGCGTCCGAGTCAAGCAGCCCACTGTTAGCGTCGGGCCGGGAATTGGTCCCCGCGATGCTTGGGGGACGTTAACTTTTGAAGCAGGACCACCGCCGGTGCTACGTCGTCTCTCCCTGTTTTGGTCCTCGAACGTCGGGCCACTTGGCCGACTGTCCGACCCCGCCAGTCCACCGTTCTTCATAGACTGCGGACAACTCTACTGTACGGGACTCTGTGCGTCTGTGTGTGTGTGTGTGTGTGTGTGTGTGTGTGTGTGTGTGTGTGTGTGTGTGTGTGTGTGTGTGTATAATGAGCATTCCTTCAAGGCTGTCGACCGTGGCTGGGGCAAAATCAACACACACACACACGCACACACACAAACATTGACACAAAAAACATGCATGCATTCCTTCATAAACACACACACACACACACATAGACACAAACACAAAAAACACATGCATTCCTTCATACACACACACACACACACACACACACACACACACACACACACACACACACACACACACACACACACACACACACACGGGGTCATCTCTCTCACTCTGGTGGTTGTTGTGTATAGAAGTCAGTTCCAGGTCAGTGCACTGAGCCAGGGATCTTAGTCCGTACAAAAGAGTGCGTGCACGTGCACGGCGTGTTCGCGGCTGTGCATGCATGCGTGTGCGCTTTTGTCTCGCTGCCTATCGGCGAACGTGTCCTCGGGGCGTCTGAAACACTCCAACAAAACCACTCCAAGGCAACGTGCGCAACAATGGCAGCCGGTGCCGGCACCCCGGTGACGCCACCTGGAGGTGACAGGAGGGCGCGCATATTGACTGGCTGTGTGTGTGTGTGTGTGTGTGTGTGTGTGTGTGTGTGTGTGTGTGTGTGTGTGTGTGTGTGTGTGTGTGTGTGCGTGCGTGCAGGCCTGACAGCAGCCGCCATGGCCGAGCTCCAGAAGCTGCACAAGATGAAGATGATGATGAGTCTGCAGAACGGAAACGAGTCGGACAACGATGACCTGCACTCCAATGCGGGTAACACACACACACACACACACACACACACACACACACACACACACACACACACACACACACGCACGGCTGGACGTGCCAGCAAATAACAGCAAAAAGGCCATTGGGCTAACGAACAGCATGGTCGTGGCTCTCCAGTAACACTTGAGAGTCAGAGACATTAGACAATACTGGCAGGTGTGTATTCTTTATCTTCTGCAAAGAATGACTGTGTACTGGAAAGCGTTGTCTGTGTTGAACACACCAGAGGAGCAGCACAATGTCTATTGAACTAAGAGCAAAAACAGTTTTATCTCGATATAGGCTATTGAATTATGTCAATAGTAAAGTTTATATTGTAGTTGGTTTTTTTATGCTCTATAACGTGTTGAATTGAAACAAAGAACATGTCGTGCGTGCGTGCGTTTACGCTTGACGTGCATTCAACAAAGAGTCCATTATATCTCGTTGTGAATTATTGAGAGAACGCAAAACAAAAAGCAGAAAGCGAAAAGAAAGGCGAGCCATTCCCTTTGCTGACCGGCCAAATGGCCGGATGGACCATTTTGTCCTATTTTTTTTTTTTTTTCTGTGTGTACATTTAAAAATCCTGCTCAGAGTAGTGCTTTTTGTCGGGAAAGACATTTGCATGCGGACACCGCCACAAGGTGTACATATCAGGAGAGAGAGAGAAAGAAAGAGAACATCTGCCCATCTGTTTATACTTCTTGTCTTCCTGGTGTAAGCGCAGAGGGGATGAGGCCCAGCTGTCTCAAACACACACACACACACACACACACACGTCAGTGGACATGCACGGCGCAGGGAATTCACTGCGCAATAATAGAGAGAGACGGCTGCTAATTCAAACTAATGGAGGGAGATGAAGATGGATGATGGAGGGAAGAAGAGGCAAGCGGAGGGAGTGAGGTGGCGGCCGAGCGAGGCGTCATTACACAGGCAGAGAGAGAATTGGCGACAACAAGTTTAGCAGGAAGTTGTTGTGTTCCATGCCTTGTTCGTTTGTGCCCAGGAGGAAGTGAGTGCTCCTGGGACAAGGAGCGACTGAGCAGCCCCCCGGCCGGAGCCCAAAGTGGCGGACCCGGAGGAGGAGGAGGGGGCGGGGCCATCCCGCCAGGAGGAGGCGCAGGAGGGCGGGGCCCGGCTGTGGGAGCTGTCAATCAACAGCAGCAGCAGCAGCAGCAGCTGCTCGCCAACAGTGAGCAAGCGCACTCTCCTCTCGTGTCGGGTTACCTTTGCGACCGTCGATTCCTCAGTCGTGCACGCACGTACAAATTCATGACACACACAAACATGTTTACATTCATCAGGACATGCACTCGCGTATGTCGGTTATACCCCTAGAAATCTCACGCAGGCACAGGGACAACATCAAGACCCCGCACAGGAAGGACCGGGCCGGATTTGAACCCGCGACCTCTGCGCTTGAGAGGCGGACGTGCTCACCAGTCGGCCACTGTGCCGCCCTCTTATATTCACTCACATGTAAACAACATTCACAATGATACACACGCACACACACACACACACACCTGATTCACAAAAATGCAACACTATGTGCATACACACACGGGCGAGTTTTTTCTGTGTGATTGTGTCTGTTTGTGTTTCAAAAGGCTGGCAATATTAGTTCATGCGCGCCATTTAATCTGTTGCCATCTCCTGTATTAACACTCTGCCTGGATTAATCGGCAGACACTCAACTAAATGACTCAATTCATCAACATCTCTCTCTTACACACACACACACACACACACACACACACACACACACACACCATAGCTTGCGATTCCAAGTCATGTGTCTGACACACAACAATGCGACAAACACTCACATTGATGATTGTATGTGTCGAGTCGTCAGGACAACAGCAATCAGTGTTATTGTTTCACGTTGACCACACGCACACTCCCAGCTGATGTCTTTGCGCGCACGCTAGACGATAGGGTGAGGGGTGGGCGGGGTGGCGGGGGGTTGGCGTCATGGGGTCAGAGGTTTTGAGGGGCTTTGAAAGCAAACCAAACATTTCACCTCGGTTTCACCTTTCATCTTTCACCCCACTCTGCCCATTTGACAAGTTCAACGGCGGGTCGCAGTCTCCGCAACGCATTTCATATGTTCGAGCTGTTGGAAAAGATCACTCGGCGACCACATTGCGGCGTTCGCTCGGCTCGCCCGTGAGCTTGGCTGACTCTTCTGCGCGGCTGTCTCTTTGTTTGAGGACTGGAGCTGCCCTTCATGATGATGCCGCACCCGTTGCTGCCCATGGGCTTGCCGCCCGCCTCCGTCGCCATGGCGATGTCGCAGATGAACCACCTCAGCACCATCGCCAACATGGCCGCCGCCGCTCAGCAGATACACGTGCATCGGGCGCCCGTCATCAAGGTAGAACCCGCTTGCGTGCTTTCTATGTCTGGAAAAGGCCTTATCATAGTTAGAAGGACAATTTTCTATCCATCTATATATCTATCTCTCTAGAGAGACACTACATATATACATATATATATATTTTTTTTTAAATACATTGTCGCGCTCCTGTGGAAAAACACAATGTAACTCAATGTAACGAAAAAAATGACAAAAATGTGTTTTTCACAGGAGAGTAACGATATGAAGTATTAGTCAAGTGCAAGATGAAAAAAAAAACAGGTCACTGATTATTGTGTACTATAGTAAATTAAACTACAATCCTCATACATCTGTTTGACCTTCCTTTTCCTGTTGCTACGGCTGTACAGCAAAAATTGAAATAAACATATTTAAAATCAACCTTGAAAGCTCGTGCATTCACTTAATAGACAAAGACAAAAACAGACATTTTCTCTCGAATTCGATTGAAGTTTATGAACATAAGACTTAGTTTCAGTTTGTTTTGTGTGTGTGTGTGTGTGTGTGTGTGTGTGTGCCTTTACTTTAATTTTATTCCGTGAACAAAAATGCTTTTTCAATTTGAGCTTTGGTTATTTTGTTTATGTTTGTCCACCGTTATAACCTTGGTGCGCACGTGTGTCGCCGTTGCTTTATTTGTGCGTCTTGGGCAGGAGCGGCTATGCGACAGCCCCTCGCTGTCGCCCTCTGTCGATGAGACCAACACTCCTCTGCAGTCGCAGCCCAGTAGCTCCGCCTCCAGCTCGCCGGAAAGACTCGGTATGTCATATTTATTGATTGTGCAAAAGTGTTCCACGCGGAAAGAAAAAGAAGACTCGTGAACAGATCTGCAATTAAGCGCGTGCTCGCTTCCGAGCTGCTTCTTTGCCACTTCAAGCTGAAGATAATTATTAAGCTGAGGCAGGAGACAAAAGAGATTGTCGTGCATATATCAACATCAACATGTTCAACCACACCATATAATTGCATCCAAAGAAAGTCCGCTAGCTTAATGCTACCATATAATGTGAAATGCCATCAACGGGCTAACTGAAATTAGCATCGATGGCACAGTAATTATGAGGCATCAAGCGTGGGAGAAGAAGTCTGTTGAAGTGATACACTGACTGGTCATGGTTTTGTGTCTCCAGGCCTGCTGTCGGCTGATGCAGATGTTCCATTGGCCAACGTCGCAACACCCATCAAGAAAATCACAAAGGACAAAGGTTTGACCACACACACGTGCGCGCAAACGCACACACACACACAAACACTCAAGACTTCCCATGTCGAGATATTCCGCATTTTATGCACCTTCATCCAAACCCTTCACCCATTTCCTTCTGACAAATGACAAATCAGCCGCACTCACTTCATCTGCTGTATTCGCACACACACACACACACACACACACGCGCATGCTCACATCTGAAGTGTCAGGATGTTCCGCCACTCCTATTGATCAGCTGTCTCTGAGTCATCAATCAGACCGATGAGGATACTAGTGTGTGTGTGTGTGTGTGTGTGTGTGTGTGTGTGTGTGTGCAGCTCAGTGAACGAGGCAGGGCTAAAAGGGGTCAAGAGGTGTCGCGCTAAAAGCACGCCCGCTATTTTCCATCCTTGGCAACGCGACACCTTCCTCGATTCCCGCCTCTTCCAAACAGCGAGCAGATGATAAGCGCATGTGGTGGAGGAGGAAAAGTACGGAAGAAGCGGCAGATCGGAGATTAGCACAAACGTGTGTGTGTGTGTGTGTGTGTGTGTGTGTGTGTGTGTGTGTGTGTGTGTGTGTGTGTGTGTGTGTGTGTGTGTGTGTGTGTGTGTGTGTGTGTGTGTGTGTGTGTGTGTGTGTGTGTGTGTGTGTGTGTGTGTGTGTGTGTGTGTGTGTGTGTGTGTGTGTGTGGCGTGTGTGGTGTGTGTGTGTGTGTGTGTGTGGCGTGTGTGGCATGTGTGTGTGTGTGTGTGTGTGTGTGTGTGTGTGTGTGTGTGTGTGTGCGAGCGCTCGAGAGTGCATCTTCATCAGCGTTAATTTCACAGCAGAGTTAACTCAGTTGTCAGTGTGTTAGGCATTAAGGGCTGAGCAGACACTGTGACGCACTCGCAATGAGCGCACACACACACACACACACACACACACACACACACACACACACACACTCAAATCAAGGGTGTCTTTAATCCCTGCCAATTAGCACCTCACGTGATTGTCTGAATACTAATGAGGCGCGCGTGTGTCAAACGTAATTGATCCGTGATGCCGCATCATTGACTTCTACACTTTAGTAAACACACGCGTCTTCAACTTCTCTGTGTGTGTGTGTGTGTGTGTGTGTGTGTGTGTGTGTGTGTGTGCCTGCGTGTGAGTGTGTTTGTGAGAAAACGTGAACTGGAGTGGCCCGAAAATACGTTTTTGTTTTTTTTTCCCATTGACTTGCGAGCGCAGAGTTGATCTGCTATAATTGACAGATAGGAAACAATTCATCCCCCCCAAAAAGTTTTTGTTGGCCCTAAGCTCAATTCAAAACAAAGAAAATGGCTTGTCCATGACCCTTATATGTCTGACAAAAATGCGTTCCCTTCTTTGTATTTCTATTCATCTCATTACTTTCTCTTTATAAAGTACCATCCTTGAAGTATTCTCAATGGCGTGTTTGTTTTGCTCATCGAAGACGAACCCTCGCTAGGACAAGGCCTGCCTCGCGGCTTCCCAGCCCCGTTCCTGTTCGCCGACAGCCTGTCGTCCGTCGAGACGCTCCTCACCAACATCCAGGTACGAGCAGCTCGCCGCTCTTCGTTTCCGTCCCGCGTGCACCCTTGAACAAGGCCCGCCCGCGTGCGTTTCAGGGCCTCCTGAAGGTGGCGGTGGAGAACGCCCGCGTGCAGGACAAGCAGATCCAAGCGGAGAAGAGGGAGCTGAAGATGGAGCTCTACCGCGAACGGGAGATGAGAGAGAGTCTGGAGCGCCAGCTGACCTCGGAACTGCAGAGCAGAGGTCTCCCGCGCGCACGTCAATTTCTCGCTCGCAATGTTTTGAATGCGTTCCGGAAGACTGGCACTTGTGCGAGCAATCCCGTGGCATTCTGGGAAATTCGAGTCGAGTCCCAAACGCTTTCCCCCCCTCTGCCCGCAGCGTCCATTCAGAAACGTCTGAAGAAAGAGAAGAAGGCCAAGCGGAAGCTGCAGGAGGCGCTCGAGTTCGAGTCCAAGCGGCGGGAGCGGGGGGACGACGCCCTGAAACATTCGTCCTCATCCTCGCCTGAGCCGCTGCATGCCGCCGACGACAACATCGCCGGTACTTTGCGACTCCCTCGTCCGGTGCAAAAAAAACCCCAACAAAAACGAGACCTGTAGCACATTTTGACGTCGCACGAAAAGGGATGAAACTTCTTCTGTCTTGCGCAGATGCCGCATCCGACCAGCAGGATGAGCTGAACGGGAACCAGGAAGACAACGGCGCTGTGCAAGGTACACACACACACACACACACACACACACACACACACACACACACACACGCTTGCGCAGTGTAGCAAGCACAAATGTGCGTGAGTGTGCTCAGTCACTGGTAAGCGTTGACAGGAAGCAGATTTTGGTGTCCTGTAGGTCAGCGGTCCCCAACCTTTTTTGCCCCACGCACCGCTTTCATGTCAGACAATATTTCCAGGGACCGGCCTTGAAGGCGTGATGGATAAATATAACAAAATAATCTGATATGACCTGCATGAAAGCTGTGGTATTTTCGAAACATAATAATAAACATGAATCATGACGAGAGGAACGTCCTGTCTGGCCGCAGCACTCTCTGGTCGCCATGGTAACGTTTAAACGTGCTCTCAAAATAAGATACGCCGCAAATACAAAATGCATGAAACAAATGAGCCTCTTCCCCTTCCCAAAGAAACTTTCCAAAGAGGTTTTACTCATTTTGCCGGATTTCATTTTAGCGCTACCTTATCACATGACCGAGAAGCACGCCTTGACCTGCGTCAAGAGTGACATACGGATTTGACAGAGAATCCGGTCATTTTTCAAAATAAAACATCTTTCAGATTCTGAAATAAGTCAAAATTAAGTTGTTGTAAGTTTTTTTTTCTTTCTGTGCATGTGTACCAAATGATCCACGGACCGGCACCGGTCCTCGGCCCGGGGGTTGGAGACCACTGCTCTAGGTGGTTTGATGTCAGAACAGGATTTAGCTGTTTAGGCGCATGCGTGCGTGCGTGTTTGTAGGTGTGTGTTGTCCTTCTTTTACCAGCTGGGCTCAGTGCCGCCTGACATTGAGAAGATCGCTTTTGAAACGCTGCATGCGTATGAAATCGCTCGGCTCCACCTGCATACGTGCGTGCGTGCGTGCGTGCGTGCGTGCGTGCGTGCGTGCGTGCGTGCGTGCGTGCGTGAGTTTGATCCACACTTGGGTGAGACACAAGTGGAATGAGCTCTGCCTTCTCTTTACACCCGTTTAGATCCGCACTCTTTGGCCGCCGCACGCCGACTTGTGCGCGCGCACGCTTGCGGACGCACCTGATGTCATTAATGTTGATTGGCCCAGTAGGACCCGTTTGCTGCCGTACACACGCACGCACGCACGTTCATGCCCGCTGCCATAAAAGCGTTTTGCACCTACAGTGATTTTAATGCGCACCCGCGCGCACCAACCTCCCTCGCCTCTCACCTTCCGCACTCTTAATTAACGAGTGGAGAGAAAAGTGCTGAATACAAAGAAAGAATGTGGCATTAGAATCAGAAGAGATGCGGGAGGAAGAGGAGCTTTTATGGGAAAGGTTGCAACCAAAAATGCACGGATGAAGACGGAAGAAGACGAGGCAAAGGAAGGTGCGGGGAGGTTGGGGGGGGTTTGAAAAATGTGACCTTGTTGCCAAACCCGCTGACATTTACAGCAACCTGCTGATAGACTTTAACAAGGCGGGTCAGCGCCATTTTTCACTTGCTGCGTTTGCCTCCTAATGACGATTACGAGGCGTGACGATAAAGAAACGAGACTGTGGCAACTACGCTTGTGACTCCGTGCCAATTGGTGGGAATCTTGTACTTTATAAAAGCAGATCGTCATGACATTCAATTATGTGGGGAATGCAAAGAATTCAACCGTCACGCTGCAGCTTGTGTACCCACCGTGACCACCGGGAGGCGGTATGCAGACTCAAACGAAGAAGAGTCTTCTTCCGTTACAGGGAGTGTTCGTGACTCAGTGGGATGCTGTAATATTTGTCGATTTGTGTCGAGGATAAAGAATATATGCATTTTTTTGTCGACGTGCATTGCTCCACCATTCAGTTCTTTATTGTCAAGTCTTGGAGAGGCCGGCGGAACGGAATTTGCCGTGGCCAAACACCTTTTACACCGGGCGGAAGACAAACGGGTCAGGATAAAAATAACCTGAGTGTAACAGATAGAGGACGGGAGGTGAGGAATGGGAGGGATGCTGCATTGCAAAAAGAGTGGGGGGGGGAGTGGGAGCGGGCGTGGGGGGCTGCTGCTTGTTAAAAATAGCGGAGGGCAGCAGATGAGAGGGACGCAGGCGAGTCGGAAACCTGAGAACATTGTTGCAAAAAAAACTTTTTTTTTTCCCCCCCGAACGGATGTCCTGTCAGATGGAGGAAGCGGAGAGTGGCGGAGGAGAGAGCGGGGCGGCATTATGGCCGCCGTTATGCAGAAAATGTAAACAGTTAGCAACGTTGGCAGAAAACAATGACACCGCAGGGGGAAAGGAAGGCGCGAGTGTGCGAGTGAGGCTGCAAAGAGGATCTGAGATCACAGCCATTAAGGGAAAGGAGCCGGCAACGTGGCATTTACCCCCCGCTTTTTAGATTCTGTGGTGTGTGTGTGTGTGTGTTTGTGTATGTTGTGAAAAATATTGAACATGATCTCATATCCTGTCCATGCGTATATGTACATGTTCCTAATGGTTTTATTTTGTTTTCAAATCAGAATCTCGGGCTTTCCTGAAGACCACCATCATGTTCTAGAGTGCTGGAGCCTGCCTCCGTCACGTCCTCCCCAAGCGGGATGCAATGCCCCCGTCCCCCCACGGCACTTCAGCCCCACCATTGCATCATTATCACCCCACCACACCCGCCCTCCCCCGAAAACAACAACAATAATCATTCATTCCTCTTTGTGCAACACGACTTCCTTCCCGTGTCCCTTTGGTTGCCGTGCGAAGCATGCTGGGACGTCGATGGACGGACGTCAAGGCTGAGCGGACCAAAACGTGACCTCGTTCTATTTACGCACGCTCAAGTGCCAGATTTGGCACGACTTGAGTCCACCTCATTGGCTGGCCCGCTCGGATTGGACGGGAATCAGCTCATCGGCGCCGGAAGGACACTGTTAAAAAAAGAACTATCCGGAATATGGGGAGGTGGGCGGGGCTTCTGTTTCATGACATTTTTTTTTCCTTCTTTTTTCCAAAAAGAAAGTGTTGGAAAATGGTTTTACCTAAAACGCACCCACTCCTCCACCTGCTTGTCTTGGACTCCCCGTAGTGTTTTCTATCACCTTGAAGGACATGTTTAAAAAAAGAAAAAAACAGCCCTTTTTTACATTTTTGATTTTTAGAATATTCTAAAAATTCTCAACCTGAGCAGGAAGTAGTCGTTTGCCGCGTGAGTTAAGTAGCACTTTTCGTTTTCTTCCTTTTGCCCAGCAGACGAGCAATTCAAGCGCTCCCCGGCTCCACTTTGTAACTTTTGTCACCCGCACTTTTTGCCAGTGCGAACTCTTCTTGTCTGTTCTTTGTGAATTTGAAATGTACAAGAATGGTTCATGTGTGTAGATAGAAGTGACGCTCGCTTTGTTTCTCTTTGGCTTTCCTCTTTGTGACCGCAAATATACACGACGACGACGACGATGGGCCGCCGCGCACTCCTTGCGCCCTCGCCAGCCAACGCGCTGCTTTTCCTCAGCCGCCGGTGTCTCCTCCTTCCTCCGGCTCTCCGTCTCCATCGCTTTTACCAAATAGCTGATGTCACTTTTTCCATTTGCCCCCCTAATGGAAGCCGCGAGAGCTGAGCGATGGACGGCGGAAGACGAGCAGCGCCGCGATGAGGAGGGATGGACGAGAGATGATGAGGAGGGATGAAGAGGTGACGGCGTGAAGGATGTGAGTAACCATGCGGGAGAAAATGACGAGGGGGGGAGAAACAACCAACAAATGCTTCAAGGTGTCACTGTAACCAAGGTAACGGCTAGCGATGAACCATTTTGAAAAATCAAATTGAGGTTTTTTTGCCACCTCAATATTGCGATTTAATATGCAACTTTGTTCAATGTCTTCTTCCCATGTTTTTTTTTTTTTACAAACAAGTCATAAATTAATCTGTAGTACAATAAACATCCAATTTATTACACTGTACTGTATTAGGGCCCTTTGGGTGTTTTCCTCTCTATAGAGGCACTCACTTCAAAGCTTCTGTCACTTCATGAGAGAAACGCATCGTCCTTAAAATACAAAACACATGACATGCCTTGCAACATTGCCCCATGCAAAACTTTGAAGAATGTGCAAGACTCTTGCATGCAAACACTGATTTATTCATCGCGTATACGCCTGCCTACCGAACCTTATTTTCAGGAACGCCGTGATTGGCTGTTGCAGATAAGACTGGCCATCAATCAAAACAAAAATAACATCAGGGTTTTTTTTTTTAAGCAACTCAGCATTAGCTGGCGGCCCAGTGGAACAGTGGTTAGCGCGTCGACCTCAGAGGTACCGGGTTCAATTCCACCGGGTTCAATTCCCGGAGAAAAGCTCCGGCCTCCCCGGGCTTGCGTGGGTTTTCTCCGGGTGCTCCGGTTTCCTCCCACATTCCAAAAACACGCATGGCAGGCTGATTGAGCACTCTAAATTGTCCCCAGGTGTGAGTGTGAGCGTGGATGGTTGTTCGTCTCTGTGTGCCCTGCGAGTGGCTGGCGACCGGTTCAGTGACTGTGACGGACAGATGGACAATGGACCATACCGCACCATCCCAGGGACGGAATTTCCATCATTGCTAACCAGTTGACTACCGTGCCACCTATATATCAATATATATTTATACACATGTCTGTGTGTGTGTGTGTGTGTGTGTGTGTGTGTGTGTGCGTGCGTGCGTGTGTGTGCGTGTGTGTGTTTCTGTCTATCTGTCTCTCTCTGTAAAAAAAAAAAATATATATATATATATATTAGAGCTGTCAAACGATTAAAATATTTAATCTAATTAAAAACTCAACTGTCATAATTAACTGAAATTAACTAAAAATTCATCGTGATTACTCACGCATTTTTTATCGTTTCTGAATTTCCTTTTATATTTTTTGTCCTATTTTCCCCCATTTTAATGCTCTCATCAACATGGAATCATGAATCAGTTTTCTATGTGCAAAATGCAAATCTTTACTGAAATAATTTCGATTTTCAATTTTACATGAACATTTTTCACTTGGAGCAGTTATTCACACATTATCTCTCACACAATATTACTGTCCATCAACAACAGTGAAAACAATATTTTGTCACACAACAGCTGCTTGAACAGCTCTTTTTATGGAATCAAAACAGCGCAATATAACATTATAAAGTGCACATCTATGGTAAACTAGTACTCAGCCTATAATGGATTTAAGCCATGGTTGCATACTTCGTTTTTCTCAAATTTGCTTTGAACACAGCAGTCAGGCTATGCTGATTCTGTTGGTCCTTCTTGCTCGGAAGTCTCTACGGTTTTGTGTCGACATCATTTCGGATGCTTGTAATGGAGGCTCTCGCTGGCAATCCGTAGTGGAGTTGTTCAGCTAATTCCGTTTTTCACGGCCCCCCGGAATAGGGATTGTCGGTCAGCATTGAAGGATCTCTCGTTCTGTACTTTTTTGATCATTTATTGGAGCACTTTGCAGCAGAAGTAGTAGTAGTTGTAACAGAAGTATCAGAAGCAGGTAATAACCTAAACTACACATAAATGCAGTAAAAAATAAATATATCTATCTTTCTGCATCACAATGTAAATATGTATATAATTGATATTAATTAATACCTTTATTTAACAATACGTTTGATAAATAATGTAATCAACCCTGATTTCACCATGTATCATGATCGTCATCATTATTCATTGTTTTAAACGTAAGAAACCATACAACACAAACATATCAAGTTGAATCGAACAAAAGAACTACAAGTCCCAACAGTCAATCCCGGAAGTGGAGCGCCGGCCTGATTAACCCCAGCTGCAACGCAATTTACTTCATTTAAACGTCAGATTGCAAAGCTAACTTTACACATCTGACTTGATAAGAAGCACACGCATAGCTTAACATTGAGCCATGCCGACGACGAAGCGAGTGTATTCACTCACGAAACAAAACGCTATTTATACATCTCGCGAACGGTCACCTGTCAGTGGCAGCCCCGCCCCTCTTAAAGCGCCAGGTCAATCCAACAGGAGTCGTTCCATGCAATGCGAATTATTTCAGCTTGAGTGGAGCTGTGGACAATGTTGACAGGCTTGCATGCAGTAGCCATATATTTAGCTATGGCTTCAGCAAATTTGTTCGTCGTGTCATCCATTTTCTTCGCTTTGAAATGATCCATAGCTGTCTGTCTGAGACGAGGGGGCGGACTACTCACGTCAGCTGTGGTCTTGGCCATTAAGTGGTATTTCAGACTCGATGTGCTATGGTGATAGCTCAGTTTACGACTGCAAAACATACAGGTAACTTTGGTCTTGTCAGTGGAACAATCTGGCAACTTTTTAAAAGTAAACTTTCCATTCATAAACTATTTAAGTATCCGTTTTGTGTCTCGCTGCCGTGGCTGGCAAAACAAACGTGCGTGGACCTGTGCAGAGCGATTGATGTTTTGTTTCTGGTTTATTTATAGAGCAACGTAACATCCGCTGTGACGTCTGCCGCGTTAATCTCGCGAGAAAAATTTTTATCCCGATAATATTCATTTAAATTAATGCCGATATAAACGCGCTAAACTGACAGCTCTAATATATATACATACATACATACATACATACATATATATAAGTATTTAGTCAACCACCAATTGTGCAAGTTCTCCTACTTGAAAAGATTAGAGAGGCCTGTAATTGTCAACATGGGTAAAGCTCAACCATGAGAGACAGAATGTGGGAAAAAACTCAGAAAATTACATTGTTTGATTTTTAAAGAATTTGTTAAAAATCATGGAGGAAAATAAGTATTTGGTCAGCTACAAAGAAGCAAGATTTCTGGCTGTTTTAGAGGTCTAACTTCTTCTAATGAGGTCTAACGAGGCTCCACTCAATACCTGTATTAATGGCGCCTGTTTTAACTCATTATTGGTATAAAAGACACCTGTCTACAACCTCAGTCAGTCACACTCCAAACTCCACTATGGCCAAGACCAAAGAGCTGTCGAAGGACACCAGAGACAAAATTGTAGACCTGCACCAGGCTGGGAAGACTGAATCTGTCACGTTGCGTGGTGGACGCCAAAGAGCAGGCAGGAGAGAGGAGCAGGGTGTACTTGACGAATTGTATTTAATAAAACACAGAAAACTAAATGCAAAACAAACAGACCAAAGTAGCAAACAAAAATCACAACTGAAGCTACAACAGAACTGTGACCAAAACATGACTGAAACAAACCTGACAGCAGAAAACAAACCAACAATCATGACAGTAGCAACAAGCAACAATGACCCGACACCGAGTGGTCGGGAGGGAGTCCTTTTATGCTCCTAATTGCTAAACGACCAACAGGTGTGCAGCTCAGGGAGAGCCCTGCAGTGCCACCTGTTGGTCCCAAACTGAATCATGACAGTACCCCTCCCTCAAGACGTCCCAAAGTTGTCCAAAAGGCTGCCTCGCCGGGGAACGGGAACTAAAAGCGATGGCAACCCTTGCCTCGCCGAAGAACAGGAACAAAAGCGACGGCGACCTTCGCTCGCCGGGAACAGGAACAAAAGCGACGGTGACCTTCGCCGCCAGGAACAGGAACAAAAGCGACGGCAATCCTTGCCTCGCCGTGAACAGGAGCGAAAGCGATGGCAACCCTTGCCTCGCCGAACGGGAACTAAAAGCGACGGCGACTTCGCCGCCGGAGAACAGGAACAAAAGCGACGGAGACCTTTGGCTGGGCTTGGCCTGATGTGGACGGAGCTCGACGTAGCGGGGACATGGGACAGCCGGACGTGAACAGGGGCTCGTCCTGACGTGGGCGTAGATGTGACACGGCTCGCCGTCGACGTGAATGTGACTCAGCTCAAACAGACACGTGACGAGCCTCGCTCAACGTGGACGCGGACGGGCTCGCCCACCGTAGACGCGGCTTGACGAGACGAAAACGGGACAGCTGCATCACCAGCACTGCCTGAAGGGGAAAAGGGTGTCGGCCGCAGACGTGTTCGCCAGGCACATGGTGGAATAGGGACCAGTCCTTTGTACCTGCGGGATCCAGGTGGTCGGGTCATTCTGTCACGTTGCGTGGTGGTGGTGGACGCCAAAGAGCAGGCAGGAGAGAGGAGCAGGGTGTACTTGACGAATTGTATTTAATAAAACACAGAAAACTAAATGCAAAACAAACATAGACCAAAGTAGCAAACAAAAATCACAACTGAAGCTACAACAGAACCGTGACCAAAACATGACTGAAACAAACCTGATAGCAGAAAACAAACCAACAATCATGACAGTAGCAACAAGCAACAATGACCCGACACCGAGTGGTCGGGAGGGAGTCCTTTTATGCTCCTAATTGCTAAACGACCAACAGGTGTGCAGCTCAGGGAGAGCCCTGCAGTGCCACCTGTTGGTCCCAAACTGAATCATGACAGAATCTGCAATAGGTAAAACGCTTGGTGCAAATAAATCAACTGTGGGAGCAATTATTAGAAAATGGAAGACATACAAGACCACTGATCATCTTCCTCAATCTGGGGCTCCATGCTAGATCTCACCCTGTGGCGTCAAAATAACAAGAACGTTGAGCAAAAATCCCAGAACCACACGGGGGGACCTAGTGAATGACCTACAGAGAGCTGGGACCACAGTAACAAAGGCTACAATCAGTAACACAATGCGCCGCCGGGGACTCAAATCCTGCACTGCCAGACGTGTCCCCCTGCTGAAGCCAGTACACGTCCAGGCCCGTCTGCGGTTCGCTAGAGAGCATTTGGATGCTCCAGAAGAGGACTGGGAGAATATGTTATGGTCAGATGAAACCAAAATAGAACTTTTTGGTAGAAACACAGGTTCTCGTGTAGAATACTGAAATGCATCCGAAGAACACCATGCCCACTGTGAAGCATGGGGCTGGAAACATCATGCTTTGGGGCTGTTTTTCTGCAAAGGGACCTGGACGACTGATCTGTGTAAAGGAAAGAATGAATGGGGCCATGTATCGAGAGATTTTGAGTGAAAATCTCCTTCCATCAGCAAGGGCATTGAAGATGAGACGTGGCTGGGTCTTTCAGCATGACAATGATCCCAAACACACAGCCAGGGCAACAAAGGAGTGGCTTCGTAAGAAGCATTTCAAGGTCCTGGAGTGGCCTAGCCAGACTCCAGATCTCAACCCCATAGAAAATCTGTGGAGGGAGTTGAAAGTCCGTGTTGCCCAACGACAGCCCCAAAACATCACTGCTCTAGAGGAGATCTGCATGGAGGAATGGGCCAAAATACCAGCAACAGTGTGTGAAAAGCTTGTGAAGAGTTACAGAAAACGTTTGGCCTCCGTTATTGCCAACAAAGGGTACATAACAAAGTATCGAGATGAACTTTTGGTATTGACCAAATACTTATTTTCCTCCATGATTTTTAATAAATTCTTTAAAAATCAAACAATGTAATTTTCTGAGTTTTTTTCCCACATTCTGTCTCTCGTGGTTGAGCTTTACCCATGTTGACAATTACAGGCCTCTCTCATCTTTTCAAGTCGGAGAACTTGCACAATTGGTGGTTCACTAAATACTTATTTGCCCCACTGTATGTGTGTATATATATATATATATATATATATATATACAAACACACACACACACAAGGCAGACCCTTGACCCTTCACAAAACTATTTGTGGATGTAAAAAAGCTGAAGAAGAGTAAGAGGTGATGGAGGAAGAGACGCGCACCTTTTTCCATCATTCGTCTTCATTAGAGGCTTCATCAGGAAAATTAGAATGGGAATTTCCTCCCAAAACTGAGCCCGAGAAGATAATGTGTGTGTTTGCGCGCGTGCGTGTCAAACCTAATAAACCTTTCCTCCATAAATGCGCTCACAATTTTGTCCCTTCTCCTCACACACACACACACACACACACACACGCTCCAAATACAAATAAACACTCTTGGCGGCCATCAGTCCTCTCTTCTTCCTGGTGTCGTTCACCCGCCTTCACCTGATGGATAGCAGGCAGTGTCACAAAATCCTGAACAAGAAACACCGAGTCCGAGATATGACGAAATCCAACAAGAGTGGACCTGAGAAAATGCTGAAAAAGAACACGCGGTGTCAAATAAATGACTGCGCGATGGCAGCGTGCCGGCAGGATTTGTGTTTTAGTTCCTCCTGTCGGCCGGCGCCACTCACTTGATGGATGGCGGGCGGTGACGCAAATCACCAACACGATGTACGTGAAGCGAGCCGCGCGTTGGGACATACAAACGTGATTATTTGTTTTCTTGGATGGAGAGACAAAGATGACTCGAGAGGGAGGTGTGATAACAATGCCCTCCCTTTCGCCTCTCTGTCATTTCGCAGCCTAAATGTGCAAAGGTCAGCTGTTATTCATGGCAGGCCCGGAGGAGTGTGTACACTTGTGCGTGTGTATGCAAATGCCTGGCCAGTGTGAAAGCTTGCATGTCACACCTTTCTGCTCCAAATGCCATGTAGCCCCGCGATTAGCACATTAGCGTATGGGCTCCCTTGTGGCATCGAGATGCGACAGTAGTGAGCTGGTGACAAAGGCACATGCAGTGTGACAGTGTCGTTCCCACTGTAGCAAATGCCAATTTATTATTTTTTTTATGTGTCCGTCAGTAATAGTTTTATATTAGTCATGTTTCACAGAGGATAAAGAATAAAACTGCCTGCGAATTTTGAGATAATGTCTGGCCGTACTGTTGTCCCACTATTTGCGTTCAAATTAGGCTTATAACACTGCAACGACCGATGCTAAGTGCTAGCCCAACAATAGTGTTATCCATTATGTTTTAACGTTAAGCTAGCAAGGGCATTCTTAAGTAAAAATTTATGGATTTTTAAATACACAACATGTATTTCTCTTTGCTTTATGTTTTTTAGTTCGACAGTAGATGTCAATAAACACGAATGTATGAACTGGGTATCTTGCTGGCAGTGAAATCAGCAGCTCCTCCTTGACCAAGGATCCAACACGAAGAGCACAATGCGCGGCTACAGTAGAAATGCACTCAATGTTATAAAGAGAGAAATAATAGGAAGCACTTGTGAAAGTGACAAACGACTGAGTCAAAAGCTGCAAGCTAGCTACCTCAACAGCTAGCGATAGCATTCAAATGCTGCTTTCCATCACCAGGTAACGCTTTGTTGTTGATTTACAACTAATCCATCCATCCATTTTCTGCTCCGCTTTATCCTCACAAGGGTTGCTGGAGCCTATCCCAGGTGTCTTCCGGCAGTAGGCGGCTAATATTAACTAATAACAATTAATATAACAGTTGATTTACAACTAATATTGCTCAAAGTACTTTTTTTGTATCTTTGTGAAAAGTTTGGATGGGATTTCAATGATGTTTCAGCATGGTCAAACTGTGTTTTGGCAGGTGTGGCGTGGACAACGGAGATGGATGAAGGTGACGCTCTCATCAGGAGGGTCCAGTTCGCAAAGTGTTCATTCACTTGCAGGTTCAAAAATTAAAACAAAATGGATCATGTGGCATCAATTGCTGCAGACGTTGTTTGTGGTGGTCGATTGTCTTCATTGCGCTCGCCTTCAATGTGCCCAGGACTCATTCTTGGAGGTGGGATATTTGAGCGCAACACACAATGTAAGATCCTTATTTGAACACGTTGAACATTTTATTTAGTTTTAGTGTGAACTGCTAAAGCTAGTTTGTGGCACAGTTGGATGCTTTGAAATTGTGTTTTTGTTTAGTAGCGATGGTTTTGTGTCATTTGGACGTAATAGTAGTGGTAGTTAAAAGGTGGATACTATACAGTACAGTTGGGCAAAGCCCCACTGAGCTTGGCATCAGTCGTTGGAACAGAATACTGGCTTGCTCGAGTGGGGATGAAATGACATTACGTAGTCCTTGGATCATTCATGTTTAGCTCTAACTCCCCCCAGAGGTCAAATGTTGACATTACAAAACCACAGGATTACCTCTATTTTAGTGAACCAATCGCTAATTAGTAGTATTTATGCTCATTTGTGTTACCCAGACTATGTTGACATTAAACCAGCGTATATTGGTTAGACGAAAATGTGTCATTCGGTAGAACATTATGGCCTTTGTTTAGTTGTGCTTTATTTTATGTTAGCTTTACATAACACCCCAGGGTTGCGTCTCGTTGTTTTTACACCGAACCCTCCGCTAATTCGCGTGGTATTGATGTTAGTGTATGTTAGCAATAAATTAGCGGACATTCGTCAGACAAAATTATGCGGCTTGATAGATATATATGATTTGGTGTTTTGTTATTCTTTGTGATGTCAGTTTTACGCGACAACACCCCAGGGTTGCGTCGAATAGTTTTTCGAGGAAACCCTTCGCTAATTGGCGTGGTATTGATGATAATGTATGTTAGCATTAAATTAACGGACATTCGTTTGACAAAATTATGTCGGGTGGAAGAACACTTTGGTGTTTCTTTATTTGAAATCGGTTTAACAGTAATTCAATCGGGAGCGACTAACTTTAAGCAATCATTTTTTTGTTTTTTATGTCGAGAACTGTGCTAGCAGGTGTAAGAACAGGTGCAAAGGAATACAGTTGTACTTTAAAGTTTAAATGTATTTGAAGCATGTGAGAGGTGGAATAGTGTAAAAAAATACGTAATATGTATTCTCTATTATGCAGATTTTTCTCTATCACAGGTGAATCCACGAGTGATGAGAAATTGTTTTTTATATAAAACTTTATTGAAAAGCAAATGCCGCACCAAGCACATTTTTTTCACAAATCACACACACACACATACAAACGAGGAAATTCACATGTATCTTAAATAGCAGCTTGGAGAACACACATCCAACATATTAAAATTAAAGTACAGCATCGGAGAAATTGTTTCTTCATTGTAACAAAAGTTCCTGCAAGCGTTCTCCACAGAGTCCTCAGAGCTCCGTCTTCATCCCAGACAGAGACGCCTGAGGTTGGACTCCCTCCATACTTTCCGCTGCAGCCTTTTTCACTTTCTTCTCCTTTTTCTTTTTGCCGTCATTTCCTTCACTTTTCTTCTTCTTCTTGTCTTCTGCGATAGCCGCGTGGTCTCCCTTCTTTTTGGGAGTCCACTCCTCCTTCAAGCAGGCTGGGCAAAGAATGTACAGTGGTTAGCAGCCTCAGTGGGACATGTCCTGTCCTCATTGTGTGTGTGTGTGTGTGTGTGTGTGTGTGTGTGTGTGTGTGTGTGTGTGTGTGTGTGTGTGTGTCACCTGTGTCCTTTCCTTTGAGCACATGCTTCTCACACAAGTATGTCGTCAAGTCTTCTTCCTGGTTACCTTTGTACCAGTCTTCAATCACGTCCTCATACTGCTCCACCAACACGTCGCACTGACACACACATGTTGCTCTTAGAACTAATTTCGAGCTATCTTTTATTGATCCCTGTAATGCACATATTTACCCGCTTCTTGAGGTCAGAAACCTCCGCTGACGTCTCGTTCCACAGCTCGTATGGAATGTCCATGACCACATTAACCCCTTTGTTGACCAGGCCGTGAAGGGTGGAGAAGGTCTCGGACATGCCCTATGTACACAAACGCTTCTTGATAGAAGGAATAAGCAGGCATAGCTTGATTCAGAAGTGCAACCAACCTTGGCGAAGCGATTGCTGCCGCTTCTCTCTTTGTGCAGGTTGTACTCCAGAAGCCTCTGACACACGTTCTCCACTACCTCGATGAAGCGCAGATCGCTGTGGAGGGAAAGAAAGACAGACAGACAAACGAGCAGGCAGGTTTAAATAGATGATTCGAGACACGAGTTTGCATATATACGAAGGCATGTGCCACACACTTACGACTTGACGTATTTAATAGGCGGAGCTCCCTTGCTGTCAATAAAGCGGTAGTTGCGATCGATAACTTCCTTGGTCTTCCTAGTTTCGTCGAAGGCAGACTTCATCTCAATGCTGACAAACTTGCACACTGAAAAATTAATGAATTACTATCACATTAAAGCAAATTGACAACATTGAATTTAAAAATATTTTAATTTTATTACAATTTAAAAATGACAAATTAATGTCTCAGAAATATATTTGCCCAATGCTCTATTTTCGGTGCATGGTTCAAGAAATCACCGTTAGATATGAATGCATGTGATGGGTATTGATTATAATTATTATACCATCTGCTGTTTCCAGTTATTTGAAGTGCATTGTGGGTTGTGAATGGTCAGTTACCTTCACAATTGTCCGGAAGATGAACCCACTCGTCGTCGCCGTCGCTCTTCGCTGCCGTTCCAGCCGCAGCGACGCTCACCAAAAGCCAAAAACGAGCCAATAAAGTCATTCCTCCCGCCTTTGTTTGAGTTTGGCCGACCGACAAGCTCGTTTTTTCTTGCTTGAAGTTTTATCAACGGATTGTTTTATCCACCTTTCGATAGCTCATCGCAGCCGAGACCACTTCCGCTTCCTCTCTTCAACCACCAATCAGAGAGGAAAATGTGGCACCACTTCGACCAATGAGGATGGAGCATAAACAGGAAGACGCAGCAACCTTGACGCGTTCATGTTGTGGTACTATTTTATCTTATTTTAAATTCCACAGGAGGGCGCCGTCGACACAGAAAAAAATGGAAGTGCGGTCCAAACATGAACAAGAAGTGGGGCCCTTTGAAACAACATTGTGGAACGGAACTTACGAAAGTCTTTCTAAATTAATGTAATATCTGTTGTATTACCTCGAGGATAAACCCACACGCACATACTGATTTTTAGTATTTACATCTGTGAGCAACAAGGAAAAAAAATCAACAATGTCCTTACTGCAGATACCAATTTGGCGGCTGGCCACTGTACTCTACGAGTAGTAGAAATTGTGGCGGTGACATGCCCGTTGCAAATTCTTCTCCTTGTCCTTTCTGTTGTTGTGGATGTTGTGAGGCATGTGAAAAGAACACACAACACAACGGAGTTGTTTGTTTGACCTTGCACTTGCGGATTCGCAAATTGAAATCTTGAACTTGTTTAACAATTATCACAGTTGTTGGCCTGGACAGGTTAATGAGAAGATCCGTGGAAAAAAATGCTAACCCCACCCACTACACAGTAACCACATATCAATCGCTCGGGTTCAGAGACAGAACACCACGCAATAGATGAAAATCCACGAAATAGCAACCAAATGTTTATTTGATTATTTATGCAAATATGCATGTGATGTGTATCAATTATTTTTGTCCACTATCTGCACTGCAGTATCTGTGACTTTGAATGGCCTGCGTGTCAGAAAATGAGCGTGTGCATTTGACTATCGTTGGCTCAGGATAGCTAGCTAGCTGGCTAACCCTTAGCCAGTTTGCCTGTTGACTGTCTCTGGGTGTCAGTTGGGACTGTCCAGTTAGTGGTTGGATGTCCTTGTGAAGTGTCTGTCTTGTTTTCTTTTGTTCACTGAAATGAAATGTTTCCCACCGGAGGAGGTATTGCAATTCATTGTAACTCGCAGTGGTAGGTTATATTATCTTAACTAGCATGTTTACTTTACCATCGATGTGCCATTGCGGAAGCCACTTCTGCGCTGCCATGGACTTGTTGGACTTTGGAGATTTGCGCGCGTACACACGCTTGTCTCCCGTCTCACCCTTCTTGCCACGTGAATCACAAAATCCCACCATATCGTAAGAAATCCATGATGTAGAATTAGATATGTATGATTTAAAGATTCCCGACCGTACTCCACTATAATTTTGTCCTTTTGCAATGGGAGACAACGGTAACTGTTCTCCAGCCGTTTTTTAATTTCTTTTTATTAAAGAGACACTTGAGCGTGCTGCTGTTGCCTGCCAAAAGGACAGCCTGCACCCGGTGACGTACGTCGGCACACACACACGTATCCTGGCAGATGAGCGTGTGTCTCATAGTACAAGTTGACACTGAGTTGGTGGAGGGGAGCTTGATGCGGCATGCACGAGAGAGAAAAGATGAGAGCTGGTTCCTATTCAGCAGTGCGGCCCACACAAGAGCTTTGTGTGAAAAACCCTCACGTCTCTCTTGGCAATACGAGCATCTCACACACACACACACACACACACACACACACACACACACACACACACACACACACACACACACACACACACACACACACACACACACACACGTGCTATAGACACAGCAAAAAGAGCTTTCAACAGTTGTGCAATGTGGGGTTAACGTTGCTCGAACACTGCGAAAAAATTCGTTTGACTTGGGAAAGCTAGCGCATTAGCCAGCCAGGCCGTGGTCTGTTCGATCCCGGACCGCACAGTGAGACTGATAGAAAAAAGATTTTGTTGTACGCTTGATTACATCATGAAATAGAATTGAAATCAGTTTGTGTTTGTCACACTGCATCAATGGACCATTGTGCTGCTCCTTCTTCTTCTAAAAGGCAAACAAGACAGCTCATAGGTTCATCAGTGCAGCACTAATATTAGTCGTTCTATGCAGAGGATGAAGAATATGTCACTGAGTGGCATTGCATTAGTTCATTAGTGTTGCTGCAGGTTTTTGTTCAAGCCGTCGATTCAAGGGTTAAAGCACCCGTGACTTAGATGCTATTTAACATTAAGCCAGCAAACTGAAGGGCTAAGCTATTGTATGTCATTGCAGTTTTCATTCGGGGGCGGCGACCACTCATTCAAATAAATTGAAAACAATTCTCGTGTCACAAGGTGCCCGGTAGTCCAGTGGTTAGCACGTCGACTTCACAGTGCAGAGGTGCCGGGTTCAATTCCAGCTCCGGCCTCCCTGTGTGGAGTTTGCATGTTCTCCCCGGGCTTGCGTGGGTTTTCTCCGGGCACTCCGGTTTCCTCCCACATTCCAAAAACATGCATGGCAGGCTGATTGAACACTCTAAATTGTCCCTAGGTGTGAATGTGAGTGTGGTTGGTTGTTCGTCTCTGCGTGCCCTGCGATTGGCTGGCAACCGATTCAGGGTGTCCCCCGCCTACTGCCCGAAGACAGCTGGGATAGGCTCCAGCACCCCCCGCGACCCTAGTGAGGATCAAGCGGTTCGGAAAATGGATGGTGTCACAAGGTGCTTCAAATGGGGACAAAACAAGCACTTTTGTAAGGATGCCTTTATTAAAGAGTCAACAACGTGCGTCAGCTGTCCGCTTCTAGAAAAATAACAATCATACATTCGTTCACGTTGAAAAAGAAACCTTTTTTTTTCTCTCCGTTTTAAAGCTGGAAATCCCTTTCGAGGGTGAAGAGGGGCACCTGACATCTGTGTGTCTGTGTGTGCGTGTCTGTTGGAGAAGTCGCTGCAAAGGCGGAATTGTTTGACACTTTTTGTGCTCGCATATGGGTCCCGGGGGGCAGTTGGGGTGCGGGTGCTCTTTAAATGTCACACAAATATTTCTATGTCACTACTTTGGGGCTGTAATTAATCGTACGTGTACACACACACACACACACACAATGGGGTTATTAGTGCCCCATGTGATTTTGTCCTTGTTTTTCCTTCTGTTGGAGGAACATAAATCTTCTCGTGAAAGTCCGTATCGTGTCGTGTGTGTGTGTGTGTGTGTGAGTGTGTGAGAGAGGGCACACACGTGTGTTTGTGTGAATAAGGCATGATGAAACCGCTCCCTCAAGAGACACTGCTGTCTAAATGTGTGTGTCGCTGAAGGAGATTTGTCTCGTCTCGAGAGGCTGATGAGACAACACACACACACACACACACACACACGCACACACACACACACACACAGGGATCGGGCAGCCATTACTGACATTGACCCAACAGAATGATGAATTCTCAACTTTGTGTGCGTGTTCACCAAAGGAGTTTTTTACAGTGATCAATACTCATCAATAAGGGAATGTGCATGTCCTTTAAGAGCCATGACATTCGCCACAGATCGTTATGGCGATTGGCAAGATGCGATTGATCGTCAAACCAAATTGGTGCGGTGAGGCACCTCCGCTGATTGCACGGTTGCCATGGCAACGCCAAAACGCACCACGTGAGCGAACCGATTAATAAACACAGAGCACATTTAGCCGAGCACCCCCCCAACCCCCCATTTTGGTGGCGCCCAGTTGAGCTGTGACGAACTGCCTTCCAGGTCGCCATGGTTACAGGCACGGATTTTGGGATGCCACAATGGGTGGTTTTTGTGGCTCCCGAACAAGTGACATTTGTGTATAGGATTGGGATTTTTTGATTCACGGGGATAGAGACCAGGCCCTGACGCCAATTGCCACCCCAGATCCCACCCCCCAAAAAAACTCGATAACTGCCACAAGATGGCAGCAGAGCACTACTTTTCTATTAGATAGGGCTACATCCTTCCCTCACTTCATGACTTGCGTGCGTGTGTGTGTGTGTGTGTGTGCGTTGTGATCAAACATGCATAAGTTGGTCTGCCCATGCTTGTGGACTGGTGGAAATGTGTAAATAAGAGTAATGCGACCCACATTGTTATTTGATTGGGAGCTGGTGGCATTCCAAAAAAACCCCAACAACAAACAAAAATCAATAAATAATAAAAAAAAAGACCCCCCAAAAAAGTCTCCACCGGCTGCATGTCCACACTCGCCGCTTCCTGTCCAACTCCAACGCGGTTGCTTTATTGAGCAGCTCCAAGTGGGACAAAGTCAAGGAAGAACTGAATGAGAAGCCGCAATTTTGGAGGCTCGCAAAGAAGCAAAAGACAAACCAGAGTAGTCCTTATTAATATTATTATTAGTGTAATTATTACTAGTATAAGTGTTATTGGGGTAGAATGTCGTTCCTTGGCCCTGCTGGGTGCAGAAAGAGAGAGACGGGGATGAGGGGGCGGAGGGCAACGGGAGTGCAGGTGATCACAACAGTGCCCAAGGGAGGCATGGGGAGGCGGGGTCCCTTTGTCCTTTTAGTTTGGTCTCTTCAGGCCACGTTCCAACCATTCCAGTGGGTTGAGAAGGCCGTTGGAAGTGGTTAAAGGGAAAACGGCCTTAGCCTTGTCCTTCCGCGACTTTTTCTGTCCTCCTTGACCTTCACGCTATCTGCTTTGCGCTGCTCACAAAGATGCTCCTTGACATCCGGCGGCATCGTCTCACACCGTGGCGCACGTACCGAGAAAAGCTATTCCGTGTATTTGATGTGGCGTTATTGCAACGTGAAACATGATGAAACCAAAGAACCCCCCTCCCAAAAAAAACTAAGGAAAAAAAGATGGTGAATGGACGTCTCGCTTATAATTGAACGAGCCCGATAGCGCTTTTTTGGCGAGCACGTGCACAAATACGTCGATGGACGGTGAGACGTCACCAAGTCAGCCACGTCTTGGGGAAAATCAAAAGGCCTTCCTTTCAAACAAGACCAACCCTCCGTCCCTTTTCCATTGGACTTCAGTTGAGAAGTGCTCGACGCCCTGGACTGGCCATTCGTACCCACATTCGACGCATGAGTCTTCAATGAAGCTCACATGCCGATGCTGGAATACCTGAAAAAAAAAATAAAATTGCAAGCTTAGGGAGAACATGCTTGAACGCGGACCCTCTCAGCTGCGTCTTTGAAGAAACACCATCCCTCGCCGTACATGGATGACAACACAGCTGCCGCATGCCCCCCTATGGCAAAATGGCGACGACTCACAAAGGCTGGATTCACACATTATGGTTCTAGCGACAGAATTACGACCGTTTTGGTTTCCGGTGGCAGGAAAGAGAGTGAGAGGAAAAAAAAAAAAAAAAGATGCGTGGGATCCGATATCATCAGATCGGACTCAGGCTTCTGTGATATCTGTCAATGCCAACAAAAGATTGGATCGACCGTCATCCAAGAATGCGCACCCGCTGCACACGGCAGGAAAAGCAGCGATCGTTAAATATGGTGGCCGTTCGGGCTGTATAGACACGGGAGGGCTGTACATTTGAGGCGTGACATCGACGCTTTGTGTCGGCGTTAACGTGCACATCGAGAGTGTGCGCATGTGGCTCGCTTCGTGTGATCAGTCAATGTCAACACAGTGATCTGGGATATGGGTCACTGGGAAATAGAAAGGTGGGATTTGGGCATGAAACGGGGAGAGGGCACCGCGACCCGCCGTGGAAACGCAGCCTCGACTCTCGGGCTCCATCCCTGTGCAACGCGCTGGAACAAAGAAAAAAGTCAGGCCAGCCCAACGTGGTTCTAGAGTTGCGTGCTGACTGAGTCCTCAATGACCTCGCAGCTGTCCTCGATGACATCATCGCAGGGTCCCACCCACCCGCCCATCATCATCATCACCCCGCCACCACCCGCCGCCGCCTCCTCCACGCCGCCGCCGCCGCCTTGGAAAATGTCCTCGCTGGAGTCCAAGAGGCGCGAGCTGGACTCGGACATGTTGGACGCGCAGTGCAGCGACTGGCAGGGACAAGGGGGGGGCGGGGGCACCGTCAGGAGCACGTCGCGACCGTTTGTTCTCCGTGGAGAGAAAGAGGAGCTGTTGGCGTCCACGGAGCGGCCCACCTCGTTCAGGCGGGTCTCGCTTCTGCTCGCGCGGTCCAGTCCCGAGTCCGAGTGGCCGCCCCGCGGGAGGAGCAGCCCGTCGGAGATGGTGTAGGAGGGCGGGGACGGGAGGGGCAGCGGCGAGCGCTTGGAGCGGGAAAAGAGGAAGGAGAGGCGCTTGAAGGAGTCCGTCTTGGCCGCCGGCGCCGACAGACGCTGCAGGCGGCTCTTGGTGCGGGCCAGCGAGGTGGAGAGCGAGGAGGAGAACGAAGACGACGGCGAGGGGAGGGCGCCGGTGGCAGAAGGCGGGACCGCCGTCGCCTTCAGCCCGTTGCTCTTTGGTTTCTCTTCCAGCTCCTCCCCCCAGCCCAGGCCTTCCTCCTGCCCCACCTCGCCCTCGCACTCCACCCGGCTCATCCCGGAAATGGAGCGCACCAAGGCGGAGACGCCGAGCGCGGGCCCCGGCCGGTGGTCTTCCCTCTCCAGCGGCACAGTGAAGGTCACGCCCTTTGACCTTTGGCCGGCGTCGCCCGGCTCGCTGTCATCCTCCGAGGCCACGCCGCCACCGCCGTCGTCTCGCGCCGCCATGTCGCTGGAGGAGGAGTAGTGGCGGCGAGGAGGACGCCGGTTGCCCAGGAGGTCCAGGACCTCGTAGCGGAAACTGGAGATGTCCTGCTTGAGCTCCTGGAAACAAACGCGAAAGAACATCATCAGGACGTTGAAGAAGAGCAGCCGCTTGAGACGCAACCTCCGGGTCCAGAGGCAACAGTTTGTTGGCAGCGTTGCTTTCCTTTTGAGATGTGCCGACTTCTAAGCGATATCTGAGAATTCTGATCTCTTGTTGGGAATCGCCGTTCTAAATTGTTGCGTCAGATCCAGATGTCATAATTTGCGTGCAGGAGCTCACCTTGAAGTTCTCCTCCGTCAGGCCCTCGTCCGTCTTGGCGCTGCGGATCATGGCGGCCACGTATCTCTTCACCAGATTTCGTATCACTTCCTGGTACAAAGAGAACATTAGTGTTCGATGCCGGAAGCGCGCCCCGGGTGGGGGGGGGGGGTATCGCGTGGGGTCACGTGTCCCGCGAATGGGCCTCGTGGAAAACATCTGGCCGGGATTTGGTACAAAGTGGGAGGAAATGTCAACTCTGACCTCGGCGAGAGAATCCCCCCCCCCTTCCGCAAGCGACACCTGCGGCGGCGGACAAGCGGCATGCGGGGGCGAGCTGTCACTCTCCGCTTCCGCCGGAACGCTACGCCACGCGCTCGTCGGGCGCCAGCCGACGAGTCCTCGACAACGTGGACGCATTTCAAAACGGCAGCGGCAGCCGCCGCCAATGACGATGCGTTTCGTTCACCGAACGCGTCGGCGTGGAGGATCCATCGCAGTGAGCTTGGCGCCACCCAAACCCGCCGCTCTCGTTCCTTTTGGATTCTCGCTCGCTTTGTGTCGTAAATACGGTTCAAGTGAAGCCTTGCGTTTTACACACCTGGTAATGCTGGTTCTGGATCAGACTGTCAGCGTGACGCTCCTACAGAGAGAGAGAATGAAGGGGGGGGGGGGCAAAGTCAAGAAATCAGGAACTGATGTTTGTCACAGTTAGCGTTCTAGACTCAATAGCAGCTATTATTGCACGCCTGGTTGGAGTGAATTTAGAAACAGAAGAACACAGTTGAAAACGCACGCACGCACGCACGCACGCACGCACGCGCGCATGCGCGCACGCACACACGCACGCTCGCAATCAGATCTCTGCAGTGCTCTGTGAACTTATGTGGGCTGCTTGGCTTATATAACTCAGCTGACTTCAGATGAAATGAACATGCCTGTGTGAGGAGGGTTGGGGGTGGGGGGCGGCGGGCGGTGGTGAGCAGCCTGTAAAACGTGTTCATCGGCACGCGTTTAACTCTCCTCTGGACAAACAGCTGATGACTGACGGGAGTCTACGGAGGAGCGAGCTCGCGCGCCTCTCGGGTCCGCTCACCGTGAACTCTCGCAGGTTCTCGCACTTGCGCGGGTCCTCCCCGGGCGGCTGGCCGCGGCCGCACAGCTTGTTGTGGAGCCACATGAGCAGGTACCAGACGGACTTGGGGCTGGGAACGATGTTGAACGGAGGCGGCAGCGTTCCGCCTTCGTCAAAGTAGCTCATCCACAGCTTGGTGCGGGCAAACTTCCACTCGATGTCGGCGTGGTCCTGAACAGGGGAGGGGAGACAACGTGCTGACGTGCGTTGCATTCGAATGTGACGAATCATCGGCACGGGGACTCACGGCGATGAGCTGGTACGAGTTGTTCATCATGGCGATGAGCATGTTGAGGAGAACCACCAGCGAGATGACGTTGTACGTCCCGAACATGGTGGCTCCCATGAACTCGGTGAACTCGTGGCGGGCCTTCACGTTAGTGACGTAGAGGTTCAGCAGTCCGAATATCGACCAAAAGAGCGACTGCAGAGTCTCAAAGAGCCTGCGGGCGGACACCGAGAAAATGTTGGCGCAATGTAAGATCACAAATCCTCCGTTTCGGCCTGTGGCGTCTTTTTCGTTGTTATCTGTGGATCTCAAGCTGTATTCTGCACTCTTACAGCACACCTCGGAAATCCATTTTTGACGCCAGTAGATACAGATCTCGTGTCAGCAGACTTGGGGGAGTGGGGGGCGGGGGAGGGGGGGTGGCAAAAACCCCAAACAGTTTCTCAAGAATTTCTGACTCCCAATACTACAAGACATGGGAAGCACTCGCATTCGGATGGGTTATGAGGAGATATGTGACCTCAAGCGAAGACACCATCGGAGACAAGTCGTTAGGAAAGACACTTTGAGGCACCAAAGCTGATTTATGCAACTCGGGCTTTGACTCCGCGAGAATCAGGCTCCGTGTCGTCAACTTTGCCCGCCTCCTGTGTGGATTCGCAACTCGAAGCTTCCTGAGACTGAAGAGATTCCGACTTGGGGCTGGGGAACAAAAGTCGCCCAACTCTGATGTGTTGACCTAAAAATCGGTCAAAACAAAACGCATGCCTTGAAACTGTTCTTTTATATATATATATATATATATATATATATATATATATATATATATATATATATATATATATATATATATATATATATATATATATATATATATATATATATATTAGAGCTGTCAGTTTAGCTGCTTTTATCGACATTAATTTAAATGAATTTTATCGGGATCAAAATTTTTCTCATGAGATTAACGCGCAGACGTCACAGCGGATGTGACGTTGCTCTATAAATAAACCAGAAACAAAACATCAAGCGCGCTGCACAAGTCCACACTCGTTTGTTTTGCCAGCCACAGCAGCGCGAGACACCGAAAACGGATATTTAAATAGTTTATGAATGGAAAGTTTACTTTTAAAAAGTTGCCAGATTGTTCCACTGACAAGACCAAAATGACCTGGATGTTTTGCAGTCGTAAACTGAGCTATCATCATAGCACGTCGAGTCTGAAATACCACTTAATGGCCAAGCACACCGCTGACGTGAGTAGTCCGCCCCCCTCGTCTCAGACTGACGGCTATGGATCATTTCAAAGCGAAGAAAATGGATGACACGACAAAGAACAAAGTTGCTGAAGCAATCGGCAATTTAAACAGCGTGGGCTAAAATGTTGCTAGAACAGGGGTGTCTTTATTTAGCTCATTTGTGCATAGTTGTCATGTTTGTCCGTCTGCAATCTGACGTTTAAACGAAGTAAATTGCGTTGCAGCCGGCGCTCCACTTCCGGGTTGGACCTTTGGGACTTGTAGTTCTTTTGTTCGATTCGACTTGATATGTTCATGCCGGCGCTCGACTTCCGGGATTGAGTATTGGGACTTGTAGTTCTTTTGTTCGATTCGACTTTATGTTTGTGTTGAATGGTTTCTTACGTTTAAAACAATGAATAATGATGACGATAATGATACATAGTGAAATCAGGGTTGATTACATTATTTATTAAACGTATTGTTAGATAAAGGTATTCATTAATGTCAATTATATACATATTTACATTGTGATGCAGAAAGATAGATATATTAATGTTTTACTGCATTTATGTGTAGTTTAGGTTATTACCTGCTTCTGATACTTCTGTTACAACTACTACTACTCCTACTTCTGCTGCAAAGTGCTCCAATAAATGATCCAAAAGTACAGAACGAGAGATCCTTCCATGCTGACCGACAATCCCTAACTGAACAACCATTACTGATTGCCAGCGAGAGCCTCCATTACAAGCATCCGAAATGATGTCGACACAAAACCGTAGAGACTTCCGAGCAAGAAGGACCAACAGAATCAGCATAGCCTGACTGCTGTGTTCAAAGCAAATTTGAGAAAACGAAGTATGCAACCATGGCTTAAATCCATTATAGGCTGAGTACTAGTTTACCTTAGATGTGCACTTTATAATGTTATATTGCGCTGTTTTGATTCCCTAAAAGAGCTGTTCAAGCAGCTGTTGTGTGACAAAATATTGTTTTCACTGTTGTTGATGGACAGTAATATTGTGTGAGAGATAATGTGTGAATAACTGCTCCAAGTGAAAAATGTTCATGTAAAATTGAAAATCAAAATTGTTATTTCAGTAAAGATTTGCATTTTGCACATAGAAAACTGATTCATGATTCCATGTTGATGAGAGCATTAAAATGGGGAAAATAGGACAAAAATATAAAAGGAAATTCAGAAACGATAAAAATGAGTGAGCAATCATGATTAATTTTTAGTTAATTTGAGTTAATTATGACAGTTGAGTTTTTAATTAGATTAAACATTTTAATCGTTTGACAGCTCTAATATATATATATATATATATATATATATATATATATGCTGTAATTAATCACATATTTTTTTATGTATTCTAAATTTCCTTTTATTTCTTTTTCCCCTATTTTTCCCATTTTAATGCTCTCAACAACATGGAATCGTGTTGTTTATATTTATTGAAACAACAATTTCGATTTTCAATTTGCCATTAACATTTTTCACTTGGAGCGGTTATTCAAACTTGGAGCACATTTTATTATTTTTGAGCAACGTAACATCCGCTGTGACGTGGTGCCGCATTAATCTCGTGTTTAAAAAAATTAATCGAGTCAAAATTATTTATTTATTTATTTTTAAGGGCCCCACTTTGCACCAGTTTTTGGCCTCTGAGGAGTTTCGGCACGGACTTGTCGCTGTGGATGCTGTCTGACGGCAACATCTGCCCATGCAGATGAATCCTACGGTTGGTGCTCGCTTTCCGCTGACCAAGTTGAGAAAAAATATGCTTTTAGCATGGAGACTTGAATGTGACAACGAGGCTCCTGCTGCAACATAACATAACAGCGGCACGGCTTTAAATTGTCTCAGCCGCTCCAACTCATCGCTAATCGCTGAGCAGTGATGTGTGTTGAGTGTACAGCAACGTGACTACTGTGGGAAATGAGAACGAGAAATAAATGAAGAACAGGCGCGAGTTTCAGCCGTGGCTTGCTCTTTGATGAAATTGGGTCGTGTTCGTTGTTCGCGGTTTTTGCTGAGCATTGCTATTCCCGAGTGCCTTTGAACGCATCACGAGACTCGGGAAGGGAGTGTCGAGCGAGACAGCGGTGGAGTCGGTGGACGTTACGGAGGACTTCGCGAAGGGCGCGATGCTCGGCTCGGGTGGAGGCGATGACCCGCGTCATCGATAGCATCGTCGATTCCCAAAAGCTTGATTGTGGCGGCCGTTCGAGCGCAGAAGCGAGACTCTGGCCCTTCACTGCCTGTCAGATTTGGATCCACGTCACTTGCTCGTCTATCACTCCCGGTCACCGCCTCCACTCGTTGACGACGGCGCATCGTTGAATCTTTGATGAAGCAACAATTGGTGGCGGCGCTCGGCGTCATCTTGGAGCAGGAGAGCGAGCGTTGGCCTGCGGCTGCTTATATTTGTGCCGCATCAAATATTCAACGGCGACATTTATTGTCATGGCGGCTTGTGTTTGTGTGTGTGCGTGCGCGTGTCCGTGCGTATTTGCAAGCAGCGGGAGTGTAAATGAGGAAGGGGGTTGACTGGCCATGAAAGAAGCGACAGAGCGTGACGCCACGGCGTCGTTATTGCAAAATGAGAAAGAAGTGACATGATCATCAAGTGTCGGCGTTTCCTCCATTTCGCGATCCTCTCCGTCGCATCGCTCATTTTGCCCCCGCCCCTTTTTACTTGATTGACCCCACCGGGTGCGAAATGCTAGCGCGTTTCTGGCGGCCGTGGGCGCCGGCAGGCGGCATCGTCATCTGTCAGTCACGGCGGAGGTGTTCCGGTGCCAGTTGTTTTCACGCCTCCTCGCGCAGACGCGTCGCACACTCCGACGCATTCATGCGAGCGGGGCGCCGTGATGGACAGATGAGACGCGGGGGCAGCGGCGCACCTGAGCGCAACCGGGAAGCGCAAAATTCTCTCGCAACGGCACATCGAACAAAAAGCGACGAGGGATCACGGGAGTTGTTTTCGCCAAATCGAGGCCGCCGTTACTTTCTGCCTCCCTCACTGATACGCTCGCAGGCGGAGCGAATAATGCCTGCATTGTAAACAAATAAATGCTGACGCAACCCCGGGGGGCGAGGCAGGAGGCCCTCCGTCGCTCCGTTTGCCGCCTCCGCGGCGGCCGGCGTGCTCGTTGAGATATCCGCAGCCGCACAATAGATGACCGCCGCCCGTGTCAGATCCGACAAACGCCTGCGACATGAGAGCCGCACGCGAAGACCCAAAGGCTATTTGCAAGTGCGTTTTTGACCTGATGACAGTGTCGGGTGAAGTCACCGATGGAAAGCGAACGCGGACGAGCGGGACTTTTTGTCGAGCGAAGACGCGAACGCGGGGCGGCGCCGCTTACGTTGAGAAGGCGTTGTTCTGCCGCTCGCAGCGGATGCCCTTGCAGTTGTTGGGCTCCTCCGAGGCCGTGGTCTCGTAGTAGAAGTAGAGCTGGTTCAGGCCGTTGGCGAAGGCCAGCAGCACCTGCGCAAGCAAACGGCAGCGCTTTTCAGACTTTGCTGCGGTGTGAAAACGCGACGGACGATTTGTCGCCTTCCGAGGAGTGATTTTAGGACTTGACGGTGCCCGGCAGTCAGAATGAGAACGGCGGAGTAGGGAAGGAGCTCCCTGGAGTGTCGGGGTTAATGACTTGCGGTTGTAACGAAATAGGCCCGAATGTCCTCTCGACCGACGAAGCGAGGCGAGCGCGCTCCCGTCGCCATCCGAGGGGACCCAACATGGCGTCGCCTGTTTATTTATCAAGGAGGGGAAAAAAGCTCTTGGGTTACCAGGCAGTAGATGAAGAGGAACTTGAGGATGTCCAACAGCATCCTCCCCAGCGAGATCTGCAGGGGCCCGAGGTGCGAGTTGGCGGTGAAGAGCGAGATGAGTCGCAGCGAGCTGAAGATGTTGGCAATGGCGAAGAGAGCCTCGGCGATGAGCGTCGGGTGCCACATCTCCCACTCCTCCCGGGGTCGAGATGAGTTGTACTGGTGGAGAGCGGAAGAGGACGAGCGACTTTAAAAGCTTGCTCCGGGTGACGCGCCACTCACTCGTGCGGACAACGAGGCGCTCTAAAGACGCATTTTAGGGCCGTCGGCAGAGCAGGCAAGCTGAGTGCACGTCGCAAATGGCGCCGCATGAAAATGAGCTGATCAGGACAACAGAAAAAACAGTTTTGTGCTTTCGCCCCACGAGTGAGGCCTACTTCGTTCCCGGTCTTTGTATGTTCTCAGCATTCCTGAAAATACTGTACACGCCTTCCTTCCAAAGAAAGTTGAAATCAAGTTTTTTCCAATTCTCCAAATGGCCATTTGTCAAAGCACGGCGTCTTTTTCTTTCAGCCACGTCAGCCAACAGCGCAGTCTGTGAGAAGACAACTTTGGACACGTATGAGCTGACGTCCAATGAAATTTTTTTGTGGTTTACCTGCACACGCGATTAACAGAGCAAAAGGGTTCCCTGCCGCCTAAGAAGGGTGTTGTGCTCCTGAAAATCGTCTTTTTCTGTCTCTAAGTCTACGCTTCATCTCATCTGGACTCGGACCTTGTGGACACCTTGTGGACACTCAATCAAGGTGAACTTGATGGCCTCCCTGGTTTTCAGTCATTCTCTTCAAATTTAGAAACAGATCTGAGTACACTCGACTGAGTCCTTTCGTATCACCATCAAAGGGAACCAAAAGGTGCAGTAGGACGCACCAACTGCTGCTGCTTTGATAGAGCTGTGTGGGTGCGTTTGTGTATGGACATGTGATATACGTCTAACACGGCTGTGTGTGTGTGTGTGTGTGTGGGAGGATGGCCCGGCACCATCAGTGGCTCACAGATGCTGCAGATGGCTCGGCGTCTGGTGATTGAGTGAGTGAGTGAGAGTGTGTGTGTTTAAACCACATATTTTGCTTTTAGACAAGGATGTATCAATACAAAGCATCTCAAGAGCAAATCATGTCGTTTGACGACGCCGTTGAGGGCCGAGGGACTGTGGAAACTGGCGCGCGCGCGCACACACACACGCACGCGCACACACACAAAAAGGGCGTTACCTTAACGTAGGCCACTATCTTCAGTGATATGGTGGCCAGGTAGAGGGAGTTCATGGCGAAGTCCATTAGGTTCCACCAGTCGTGGATGTACTCTGTGAATCCCCCATCCCACATCTCCTTTATCTCTGCCCAGATGAATCCTACGGCAGGCACACACACACACACACAGCTGGTAAATATCTGACATCCATCCATTTTCTGAGCCGTATGTCACGTTTGAGCTGGCTACACCACGGACTGCTCTCCAGCCAAGCGCAGGGCGCGTATGGATCAGGCGCTAATCCTGTTCGTCAAGGGCCGCTGTCGTTCCTGTTTTCCGCCTCTCCGGGCTCCAACGCGCCTGAATGAAATGATCAGATGATCAGCAAGGTGTGTGCAGAAGCTGGCTAACAAGGCCGCTCATTTTAAGCGGCGGGAGATGGAAAACGGGCATGGCGATGGTCCTCCAGGAACAGGATTGAAGACCACTGCGCTAACTCGTGATAGCTTGGAAGTCATCCATGAAAAGTCTGCTTGTTGACTTCCCGCTCTGTTCCCACAGCGGAACCATTCCAGCCGTCCTCCGGCAAATGTGCAAAGAGTATTTTTTTTTTTTTAATGCGAGAGATGCGGTCCGTGGTTTTCTCTGCCGGGTCATCGCGAGCAAACAAAGCTTTGGAAGCGCACGCGTACCCAGCACCCACGGCAGAATCATCCACTCCACGATGGTGGGCGGCGGCCCCTGCATGTGCAGGTTGGTGCGGGCGATGTGCTGCGAGGCCAGCAGGAGCAGGAAGAGGAAGGTCAGGTAGGACGCCGTGTGACAGATGAACTTGATGAAGGGCTTCTTGATGAAGCGTCCCAGCGCGCCTTTGGGAGCCAACAGGTAGATCTGTGCCGTGGAGAAAACAGATTTGGCGCGGCGCTCGCACCCCCCGGGGACAACGATGCCGCGGCCTACCAATGAGAAGACGGGGAACAGGAGCCCGATGATGAAGCAGGTGACCAGCTTGACCACCCAGTGGCGCCGCCTCCAGCCCGGGAAGCCGTCGTACCACAGCGTCGCCAACAGTTGCTGGCAGTTGGGCTGCGCCACAAACTGCGGGCACACACGCCGGGACGTAAGTCATGCTCAGAGTACATTTTCAGACAGCAACTGGGATCATTTCACGATCGCGCCCCCGTTTTCATCCCTCCCCGCATTTGAAGAGTTCAAAAGCGGACATTTGTAACCAGTCCCACATGTGTCCAAAACCTGAGCTCAAAAGTTACATGATGCTGAGATGTTGAAAAATAATTCATCAAACCGCTTGAATATCAAAATGGGACAAATCATTGACTTGAGATTTGTGACAAATAAAAATAGCAAACAGTTTATTACTTTTACGTGAGTACGCAAGTCATTAAAAGCATAATTCATTCTCAATGCAGTCCATAGAAATATGGCCCCACATTGTCCACTCATAAATAATGGAACAGATGATTTCAGACTTTTTTTTTTCATTTCCTGACCTCTGAAACCCGCGAAAGAGCCTCATTTCAGCGGCTGGCAAACCACGCCCATGTTTGTATTTCCCGAACGGAGCGGTCTGCGTGTGGTGACAGGAGTATCTGTGTGCACATGTATGCTTCAATCTACAATACAATACATGCTGATTTATATAGCGCAATCTAGAGTAGAACAACCTCGCTCGCACTACTGAAAACTGTAAAGGAACAGGGGGAATGGTGTGATGTCCTGTTTGTAGATTCAACCGGACAGAAATGAAGGAATGAGTGTAGAAATGTCGACCGGTAGGGCGGCCTGGTGGTCCAGTGGTTAGCGCGTCGACCTCACAGTGCAGAGATACCCTGTGTGGAGTTTGCGTGTTCTCCCCGGGCCTGCGTGGGTTTTCTCCGGGTATTCTGGTTTCCTCCCACATTCCAAAGACATGCATGGCAGGCTGATGGAACACTCCAAATTGTCCCGCGGTGTGAGTGCGGATGGTTGGTTGTTCTTCTCTGTGTGCCCTGCGATTGGCTGGCAACCGGTTCAGGATGTCCCCCGCCTGCTGCCCGAAGACGGCTGGGAGAGGCTCCAGCGCCCCTCGCGACCCTTGTGAGGATAAAAGTGGATCGGAAAATGAATGAATGAATGAATGAATGTCGGCCGGTTTGACTGCGACAACATCAACGAACAAAATGCGTCTGGCACTTGCCGGTCTTCGGAACTAAGCCTTTTTTGGAAATGATCATTTTTACGTGGTCGTTTGGTTTTGCATGTGTAGGAAAGGCACGGCTCCATTTTTGTCCACGCGGCACTTGACGGCTCTCGTGCTTCCGTAGCTTTCCTTGCCGTTGCGTCTCGAGTCGCCTTGACTAGCCCCCGTCGGTTTCTGCTCCGGTTCGGTTTCCTGTTGCTATGCCGACTGTATGCTAATGAGGGTGTCGGTCTCTCGCCTCGTGCTCTTTTCTCTGGTTTTTCCCACCTCGCTCGGCGTTCGGCGACGTCCGAGTTGGAAACAAAGTTGCGTCCGGGCCTGCTCTCGGATATTGAGGCCATGCAAATGACCCGTGAATTGGCTTCGGCGCGAAGACAAAGCAAACATGAAATCCGAGCTGCTGGCAGCCAACTTTCCAGTGACATTAAAATAAATAAGTAAATAAATAAAAACTCCCGAGCGCACACGGGATGATTCAGAGAATGAGAGCGTTGCCAGTCCAGGCGCATGAAACGCCTCTCGCTGTGAACATTCCCGGCAGCCAGTTCGCTGACGACAGAGACAAAGCCGAGCGGATTAATTTGTCTTTCTTTGAATAAATGTAATTAATAAAAGCACCCGGCCGTCATGCTGCGACTCCGGGGAGCCGTCTCGGGCGAGGAAACGAGCTGAGCGGAAAGCCTCCTTCTCCGCTGAGGGCACAAACTCCCTTTTTGTCAACTCTTAATGGAGAGTTCCGATGACTGGTGTTAACTCGCTGAGCGGCACCCGGACAAACTCGTAATTTGACATTTCTCCGTTACTCGCTGAGCCGGCATGTTCGCCCAGTTAGCTGATTACAAGAAAACGCAAGATTGATTCTGCGCGGCGAAGAAATGCCACGCAGCCTCTGCAGACATTTATTTCACAGCTTTTGATTTCCAACAGCCTTTCCGTGAACGGAGTTGTTTCACCTCCAAACCCATAACAATAAAACATCTCTTGCATTTTGTAGGAAGACAGAAAACTACTTGCGACGGCTCTTGGAACACAAACCCTGCAACAACACAAGAAGACGCGGACAATGTAAGAATACTCACAGTCATATCTTCTTTATCCTCGGTGAGAAACGTATCGCATCTTACTGAGTCATGTGCTTGTGTGTAGGGCGATTCTGTCTGTCTACATCTGTCGTGGCCCAATTATTTAAGAAGGTAAATAGAAGAAGTAACTTTAGAATAAATAATTTCAAGATGAACAAAAAAATAAATCAATAAAATATGTCATTTAAATCTGTTGAGAACGAAAACGGTTGTTGGGCCCGATTAAATAACGGCGCGCGCCCACCGTTGGAGGAACCAGAATTACTTTGCAGCTAATTTGATTGCTGAGCCATTTGTCCTCTCCAGCGAGCAATATGCTAACTGAGGCTACGCTACATGGCGCTGCTTAAAACAATTGGGCCGGATGTAATCTTGCAATGTTGCCATGCTAGCACCGACTCAGGCTGGCGACTTCTATGCAAATGTGAACGGAGCATTTTGCGCCGCTGATCATTCGTTAGGCGTCGTTACCGCGCGAGCGCTGGATGTAAAGACGGCATCGTACGCGCTCAGACTTCCCTTCCAGATGTTGTTTGATGACTTGAACGCGAGCACGCGAGCGCTTATACCGCACGGTTGTGTCGAGGCAGGCACACGCTCGCAGCGCGTTAATATTTAAGCGGGTGCCGATCAAAGGCTTAAAGACCAAAATGATTTAGATTGAATGATTTAGACACACACACACACACACACACACACACACACACACACATGAAAGTTCAAAGGTAGGTTTAAGGCAGCGCTCGGGTGGGGCTACAAGAGTGCCAAGCGAAACCTTTCTATTTGAAAAGACAAGGTTGTCGTGGTGGCGTAGTGCAGCATACGTTCTCTTGTGTGTGTGCGTGCGTGATGTTTATCACGCCGCCGCGTTCATCCACACGAGCACCTTAATTATTGAAGGTTAAAGGCACGGCCCGTATAACCCGAGCATGAATAATGCAGAGTCCACATTGTGCACGGAGTGAGCGCGAGGCAGCTTGTCAGTGTTTGTCCCACCGTCACTTGCCGAAAGTTGTTGACCACTTGCTGCGCCTTTGATATGCGGAGGCCCAACGCAACGGATCTCATTATTTGACCCGTGTCGTTTTCAACGGCTGCGCGGCACTCTATCAGAAACAGAAGTTCCTCCAAAAAAACCCCAACAACAAACGGATAAAGAAGTCACGTGCCAAGAGAAGAAGGAGAACGGCAGTGTCAGACTATTTTATGGCTTTTGTAACCAAGCACATTTGATTTATGAAGGGGGGGTGGGGGGCAACGAGCATTTGCGCTGCCTGACGATGCTCTGCGCAACACGGCACAGAGCAAACAGTTGTCCAAATGAGCGAAAAGGTGCTGGGCAGTGTTTGAACAAACTTGGACACATCGCCGCACGGAATATTTGAATGGCGCATCACGTCTCCCGATGCCGTCTCCACTTGCATGAAAGCTACGTACGGGCTACATTCGAGCTGACACCCGGGAGGTAGTTATGGCAATATTTGGCCAGCTCATGGCTGTCCTGGCAACAAGACTATTTGGCCAGATTACGCTGTGCTTGCAGCGGGAATATTTGGCCGGTGAACGCCTCCGCTGTTGGCCGCCTAACATCGTGCTGGCAGCAAGCAAAAGGGAGTTTTCAAACTTGCGCGCTGGACCTGAGACATGAACTACGTTTTTTTGGTGCTAGCTAGGATGCGAGCAAGTAGCGAACGAAAAGATGGATTTAAAAATGAACCAAAGAGAAAAAATATATATATAACATCCTTGGTACTGCCTTTGCTTGGAGTACGAGTGGATTTTATGGAGGTTGAAGTTATTTTCAAGTAAAAAGGTTCACCTGTCCATGTGTTGATACGCTTCGTCAATGTGCCGGTGCATCTCAAATCAACTCGCCTGTATTTATAAAGTACTTGAAAACAACGAGCGCTGTATACAATGTACAGTCAAACCTCAGTTTTCGTCCATAATCCGTTCCAGAAGGCTGTTCGAAAACCAAAATAGTTCGAAAACCGAAAGCACGCTCTTTTTAAAATAAAAATGTTTACTGAACACGTCTGCTCACAATTTAAAGCAACACGAGGACGCATCACATTCTCGTCTACCCGAGGAAGCAATGCTTCCTCGTGTAAGGAAGGCGAGAGGAGTCAAATGGTGCATTCAAGTGCGCTCAGTTTGTTCGAGAACCGAAATTCGTTCGTCATCCGAGGCATAAAAAAAAAAAAATCGAAATTTTGGGTCGAAAACCGAATTGGACGAGAACCGAGACGTTCGAAAACCGAGGTTTGACTGTACTGTACATGGAGCAAATATCAACAATAAATTATAATTCATCACAAAGACAGTAGAAAGCACAAAAACAGTCAAACTAAAAATCAAGTCTGAATCATGCCGAGTCAAAAGCCCAAGAATAGAAATGAGACGAGTTTGAAAGATGGGCAGCGAGGGGGCTTTGCCGAAACGCTCATTCCAAAGAGAGGGACCAGCAACGGAAAAGACTCAATCCCCGCTGAGCCTCTGGTGTGTCGGGGCGGAGGAGCTCAGAGAGGTAAGGTGGAGCCAGGCCATTTCAAGATTTGAAAACAGATCATAGGATCGTAAAAAGAACTCAAAAATGTATCGGGAGCCAGTGAAGGGATGCCAGAGTACAATTGGAGTGATGTGCTCCCTCTTATGAGTAGCAGTCAGAGGCGAGCAGCAGCATTCTGGACCAACTGGAGACGCTTCATGGAGGATTGGCTGACTCCAAAGTAAAGTGCATTCCAGTCATCCAGATGTGACGAAGGCTCTCCGATACGTTTGAAAGAGCTAAGTCAATGTGGCTTTGTAAAAAATAGAATGGAGATAAAGCGCGACACACTTGCGCCCACATTCGGCATTTTGACTGAATTGGATTCGTATTTGTCGGACTGTCGCATCGGATACTCAAAAGCATGATGTATTTATGTCGGAAAAATAAAAATGTCTTTGTACATGAGTTGTTTGATTGCGAGGCACTTGGACATCTGCTGCAAAGTGGACATCAATAGGCCGGACCCGCGGGCAAAAGGAGCGCAATAAACATTCCAGGAAAAAAAAAAGGGGGTGGGGGGGCTGAAATGTTGTGCTGCAGACTGTGAAATGGCGAGCTAAAACTCAGCTGCCACAGAGCGGGGACCCATCTTTTTCCTTTTAATGCCGAATGTTTCATTCAAAGTGCAATAAAATACATGTAAAATGCCTTTGGCAGCCATCTTGTTGGCCGTTATGACGCGCGAGCACATGTACATAACGACGCGTGCGGTCCTCCCGCATGAAAAGACGATTCGAAACGTCCCCCGCATGGTTTCAGAGAACGTATCCGACGGCAAACACAAAAGGAACGCGCTAGCATAGCCCGCGCGTACAATCGCAGCGTTGCAAAAGGTGGCAGGACTTAGCGCGACCTCTATCGCGCGCTCGCATCGAAATAAATAACGGATCCCCAAATAAAAGCGGGCAGCGGCAGGTAAGAGGATGAAAGTGACACGTGCAGGGCGGGGGGTCGTGACGAGGCGGTGATATAATATTCCATCTTGACGAGCCGGAATGCGCACAAAGCTCAAATTAGCCCTTCGCGACAGGGCATAACCAAGTACAAGCGGCGCTAACGAGGCGCGTGTTTACCAACATCTGCCGTCGTCATGGCGACGGCACGAGACGTCCCGCCCGCATCCTCTCCCGCCGCGCGTCTGCCTCCGTCTCGACCTGCGCCCCCCCCCCACCCCCCTCGCGGCGAACGCTCCGGCGACACGCCGGCGCTCTCTCTCGCCCCGCTCCCGCGAGGGCGCCATCGTCGCCTCATTTATCCGAGACGACGTTCGCTCACGCTGATTTCTCAGGTGACAAATCAGCCCGAGCGGAGCCCTCTCGTCTGCGCCGTACAAATGTTGATTTTTCAACTAATGACCGACTTCCTTTGCCGTCACTTGAGAGCGTCAGCGTGCTCTCGACTGCCTGCTGGAGCGTCGCCCACCAGCCGCATCCCCTCTGCTGCCATCATGTCTTTCTGCTTTCATCTGTCTGGCACTACCCGTCTGCCGAAGGAAGCTGCAGGCGGCGGCGGCGAGAAACAGGCTGACAGACGAAGACACGCCTTGAGCGCCTTCTCTTCACGCCGTTAAATCTTCACACTCGCTCGCTTGATCCCCCCCCCCGCCCCGCCCCCTGAGCACTCCATTTTTCGCTTCCTCTTTCTGTCCCATTAAACCTCTTTTTCTTTGTACGGACGCACACTGGCTGCAGCTTGTTATCTTACTCGCTTCCTCAGCATCCCGACTCTCTTTTCCTTTCTTCTCACTACACTCACAGTAAAGGACGTTCTTGTCCCTGAGGTTTTACGGGCTTGTGCCCGTTCCGCTCGAGTGTCCCGCTAGATTCCAAAACACGTTGCCGTGAGAGTTGAGCAGGTGGGAAAAGCGAGGCAACGTGACTTCCGTGACCCGTCAATCAGGATTTTTTGGGCGTACCTCTTTTTGGTGGTATTTGATGGCCAGTTTGAGCTTGGCCAGGTCATGGCACTGTCGGGGGTCGAGCTCCTCGCTCTGATCGTTGTCACGGTGGTTGAGGATGGTCTCCAGCTCTCTGGAACTCCTGGCCTGGTCCAGAAGATCTTTGGCGAAACGTTTGCACTGCTGCGACAACTCCTCGTACTCCTGGCGGAACTCGTTCTCCACCTGCGGAGAGCAAGCGCTTGGGACTGTTGCCGGCAAATTCTGTGTTCCGGCAAATTCAGTCCGGGCCCGTCTTGCGGTAAAAATGGCAACAGCTGGCGATGGGTTCATTGCGCCCGCCATTGAATGCAAGAGAACTGAATTGTTCTGTCACAATACGTCGCCGGCAGAGATAGATTTGGAGGAAATAATTTCCTGACCACTTGAGCGAAACTGGTTAATTTGCCCCAACGTCGCTGATGATTCCTCACGGAACACTAAAGTGCTCTGGCAGAGTGGTCAGAGTCATCAGTGCTCTTGACGTCCTTCGAGGGGTTCTCAGAAAACACGGTCGACCTCGGAGAGCCGATAGTAACCCACTTCGAGAGCCAACATATTTTACCCCCCCCTTCAAAATAATTTCCGTTACGTTTGTTACATTTGGAGTCCACAAAGTACCTCTGACGATTTAGAACTATGCTTCAAACATACGCTTCTGTTCGTATTCGAAAGTTGTTATATAAGTTCAGTGATTTCATTTCAAAGTATGACATGTTCAAAAAAAAACCTTTTGTGACTTTTACGTCTCGAGTGTGGTGTCCAGTCGAACTGGTAACAACCGTACAATCAAATCCATGAATATCCCCAAATGTAACGACTGCACACGACGGCCATTGTTTCCGTCTGTTTGCCATTTTGGTATAATTTTCTCCATATAATTTGTACCAGTTTTTCAACTCAATAGCTTGGATAGTCGAGTTTTTCTGGAGGAAAAAATAATATCTCAATAATTGGATACTTGAACGCTCAGTGTTTGGTGTCCATGTAACAACCAGACCAACATGTAGCAACAAAGTCCACCGTGACATTCAACAAACTCCTGTCAACAAAGGGCGGAGTGATCAATCTTTATGTAATCATAGCACACTGCAGAAATGTTTCATCTGTGACTTTTGAACCCGTTTTGCACGGGTTCACTTTTGGGCTCGCGTCACTTTCCCGGACCTGGTGTTTTCTGAGAAAGAATTCTTTGAGGGGATCTACCCAACAGAAGATAAAACAAAGCTGACCTTGCTGAGCTCTTTGAGTTCCCAGCCAAGTCTGAAGGCGGTCAGAATCGGATCCTCGCTGGACAGCGCGATGAGTGAGGGCGAGGCCAAAGCCTTGTAGATGTTGAGTCGAGAGCGCGAGTGCCGGAGGCTGTCCACCTGTGGGCAAGACGGGGACCTTGACCGGCACGGCTTTCGCTCTGTAATTTGGGATCGAGAATCCGCCGCTTGCGGCGTCCACCCACCTCTGAACTGGAGACGCACTCCACACAGTCGCAACGGATCTGATGCGGTCTGGGAATGGTGACCTACGAGAGTTCAAGAGGAAACGACGCCCTGTGGGTCAGAGGCGGCCACCCGCTTTGCCGAGGGCACTCGCGCCGCCGTTACCTTCCTCTGCACCAGCAGCTTGATGATCTCGTAGTTGTTGGTGTGAGCAGCCAGCATGATGGGCGTGATATCGGGGGTGAACTCTGAAAATTGGCTGTCCATCATCAGCGAGGGCATCTACGGAGGGTTAATGCAAGGGACGGCAACCCAAAATGTTGAAAGTGACATATTGGACCAAAATACACAAAAAACAAATATGTCTGGAGCCGCAAGAAAACAAAAGCCTTTTTTAGTCCTTATAATGAAGGCAACACTTGCTGTGTGTATCTATATTAGCCATGTTAGCCTACTTTGAAAATGACTACAAATACACAATGAGCCTTCGTGATTAAAACTTTATTTTTATTTTTTTTGCCTGCAGCGCATTTGTAGAGCAGGAGTCTCCAACCTTTTTTGATCTTTTCGATCAATCAACCTCCCACGACCGACACGTTTCCGCACACGCACACACTTACACACGCATGCCGCAATGAGCGACAGCCATCACGGCCGCTGAGATGAACGAGGCACGGGACGCACTTTTGTCGCGTATTATCTATCGTGGCTCACGTGTACCGTTTAGAAATGCTTCTCTCGGCCCTCCACATTCCCATTCTTCACCAGTACCCTCGGCGAATTGGACATGAAACGCCGTCTTTTTCGTACAACAGCCACCTGCCTAGCAGCCCGCCCTGCTCATAGAAACGTGGGTCGCAGAGGCTATGACGCAAATCTTCGTTGACAGAAATGTTGAAATGTAATATTTACGAGACACATTTTTACAGTGTTGGAAAACCTTAAGAATGTTTGTGCCATGTTTGTCCTCCTACAGAAACCATATTCAAAAATATATCTATATTTCCCTCCGCCATCACTTTTCCATTTTCAAACATTTTTGAAAAAGCTCCAGGGAGCCACTAGGGCGGCGCTAGAGAGCCGCATGCGGCTCCAGAGCCGTCGCCGGTGACGAGACGAAAAGCATCCCGTCTGAATCACAGCAAGTTGCAAAATGGTGCGGCGGCGAGCGCGCGTGAAGACGACGAAGGGGGGACGCGCGCGAACTCTTTCATCTCTCGGAGGGAGGGCCAAGCCTCCGCTCGCTACTTTTCATCTTCAGCGCCACTCGCTCGGTTTCCTCCTCCTCCTTCTTCCTCCTGCCCCACTTTCTCCCCGTGTCTGCATCCTGCGTCGTCCTCTTCACACCCTCTTCTCATCCCCGTATTCGATGCTTCCAGCCTCCGCCGCTCATCCTCGTCTAACCCCCCATTTCTTTCTTTCCTGATCTCAACTCGCACTTTTCTCTCGATGTGAGAAGGACTGTGAGAACAGCTGCCCCCGGTGGGCACCCAAACACGCACATGCTTGCACACACACCATCACTCCCTTGACAGTCAAGTCCAGAAGTTTTTTTCCTTTTGCTCATCACATTTCCAGCAAAAATAGACGCACATTTGCATGCACGCAAACACACGCGCGTCTCACATCAAAGGAGAGTGCGAGTGCCCTCCCTCCTGTGCGCCTCTCTCGTTCTCCTCAATTCTTGTTCCTCCTCTCTCATTCCGCCTGTATCTCATCTGCCGACATCGTATCTGTCTTTCCCTGCCGTATCCAAACTCTACCACCATTTGCCCCACGCCCGACCATCCTTTTCGTTTGCGTGGCTGCCGAGCGCTCGGCTCGGAAGACGCGGGCCCGCGTTCGAGATGTGTCGAGTAAGCCGACGTGAGCACCTGTTTCTCGCCGCTCGGCCGGCGGTGCGACAGCAGCAGCTCCACGGCGCCCACCACCTCCTTCCTGATGGCGTAGAGCAGGGCGTCGCCGGTGTGAATGCCGTGGTCGAGAAGCAGCTCCATGATCTCCAGGTTCTCGTTCTCGATGGCGATGAGCAGCGCGCTGCGGCCCAGTGGGTCCAGGCAGTTGACGTCCATGTTGTAGTAGACCTCCGCCTCGCGGAGCGCATGTTTGACGCCCGCGTAGTCGCCCTTCTCCACCGCCGTGAGGTAGGCGCGCTCCTCCGCCGACAGCTCCACCTCGGCCCGCACGATCTGCAGCGGGATGCGGTCGCGGTACGGCGAGTACGTCGCCTTGAGAGAACGGAAACAACTTGAGCGGACGGAAGCGGTTGGGGGGGAAGTGGGACGTTCGCGTGCGGTCGCCCTCACCTTCTTGTAGTAGAGCTGAGTCATGGGATTCATTTGGTCACTCTGGCGAGGAGACGGGGCAGCGGATTAGCGACCTCTCGTGCACTTCACACCAACACCGGGCTCACTCGGCGACGCTAATGTAAAAACATGCATGGCAGGCTGATTGAACACTCGAAATTGTCCGTAGGTGTGAGTGTGAGCACGGATGGTTGTTCGTCAATCTGTGCCCTGCGATTGGTTGGCAACCGGTTCAGGGTGTCTCCCGCCTACTGCCCGAAGACGGCTGGGAGAGGCTCCAGCACCCTACGCGACCCCTGTGAGGATCAGGCGGATCGGAAAATGGATGGATGGTGTCACGTTTTGCATGATGGTGGTAGTTGGAGGACCCCAAAAAGCAGGGAGGAGTGACCAAGATGTGTTGAACAAAATTGCAAACAGGAATAAACCGGAGAAACTAACTCAAAAAACCTCACTCAAATAAAGTCCAGAAATCACAGGAAACAAAGTAGCAAACAAAACCCAAGACTGCAAACAAAACATGACACGTGCACAGAGACGCACGATGATCCGACACTGACTGTTTGGGCAGGGAGTCCTTTAACCACACACACACACACACACACACACACACACACACACACACACACACACACACACACACACACACACACACACACACACACACACACACACACACACACACACACACACGAATGAAACAATGACCAAAAGGTGTGCCACTGCAGTAGGAGCCCTACAGTGCCACCTGTTGGTCACAAACAGAACCACCCGAACAGATGGTCTCGAATGATGCAAAAAGGAATACAGTACAATTTAATTTGCTGTGTTACATCTGTCCTTCTTTCCCGCCATCCTTCCTTCTTTCCTTCCTTTCCTCCTTTTCTTCCTTTCTTGCTTTCTTCCTTGCTTCTTAGCTTCCTTCCTTCCTCTCCTCCTTCCTTCTTTTTGTCCTTCTTTCCCTCCTTCCTCCTTTCCTTCCTTCCTTTCCTCCTTCCTTCCTTCTGTCCTTCTTTCCTTCCATCCCCCCTTCTTTAATGCCCGGCGTAAATGTGTCATCCTCGTGCACCCGGTTAAATGAGAGCGGTGAAAGTCAAACGACCAGACAGATGTGTGCCAAGAAGTAAATTGGAAGAGACTTTCAGTGAATGGAGTGAGGTTCCCCAACGCGCCAACACATTTCGTACTCTGCCGGTGTTTATTCTCATCTCCCGGGCGGATTGTCACTCTGTTGACATGCTCATATTTCGACAACAGGTCGTACATCCTTTCCTATCGGCCGACCGCATGTTGAAAACGCGGGGCGCTCTGCGGCAAAGCGAAGGAGATTAAGATCTGCGCGCGTCCGCTGGCTTGCGAAATTCCGGCACGCGCTCTCAATGAACGGCGACGGACGGCGCGGGCCGCCGGACGGCGCAGAATGCAGATTCACAGAAAATCTGCCCGCTGCGGAACTATTTATGCTGACGGCTTTACAATGCGCCGTACGGCAATACAGATATACTCTCCGCTCTCACTACGTGGCTCCCGCCTTCTCCAGGAATGTCTGGCTCTGTGACATGTCCGACATGGCCGGAGACGTTTGGAAACCGCGGCTCATAAATGCCGCAGCAATGCTGATCGTTTCCCATTTCTCGTGTGTCTGCGGAATGAGGACGGTGAGTGGTGGAGGTTTTTTTTTGTGCAATGTCATCTCAGATGCGCGCTAGATTTCTGATGACACATTCTTTGATCTCTTTGCGCACCGTCTGCTCCCCCCTCCATCTTCGCTGGCTCGGGCCAATTATCTGCCTGGACTCCATCACCCACGGCCCTCTTCCCATCTTTCTTGCACTTCGTCAAACATTCCCTCCGCCTCTTCTTCTCTCCCTCGCTGTCGTCCAATCGGATGTCGGGCTGGGAGGAAAAAGGTATGTGTGAGTGTTACACCCCCCCCCCCCCTCTCTATCTTCAAGTTTGCCGTGTTCATCGTTATCTGGCATCCTTTGCGCGAGAAAGACGACGCGGCAGCGAATGCTCTTCGCTCCGTTGACTTCTAATGGAATGAAGACGGTAAAGAGGCAAAGGAGAACGTCAGTGCGGCGAATCACACATGGCGGCGGGAATAGAGCACTTTCAAAGTGAGGTCTGTCCTCTGTCCCGCACGCTAGATGACAAATTCCAGGCAAACAAGTGAATAAATAAAAATGACATTGAAGCGCCTCCAAAGACTTCGTCTCCTCTTCCCTTGACCTTTATTTAACGCTGCCGCTTAATTACAAGCAAACATCTTTACAAGCTGGGCACAGAGATTAAAATGGGTGAGCGAATTCTAGCGAATAAAAAAGAAAGAAAGAAAAAAAAAAGAAAGGATGCTGGCAGATGATGCAAACCTTTTGTTGTGTAACGCTCTAAATTTAGAACCGAAAGGCATTTGGGGAGACGAGGCCTCCAGCGCAACCGGGGAGATCGCAAGCTCGCTGCCGCCGGCACTCCAGGGGGAGTTTCCTCTTTGCTCAAGAAGCTGTAATCCCCACCCCCGGTGCCCCCCCCCCCCCCTAAACCCCAATTCCTTCCTTGCTGGCCTTTGTCTCATTTCTCTGACAAATGTTGTCATTCATTTGTCCTTGGCAGCTTTATCGCACTTTCGAGTCTGAAGATCGGCCTTTCCCGAACTTGGTTCCTCGCGCTTCCCATCCTCTCCCCTCCTTCATCGTTGCCATCTGCTCTCTGTCGCCTTCGTCCCTCTTGCTTCACTCTCCGTGTCCCTTCCTCCCCTCACCTTCACTTTGCCTCCCCCTCTCGCCCCCTTCATAACTCTTTCATTCCTCTGCCTCCTTCTTGTTCCTTTCTGAGCCCACAAAGCAAGTGGCACGCTGATTTTGGGGAAGTGTCGAGGCTGCCATACAATCAGCGACTGTCTTTGTACTTCTTGATTCACCCTTCTTTCCTTTCTTGCTTCCTTCCCCCCTCCCTTCCTTCCTTCCATCTTCCTTTCCCTCCTTTCTTACTACTTTTCTTCCTTACTTTCTTGCTTCTTAGCTTCTTTCCCACCTTTCCTCTTTCCTTACTTTGATTTACTGGTCTCGAATGACACTAAAGGTATGTAATTGAATTTGCTGCGCTATGTCTGTCCTTCTTTCCCTCCAGCCCTCCTTCTTTCCTTCCTCCCTTCGTTCCTTGCTTCCTTCCTCCTTTTCTTCCTTCCTTTCTTAGTTCTGAGCTTCCTTCCTTCCTTCCTTCCTTCCTTCCTTCCTTCCTTCCTTCCTTCCTTCCTTCCTTCCTTCCTTCCTTCCTTCCTTCCTTCCTTCCTTCCTTCCCTTCTTTCCTTCTTTCCCTCCTTGCCTCCTGGATGGATGGTCTCAAATGACACAAAATGAATAAAATTGAATTTGCTGTGCTACATCTATCCTTCTTTCCCTCCATCCTTGCTTCTTTCCTTCCTTTCCTCCTTTTCTTCCTTTCTTGCTTTCTTCCTTGCTTCTTAGCTTCCTTCCTTCCTTTGCTCCTTCCTTCCTTCTGTCCTTCTTTCCTTCCTTCCCTCCTTACTTCCTTTGATTTACTGGTCTGGAATGATGCAAAAGTGCTATAATTGAATTTGCTGCGCTACATCAGTCTTTTTAATTGGCCTCATTCCCATGTTTGATGGCGATGCATTATGTGGCTTTGCATACAAATGGCAGTGCACGCACGCACTTGCGCTCGTCGCGTGTGAGTGTGTGTGTGTGTGTGTGTGTGTGTGTGTGTGTGTGTGTGTGTGTGTGTGTGTGTGCCTCGATGGGATCACCACCTTATCGTGGTGAGGCACTTTGCGCGTCTCCATGACCCCTAGAGCTATGTCGGCAGGAGTCCCGTACTCCTGGCAGGGTCACCCAAGCCGAACAGGTCGAAGGGTAGAGGCCAGACAAAGAGTGATCCCAAACCGGCACCTGGGGGCAGGCACAGGCGGAGTCCAACAAACCGGACTACCGGCAGCCCCCTGCAACTCTTGCCAGAAGAAGGTCGTCATGGGTACCCTCATGCCACTGGAAACCACCTGGTAGGAGTGAAGATGGTGGGAGTGAGGACTGTGCACCCACACCCTCACCTTAATCCGAACCTCTGCGCAAGCTTCTTGCCCCAACCCCACACCCAATCCCCCACCCTGCATCACCCTAATCCCCCAAAGTCCTGTGGCGATGTGGAATGGCGGTGGGCACAGGCCAAGGATGTGGCTGGGAGTGCCTAGCCAAACCATGCACACAGGCGGCAATGGAGTGATGGTCGTTGACCCTGCGGGATGGAGCAGCGCATCTCTTCAGCAGCTTCCATTGTGACTGAGCAGCTCCACACTGCTCACCCCTGTGATGGGGAGGGACCTAGAAAAAGTGGTCTAAAAATTGTCTGCTCTCTACACTCCGGACGGTAAACCGCAATCGTCGGAGCATCCCCCATGCGGTCGAAATGACAATAAACGAAAACAAAAAATCTACGCATAGCTTCGTGGAACGTCCGCACACTGTTGGACCTGGCTGAAACTCCTGACAGGCCCCACCGAAGGACAGCACTTGTGGCCACAGAGCTCGCGAGGTATAACATCGATATCGCAGCTCTCAGCGAGACCAGACTACATGGAGAGGACTCCCTGACAGAAGTTGGTGCAGGGTATACCTTCTTCTGGAAAGGGGTCCCTGAAGGCACTCGTCGAAACCATGGAGTTGGCTTTGCTGTGAAGTCCCAACTGCTGAAGCGCATCCCAGAATCCCCTACCGGCATCAATGAAAGGCTGATAACATGGCGCATTCCCCTGGCAAAGGGACACTTCGCCACACTCATCAGCGCTTATGCACCAACTCTGAATGCCGAGCACAATATTAAGGAGGATTTCTACAGAGCTCTGGACACCATCCTGCAGAAAACACCGGCTACGGACAAGCTCATAGTCATGGGAGATTTCAATGCTAGGTGGGCACAGAACACCTAGTATGGAGTAAAGTTATTGGCCAGCATGGAGTGGGAAAATGAACAACAACGGCCTTCGGCTCCTCTCCTCTGTGCAGAACATCAGTTGGTCATCACTAACACCATTTTCCAAATGAAGAACAGGTTTAAGACCACCTGGCAGCACCCCGCTCCAAACACTGGCATCTCCTGGACTATGTGATTGTCCGTCAAAAGGACATACGGGATGTCCTCAACCAATGTAATTTATGTGCAACATACGCGGGTGGGACATCTTAAGAGGTGACACCAGGAAGTTGAGTCTGTCTGGGTGACGTCTCTGCAAGAGACGCGCATACGACCTCACATTCAAATGTGCACAAAATGGCGGAAAAATACTGCTTCGATGTCTTTGCTCAGTACTGTTCTATGTGACGTGCACAAACGATCATATCCACACACATAGATGCAAATAGACCCTCGCAACAAACTACACCGTTTATTCGAATGAAAATGACGAACTGGAAGTACTCTCAATGACGTAAAGAGTCGGCACGAAAATGATATCTTAGGCTAAAGCGCCATCTCGTGGAGAGTGAGGTAAAACTCACTACCACAATTCTCAAGCTTTGATAGTACTGGTGAGCCGGTGATGTGATTTGTGCAGAAATTGAGAAAAATGCACGATAAAACACCAGTTTTACAGTCTATTGGAAATTTGAATTTATAATGGGCGTCAATATGCCAAATTTGGGATTTCTACTATCAAGGTATTCCAAATTTGTTACAATGTCATATATACCAACTGCAATGTTCAAAAATGTCCAGCTTGCTGTCATTTTGAACTTTGACCCCTTTTGACATCCTATGGAAATTTCAGCTTCGTGGGGTTATTTTTCACACTCTGGCTGTGTGTACAACTGTCTGACTGTCCAAAAATGTCCAAATTTGGGACAGATACTGCACAAGGGTTAACCACACACACACACACACACACACACACACACACACACACACACACACACACACACACACACACACACACACACACGAATGAAACAATGACCAACAGGTGTGCCACTGCAGGAGGAGCCCTACAGTGCCACCTGTTGGTCACAAACAGAACCACCCGAACAGATGGTCTCGAATGATGCAAAAAGGAATACAGTACAATTTAATTTGCTGTGTTACATCTGTCCTTCTTTCCCGCCATCCTTCCTTCTTTCCTTCCTTTCCTCCTTTTCTTCCTTTCTTGCTTTCTTCCTTGCTTCTTAGCTTCCTTCCTTCCTCTCCTTCCTTCTTTTTGTCCTTCTTTCCCTCCTTCCTCCTTTCCTTCCTTCCTTTCCTCCTTCCTTCCTTCTGTCCTTCTTTCCTTCCATCCCCCCTTCTTTAATGCCCGGCGTAAATGTGTCATCCTCGTGCACCCGGTTAAATGAGAGCGGTGAAAGTCAAACGACCAGACAGATGTGTGCCAAGAAGTAAATTGGAAGAGACTTTCAGTGAATGGAGTGAGGTTCCCCAACGCGCCAACACATTTCGTACTCTGCCGGTGTTTATTCTCATCTCCCGGGCGGATTGTCACTCTGTTGACATGCTCATATTTCGACAACAGGTCGTACATCCTTTCCTATCGGCCGACCGCATGTTGAAAACGTGGGGCGCTCTGCGGCAAAGCGAAGGAGATTAAGATCTGCGCGCGTCCGCTGGCTTGCGAAATTCCGGCACGCGCTCTCAATGAACGGCGACGGACGGCGCGGGCCGCCGGACGGCGCAGAATGCAGATTCACGGAAAATCTGCCCGCTGCGGAACTATTTATGCTGACGGCTTTACAATGCGCCGTACGGCAATACAGATATACTCTCCGCTCTCACTACGTGGCTCCCGCCTTCTCCAGGAATGTCTGGCCCTGTGACATGTCCGACATGGCCGGAGACGTTTGGAAACCGCGGCTCATAAATGCCGCAGCAATGCTGATCGTTCCCATTTCTCGTGTGTCTGCGGAATGAGGACGGTGAGTGGTGGAGGTTTTTTTTTTGTGCAATGTCATCTCAGATGCGCGCTAGATTTCTGATGACACATTCTTTGATCTCTTTGCGCACCGTCTGCTCCCCCCCCACCCCCCCCTCCATCTTCGCTGGCTCGGGCCAATTATCTGCCTGGACTCCATCACCCACGGCCCTCTTCCCATCTTTCTTGCACTTCGTCAAACATTCCCTCCGCCTCTTCTTCTCTCCCTCGCTGTCGTCCAATCGGATGTCGGGCTGGGAGGAAAAAGGTATGTGTGAGTGTTACACCCCCCCCCCCCCTCTCTATCTTCAAGTTTGCCGTGTTCATCGTTATCTGGCATCCTTTGCGCGAGAAAGACGACGCGGCAGCGGAATGCTCTTCGCTCCGTTGACTTCTAATGGAATGAAGACGGTAAAGAGGCAAAGGGAGAACGTCAGTGCGGCGAATCACACATGGCGGCGGGGAATAGAGCACTTTCAAAGTGAGGTCTGTCCTCTGTCCCGCACGCTAGATGACAAATTCCAGGCAAACAAGTGAATAAATAAAAATGACATTGAAGCGCCTCCAAAGACTTCGTCTCCTCTTCCCTTGACCTTTATTTAACGCTGCCGCTTAATTACAAGCAAACATCTTTACAAGCTGGGCACAGAGATTAAAATGGGTGAGCGAATTCTAGCGAATAAAAAAGAAAGAAAGAAAAAAAAAAGAAAGGATGCTGGCAGATGATGCAAACCTTTTGTTGTGTAACGCTCTAAATTTAGAACCGAAAGGCATTTGGGGAGACGAGGCCTCCAGCGCAACCGGGGAGATCGCAAGCTCGCTGCCGCCGGCACTCCAGGGGGAGTTTCCTCTTTGCTCAAGAAGCTGTAATCCCCCCGGTGCCCCCTAAACCCCAATTCCTTCCTTGCTGGCCTTTGTCTCATTTCTCTGACAAATGTTGTCATTCATTTGTCCTTGGCAGCTTTATCGCACTTTCGAGTCTGAAGATCGGCCTTTCCCCGAACTTGGTTCCTCGCGCTTCCCATCCTCTCCCCTCCTTCATCGTTGCCATCTGCTCTCTGTCGCCTTCGTTCCTCTTGCTTCACTCTCCGTGTCCCTTCCTCCCCTCACCTTCACTTTGCCTCCCCCTCTCGCCCCCTTCATAACTCTTTCATTCCTCTGCCTCCTTCTTGTTCCTTTCTGAGCCCACAAAGCAAGTGACACGCTGATTTTGGGGAAGTGTCGAGGCTGCCATACAATCAGCGACTGTCTTTGTACTTCTTGATTCACCCTTCTTTCCTTTCTTGCTTCCTTCCCCCCTCCCTTCCTTCCTTCCATCTTCCTTTCCCTCCTTTCTTACTACTTTTCTTCCTTACTTTCTTGCATCTTAGCTTATTTCCCACCTTTCCTCTTTCCTTACTTTGATTTACTGGTCTCGAATGACACTAAAGGTATGTAATTGAATTTGCTGCGCTACGTCTGTCCTTCTTTCCTTCCTCCCTTCGTTCCTTGCTTCCTTCCTCCTTTTCTTCCTTCCTTTCTTAGTTCTGAGCTTCCTTCCTTCCTTCCTTCCTTCCTTCCTTCCTTCCTTCCTTCCTTCCTTCCCTTCTTTCCTTCTTTCCCTCCTTGCCTCCTGGATGGATGGTCTCAAATGACACAAAATGAATAAAATTGAATTTGATGTGCTACATCTGTCCTTTTTTCCCTCCATCCTTCCTTTTTTCCTTCCTTCCCTCCTTTTCTTCCTTTCTTTCTTGCTTTCTTCCTTGATTCTTAGCTTCCTTCCTTCCTCTCCTCCTTCCTTCTTTTTGTCCTTCTTTCCTTCCTTCCTTCCCTCCTTACTTCCTTTGATTTACTGGTCTGGAATGATGCAAAAGTGCTATAATTGAATTTGCTGCGCTACATCAGTCTTTTTAATTGGCCTCATTCCCATGTTTGATGGCGATGCGTTATGTGGCTTTGCATACAAATGGCAGTGCACGCACGCACTTGCGCTCGTCACGTGTGAGTGTGTGTGTGTGTGTGTGTGTGTGTTTTCTGATACCCCGATTTGATCTGCATCGTCGGAGTGAGTAAAACGCGCTTGCTTGCGTTGTTGGAATTTGCCCCAAGGTGGACAAATGTCGCTCTTACCATGTCCGCAGTGGCAGTGTGTACCTGTGTTCCTGCGCAAGTAACACCTTTACATTACTAACAACAGGGGTCCCCAACCACCGGTCCGCGCACCGGTACCGGTCCGCAGGGCATTTGGTACCGGGCCGCACAGAAAGAGCTTAATTCCGTTTTATTTATTCTGGAATACGAAAGATGTTTTATTTTGAAAAATTACCGGATTCTCCGTTACATCCGTCTGTGTCACGCTTGACACGCGTCAAGCCACTCTTCTCCGTCTCGTGACCGATTACGCTAAAAACAAAACGCCGGAACTCGCAAAATGAGTAAAAAAACTGCTGGAGATCGCAAATGACGGTACGTTGAAAGTACGTTCGAGACAACTGGATTCAAGTTAAGGCTGAATACTCTGAGATCGTCACAATAGCACTGTTGCTATTTCCGACATGCTACCTGTGTGAGGCTGGGTTTTTCTGCAGCAACGGCGACTAAAACAAAATTACGAAGTAGACTGGACATAAAGCACACACTTGAGGTGTCATTGTCTCCTATGACCCCGAGATGGGATCGCCTGGTTGCAGCAAAATCAAGCTCGGGGCTGTGGATAGTCATCATTTTCATGCACTTTCAATTTGAGTTGTATCGCATTTTGAAGGCATTAAACATTACCATAGCGACCAGAGTGTTGCGGCCAAATTAGACGCTCCTTGTGTTTATTATTATATTTCGAAAACACCACAGTTTTCATGCAGCTCATACCATATTATTTTGTTGTATTATTTCCACCACACCTTAAATGCCGGTCCCTGAAAATATTGTCTGACATAAACCGGTCCGTGGAGCAAAAAAGGTTGGGGACCCCTGACTAACAACACTCAACACGGCAGTGTGTGTGTGTGTGTGTGTGTGTGTGTGTGTGTGTGTGTGTGTGTGTGTGTGTGTGTGTGTGTGTGTGTGTGTGTGTGCACACACACTTGTCTCAAGCAGCACTTAGGCATGACACAAGGAGGCGCAGGTGTCGCCATGGTAACCATGGGGACAGTTGCTGTGAGCTCCCGGCTGCAGCGGGTTAAAGGTTAACGTGGCGGGCCTGCGGCCATGAGTGCGCGGGTTCGAATCCCTGGCTCATCACATGAAGAAGTCATGTGGCGTACTCCGTCCTTCAAGTGGCATGTCATCTTTGTGACGGGCAACTAATGCAACTAACTTGCTTCTAAAGCAGACGTTACTTTCACGTCACATGAATGGAAGATGAAAAAGCCAATGAGCTTGACTGGACTTCTCCAACGAGTCCTACATTCACAATGACCAACAGTACTCACAATTTGCATCTCGGACTAGTCTCAATCTCTTTACACAACAGAGTGTACTAAACGGGACGTACAGGACGTGGGGGGCTTCCTGCGTTCAAAATTGCGTAACGGCCGCCTGCAGCTAATTTTGTGCCACCCTCAGTCAGACCGACTGATATCACTCGACACAGCGCAAAGCTCCAGCTGTGCTGAGTGAGCGATTGATGTCCCGATGCGGCTGCGATGTATTTTAACCGCAGTTGCAGCATTGCGCCACTTTGGGGGCGCTACATCAACACTTGTGCGCAGGAAAGACCCGAAGCAAGTACCGAAGAAGAGACATATAGAATCGTGTTGTTTTTTTCCGCCCCCACAAGTCGATGTTCCCTGGCAGATTTCACAAACAGGTAAATATTGCTTTTTTTTTTTTTTTGCATCCAAGGATTTCGTGTTTCTTCAAATAAAAGTTTCCTTCATGTCAAAGCCACATTTATGATTTTTAGCGCCGCAGATACGGCAGTGAAAATCAGCCACTCGCGAGGAGGAAAGGCGACTCCAAAGCAGAGAAATGAACGCAACATGCAGTTAAAATGTCATAATTCATGTGGAAATTCAGTCTGGAACACCGGTGATTGTGAGGGCCGGAATGCAAGACAGGACGAGTCGGTGAGGTGAGGCTGCATAAATCCGTTTCCAATTAAGGACATAACAATGCAAAGTCACCGTGTATGTAATTGAAACTTTTTTTTTTCCTCCTCTTTCCGTATCATCTTAAAAACAGACCAGCCAGTGGCTTTGACAATGCAGGACAACGCAGTGTGCGATTGCAGCACAGGTGGACATGGACCACAGAGCGCTGAGAGGCTGCTTCAAAATAATCCATGAGCGTCTCAAACAAAACGTCTCAAACAAAAGTGGCCCCTAAACACAAGCCCATCATTCTCCAATGCAGGTTTAAAAAAAATAAACGCTTTAACATGCTCATAGTCATGTTCTTATTGGAACGCTTAATTTTTAAGTATGTTTCCCGTAAAACAGGGGTCTCAAACTCAATTTACCCGGGGGCCACTGGAGGCAGAATCTGGGTGAGGCTGGGCCACATCAGGATTTCCACAAGAAAAGCGCTGATGAATCATTCCAATGTTCTCAAATATCTTTATTTTTAACACAAAATAATGAATTCAATAAAATAATTTTAAAATGAATGTCTGATTTAACAGTTCTTTAACTTTTAACTTTATGAACATGAATGAAACATTAAACATTAAACATGAACTGTTCTTAGCACAGGAACAGCCACCCTGTCCTTCTCCATGAAGTATTTTACTTCTGCTCTCAACTCAAAAAATATCTTCAATAAGTTTCCCCTGCTGAGGCAACGTACCTCAGTGAAGTAGAGCACATCCCCATATTCTGATTTTATTTCCTCTAAAAAATGGGCGGGGCGGAATAGGGTACCTCACTGTTATTGGTTCGTTCAGCTCCGCACACAACAAGAGTCATTCAAATCAATCTTGCGGGCCGCACTAATATTAATCTTTCATATTAAGACGGGGGCCACAAATTATCATCCAGGGGGCCTCAGTTGGCCCGCGGGCCGCATGTTTGAGACCCCTGCCGTAAAAGAAAGTGAGTCGGTTGAATTTACAGAACACATGCACGTCATGACGCATGGGATGGCACCGCCTCTGTGTTAAATTGAGCCAGGAAAATAAAACTTAACATCGAAATATGAAGACACATAAATTGGAATTGTCAAACAGTTCACAGAATGTCTCCTTTTTGTTTTTTGCATCTCAGTGTCACCGCGGGGGGCCTTGTGGTAACATCGTCATCCGTATGCTGAACTTTTCACAAACACATTGGCACGACTTAACCAAGTCAACCCGTGGAATCCAATTGATCGTCCCATGTACTCTGTATTCCGTGTGTGCACTTCATAAAGCTTGAAGACGGCAAGCAGATGTCGGACGGCTTCTTTTGATCTGACACGACTAAGTAGTTCCCAGGCGCGCACGCTGTCTAAGGTGGCGACTTTGTGTGATGTGTTGGCGTGCGGCGGGTCACAGTCGAACGTTGAGCGGGGAGGGGAAGTCTTAAAGAATGGATGAAGATGAAGCGCCTGCAAAAGTTAAGTCGGAACACTTAAAAAAAAGAACAGCGGGCAAATGTTCTTTAAGGGAGCGAGAGGCGGTCGGGGGGATTTCGAGGGGAAGTCAAGGCAGACAGATGGAGACTCTGCTCCTCCTCGCAAGCTTTCATAAGTGTGAGTACATGAGCGGGACGTAGCTTCGGTGACGCGCAGGAAGTGTCAATATTCGTGAGCGACGGCTGATGGCCGCCCGCGACTTGAGGTTAGAAATCCAAGAACACGCCGGCCCAGGCCACTTCACCCTCCTGTTCACTTTGCCGTACTGCAAATATTTGCCCTGCTTAATAAATCCACAATGAATGAATGAATGCATAACAAGAGGGTGGTGGCCCGGTGATACAGTGGTTAGCGCGTCGACCCCACAGTACAGAGGTTCAAGTCCAGCTCCGGCCTCCCTGTGTGGAGTTTGCGTGTTCTCCCCGGGCCTGCGTGGGTTTTCTCCCACATTCCAAAAACATGCATGGCAGGCTGATTGAACACACTAAATTGTCGCTAGGTGTGAGTGTGAGTGCCGATGGCGTTTTTTTTCTACGTAAATCAGGAGAAGAGTTTCCTCTCTCTTTTTGCATTTCTAGCACTTATCATCAAATGCTTATCATGTATTTAGAAACAAATCTTGCTATTTACTTAACAGCAGGGGTGTCAAGCCAATATTTGGCACCGGCCACATGATTTCCCCCAGAGCGCTCCGGACGACTGTGAGACCATAGAAATGCTTAATCGCCTCCTCACAATATGACATATACACAACAAATTGATGTATAACGCATTTTGAAATCAGAAGTTAAGGATCAAATTTGTTCCGCGATTGCTCAACTTAACTGTAACAAGGGGTTTGGTTTGGGAACAAGAACATTCTTGCAGTACCTCAGCTCTATTTATTACAGATGACAATCCGAAATGTCTCGATTTTCGTAAAGATCATCAAAGTTGACACGCTTGATTTGCTTTTGTGGGCCACATAAAGTGATGCGGCGGGCCAGATCTGGCCCCCGAGCCTCGAGTTTGACATCCCCAGGACACAGCATCCTCTATATCTTTGTATGTCATGTAGGAGCTAAGTTGTGGGGGGTTCGCTCTTCCCGGCAGGTTTGTCCCGATGACGACCGTGACAAGGTGTCAGGCTGTGACACATCTGGCACGTTATGTCGACATGATTGGTCCTATTAATATTCAAACAGGCGTCCGGCGTGCGGTCAGGTGACGTCATCGGATCTCTCATGTTGCTGTGAGGCGGGCGCGGCGGGCCGCCCGTCGTTCAGATCGATCCGCTGAGGATGCCGCGAGGCCCGGGGGTTGAGGCGCCGCGCGCGAATAGTGCGGCGTTTGTTCACGAGGCTCTGACACAAGAATTCACACCCCCCCACCTCACTTCATAACATTTTTCCTAATTTAGAACGCCTCTCGTCGTGCATGCCCTGCGGTCAACGGTAAGCGTCTGTGCTCATGTCTCCCTCGATGAGAACATTGAAGACAACACTTGACCTTTTGTTCCTCTCAGGTGGGAATCTGTCACAGCTGGAAAATGTATCGTGTCCTTTGACTCCGGCTTAATGCGCCCCACGTGACGGGATCCAATCTAATTAGGCGGCAGAGTTCTAAGTTCTCGCCGCCGAGTGCGAGCCAGAAACAGCGCCGCTATCTTCCCGAGAGCAGCTCGTTCCAGGTTTCATCCTGCGCCTGTGCGAATCGTTTGACTCGGATCAATGTGGGGAAGATCTCGCCGGCAGCCGGCAGCACTAAAGTGACTCCGACATGTTCACGGGCCGTGAAGAGCCCTGATGTGCGGCTTGAGAAGTCGATTCGGTCCAATAAGAAAGCAGACCCTCGTTTTATTTATTTATCTTTTTTCCTCATGGTGGTTAAAATAGATTTTGGAAAAGGCGATGGTTATGCAAGAGTAGCATTTTGGTTATTTGACACATGATAGGATGAAAATATGAGTGGAAACTCATGCTAAGGTGTAATGTGGCTCTCTGAAGACGCCTGACTGTCAAGGCCGTCTGGAAGTCGGAAGGCGCCGTCTGCTTGGTGTAGAAAGTCAAGTTGGAGCGGATGTCCAGGGGGGTGGGGGGGGGGGGATCAGCCATTCAATATGTAGAATACGGTCGGGCTGTCGGGACAAATGATCACTCCGATTGGCTGTTAGCTAGCATTTTTGGACTCTAGGATTTTAGCCTTTTAAAGAAATATTATTTCATCGTCGGTGAAACAATATGTTTTTGTTTACGTTTTTATATGCCTTTAACCGTGACTACAGCTGCCGATGGCATACAGGGCAGACACTTCTCACGCATGCGCAGAAGGTCCGGAGTACACTGACACATTGTCGACTTTGCAGTGTGTAATTTTTGTCATTTTCCGGCCACGATGGCCGACCAACTGCCGCCTTAAAGCAAAAGTGTAACGGTAAAATCTCATTTGTTTCTCTAGTAGCCAAAGAATTTATCCCACACACGTACTTTGAATCAGATCATAGCTAAGCAGTAAGCCTGAGCACGCATCGGCGGAAACTTGAATTAATATGCAAATTAGCCATTAAAATTGAATGCCGAATTGGAGTACCCAGATTCGAGTGAAACTGAATCAGAGTATTAGTGTCACACGAATGTTTGAATGGCAATGCGCATATGTATGAAGCCGGAGCGCGCGCAGCGTCACGTCAAGCGCGCTCGCCCAGAAGCGTTTGCGTTTGTACGGGAATGTTTAGCCGGCTAATGAACATTAAATTAAACTGTTACGTAACCAGTCAATAAAAGCCACTTTGCTGTTGGCCTCTGTCGCCTGAAGGGAGTTTGGAAACTTGAACGTTGAATGGGTGAGCCGAACCCCCCCCCCGGTTAGCCTAGCGCTAGCTAGTTGGCATGAAAAACAACTTGGGTTTTCCAGTTGGCTACCGTACGTTGAGGGATCCTGGTGGCTAAAGTGCGTCATTTTAAACGATGGTTTTCGGAAGCGAGGCC
>JAKGUB010000557.1:5187500-5287500 GCA_026261675.1 Hippocampus mohnikei | reverse complement strand
AAACATAATGTACTAAATATGACTGTAATTAATTATTCGCAATTTACGCAATAAATTGACACCTCAAATTTTTTCACAGTCCAAGTTTTCACAGCCATCTCTCTCAAATGTACCTAGCTTTCCTGGCTTCGAAGTATAATGTCACATTCTCAGCCAGCTTCCCTTGCCATGCCATAATACATTTTAGAGAACTGAAAATAGTCAATGACCTCTCTTAGAGCAACAACAAAATAAAATAAAGGGGTATCACTCATTAAAACACAGATGGAATTCAGTAAAGAAATATGGCCCCTTGGAGCAACCCGATGTGACAGCCATAGCTAATGTGATTCCGCTGCTGTGACTCATAGAAGAGGAATATAAACACCCGCATAAGCCCCTGTCATTGACACGCAAGCCCTTTCTGGCTTTGTATAAGCCCATGAGACAGAGAGAGGCAGAAGTTAACAGTGAGCATTCCCCTTGTACTATGAACTTGTGTTTATCTTTGCGTGTTGACCACATTCTATTTAAAAAAGCAATTTGTGAAACAGATAACAATTTCCAGAAGGCCATTTCCAGTGGAGAGAGCACAGCGACAGAAAATTAAAAACAAAAATGGATTGAACGTGGAGTGGTTCCATGGTCCACAGGTGAATCAACAGCTACATCTGCCTTAACCCTTGTGCTGCAGTTGATGTAAATAATTTTATATAACACAACATACAATTTTACAAAAATTGTAAGAGTATTATTCCTGAATATTTATTTTACAGTCAACCACTCAACATATTCAGTGGCATGAGCACTATACATACACATATAGTTCCTATTTTTTTCTTTGTATTTTTGCCCTCTATGAACAATAAAAGCAGTACTACTGTGCTGACCAAAACTTAAAATATATCTATATGTATATAAAACGGGCGGCCCGGTAGTCCAGTGGTTAGCACGTCAGCTTCACAGTGCACAGATGCCGGGTTCGATTCCAGCTCCGGCCTCCCTGTGTGGAGTTTGCATGTTCTCCCCGGGCTTGTGTGGGTTTTCTCCGGGTGCTCCGGTTTTCATATATATATATATATATATATATATATATATATATATATATATATATATATATATATATATATATATATATATATATATATATATATATACACATACTGTATATATATTTATTTATTTATTTATAGTACTCAAAATATGGTTGGCCAAGTTTCCTTCACACATGACCTTTAATGTCATGGGGTCAGGGTCTCCGATGTTTTATGTTACCCTTTCGTGAGACACACACTTTCAATGGGAGACAGGTTTGGACTGCAGGCAGGCAAGTCAAGTACCCACAGTCTTTTATTACAGAACCTCTGGCATTGTCTTCCTGGAATAAGCAGGGGCCTTCATGAAAAAGATACTTAGATGGCAGCATATATTTCTCCTCAACCTCTATGCACCTTTCAGCATTAATGATGCCTACACAGATCCGTAACTTACCCATCCCACTGGCACTAATCCAGCCCTATATCATTCACAGATGCTGGCTTTGGAACCTCGTGTTCATAACAGTCCGGATGGTTCCTTTTCTCTTTGGCCCGAAAGATGCGACGTCCACAATTTCAAAACAATTTGAAATGTGGACTCATCAGACCGCATAACATTTTTACACTTGCATCAGTCCATCTTAGCTGAGCTCAAGAGAAGGTAGCGGGGAGATGCAAAGCCTTTCTCTGGTTGGTGTTACAAATTGAAAGAGCCAGGTGCAGCATGTTCTTCAAAAAACTGGTGTAGGGTAGTAGTACAAAGACGTTTTCTTTGAGACACACATCTTCCTCACAGTCATGAGTTTCTTGCTCCAAAATTCGCTCTGCATTGAATCTCTCCTGTGTTGTCCTAGCATTCTGAGGGTATTGCATCTTTCTTCCACATTCCAAATAACAGTTAGGTTTGTTGAAGAGCCTAAATCGTCCTTGGGGAGGAGGGTTACCTGGCCAGGGTGCACCCCACCACTTGCTCAAAGTCAGCCAGCACCAGTGAAGGGATGACATTTTTCTTGCTTTTTATTTTCTTTTCTTATTTATTTATTTTTTAGGTGCTCAAACTGCAATTGAATAACAGAAATGGAAGAGAGAAAAGGCCAGTGACAATGAGAAGCTTCGGGGGTGGAAATATTAAATGAGGACAAGAAGAGGGGGTGGAGAGAAAACAAAAGCAAGAGAAGAGAATTAAAACAGATTGAGTGTGTCTGCTTCGGGTGTTTCAAGTCACTCTGAATTATATATAGATGGTCTCTCTCACTTTCCGAGTCAAAACACACAGGCTTAACATGATACCCATGATGCATTCCGCGGGTTAGCCCATTTCGCTAATCTGTCCTCTGCCCTTGTTCTCCTCCAGTCATCTCTCTGTATCCCTCCATTCCCTAGAGTGAAGGATTTTGTAAACTTTGCTCTCCTTCAGTCTTTTCATCATTCTATGGTGAGTGATTGTACTGTCACGGTGAGCTGAAATCGCTTCAAACCAGCCACGTCCCTCTTTTCCATTTCCCACATGCATTGTGAATAGAAATATTCCATCTGCCATCTTTAAACTTTTTTGTACTGAGTTGCCTCTCTTTCTTTTTGCACCAAGCTTTTTGTTCTTTTTCAAATTATACACACGTGGGCAAAATTGTCGGTACCCTTATCTTAATATTTTGTTGCCCAACCTTTTAAGGCAATTACTGTAATTAAACAATTTTTGTAACTTTCAGTGAGACTTCTGCAGCACTCAGCAGGTATTTTGGCCCACTCTGTATTAGCAAAATGCTTCACTTGTCTCACGTTTGAAGGGTGCTTTCTCCAGATGTCAACTCTTTCCACAGATTTAGATCAGGGCTCATGAAAAGCCACCTCAAAATGGTGCAAAAAATTTGCTCTAGGCAATTCTCGGGTGTTTTTAGCTGCATGTTTTGGGTCATTATACTGTTACAAGACCCATGACGTACAACTGAGACCAAGCTTTCTGATACTGGGTCGCACATTTCTTTCTAGAATACTTTCATAGTCTTGGGATTCCCTTATAGCCTTCACAGATTCAAGACACCCGATGCCTGACCAGCAGTGCAGCCCCAAAAACATAAAAGAGCCTCCTCCATGTTTCACTGTTGGGACAGTGTTCTTTTCTCGGAATGCTTCATTTTTGCGTGCGTGAAAATAGAGCTAATGTCCCCTGCCAATAAATTCCAGTGTTCATTTGTCTATGAGACATTGTCCCTGAAGGTTTGTGACTCAACAACATGCAGTTTGGTAACTAAAAAAAAATGATTTTCAACTGTGGACTTCTTCCTGGTCATCTCCCATGAATACGAATTTAGCTTAAACTATGATGGATGGTGTAATCTGACACTGATGCACTTTTGAGTCCACCATTTAGTTTCTTTGGAAGCAGTTCTTGTCACGTTGCGTGGTGGTGGTGGACCCCAAGAAGCAGGCACAAGGGAGGAGCTGGGTGTACTTGACAAATTGTATTTAATAAAACAGAAAACTAAATCCAAAACAGAGTCCAAAGTAGCAACCAAAAATCACAACTGAAGCTACAACAGAACCGTGACCAAAACATGACCGAAACAAACCTGACACTGACAGCAGCAGACAAACAGCAACAAACATGACAGTGGCAAAAAGCAACAATGACACTGAATGCTCAGGGTGGGAGTCCTTTTAAAGCCACTAATTACCTAACGACCAACAGGTGTGCAGCTGCAGGGAAAATCCCCACAGTGCCACCTGTTGGTCACAAACGGAAACATGACAGTTCTGGTCTGTTTTGATTTACCATGAATATTAGTCCAGTAGATCTTAAACTTCTTACAAATATGTGCAACTGCAGTTACGGGAACATCAAGCTGCTTGGAGATGGTCTTGTAGCCTTTACCTTGAACGTGTTTGTCTACAGTGCTGTGAAATAGTATTTGCCCCATTCCTGATTTCTCTGCTCTTGGCATATTTATCACAAACAAAAGGTTTCAATTCATCAAACCAATTTTAATATCATACAGAGACTACACTAGGAAATAGAAAATGCAGTGTCTAAATGCCTATTTAACTTATTAGGGCACACAAAAAATTCAAACGTACCTTTCCCTATGTGAAAATTTTTAATTCTAGTCTCTTGCACGTTAAGTGTGACACACACCATTTGACCACAGTGACAACTGGTCACATTTTAAATAGGCTGACTTACTGACTGCTTACAAGTTTGAAGAGACCTGTGACGCGAATTGAAACAATTGTTTCTTTGGGGTACCATAATTTTTACCAGACATATTACTTGAGTTTATTAAAATAACAATATCATCTTTTCAACTCTCTTTGGGTTCATTCATGAAACATACAGCCAAATTGTATCCTCTTAATATTTGACCCAGACCCATCATCATGGGTGGGCATCACTCATTCCAAAATCATGCATGGTTGGTTAATTGAACACTAAATTGTCTCGAGATGTGGTTATTGTCATAGTGTGGATAATTAAGATGCAGTCGGTTTCAAGCAAGCAACATTTGATTATAGATCTAGCTCTAGCAGTAGTCACGCACCAGTCTCTTCAGCCCTGATAAGCTAACAACCTGCGGTCAGGTGTACATTCTCTTAGGTAGCTTTCAGCGTAAAAGCACCACAGCTATTACCACATCTCCCTTTCTTGAACACTGAAAAGACTGTAGCAAATACTAGTAACTCAGATTATACAAAATGTCAAGTCTTCAGAAAAACTCTGCATGAATAGAAGAGTTAGACTTACTCAAGATAGAAAATGCACTCCAAAGATTTCTCAAGAAAAATAACAAAAATAAACACTGACAGGCATATCTGTGGAGGCCAATAGTGTAAACAGAAGAACTCTGAATATTCAAGAATCCTCATTTCCACATCTTATCTGTCTTTGTTTTTATTTTGTTTTGATTAGTTTTTTTCACAATCATTTTCACCATCTCCCCACCCCACAGTTCACAAGTCCAGTCTGTGAGGTTTTCTCACCACTCTGCCACACCTAGGTATGACAGGTATGACCCTGTGTGTGTGTGTGTATGGACAGGTGTGTGACGGATGGTTGTGTGCCCCTCAGGAGCCGGTGTTGGATGTGACACGGGGCGTTCTGGAGAACCCACTGTAGGCTCACTTGGTTGTGGTGGAGTGCGGGGTGTCGATGTGTGAGGTGTGTGTAGAACAGTCTCTGGAAAAGGGACAAGATGGTGTCTATTCCTCCTGAGGGTGACTGCAGGGATTTCCACGATGTATGAACGTGGCGCTCAGTGGGAGGAAACCACTGTGCCTTGAGACTTTGCATCAGTGATCCACACTGGTTGACCTGACTGAGTTGACTCAGATCTCTCACACGGTGTCTGTTGTTGAAACTTGCAGTGTCTTTACCTCTCTTCTCCCTTTCTTTTGCTGCAATGAGTCCGGAAGCTCTGGGTCAAGAAGAGAAGGATGCTGGGGCACTTGGGTGCGCAGTCTTCTGCCCATGAGGAGTTGTGCAGGACTGTAGCCGTTTGCGATCGGTGTAGCTCTATGCGCCAACAGAGCCAGATAAGGATCCTTAGCCTTCTTCAGCAGCTTTTTCACCGTCTGCACGTGATGGTCTGCTTCACCGTTACTCTGAGCGAACCTAGGGCTGCTATTAGTGTGAGTGAAACTTTAGGCTGCGGCAAAGTCGTACAACTCTTGACTGGAGTATTGAGGGGCATTGTCTGAAAAAAAAATCATGGCAAAGATCATGTTTGAGATGCACAATAATATCCTGAGATCGAGTGGAAGTTAGTTTGGCAATCTCTACAAACCTAGAATAATAATCCACTACTAGTAGGTAGGTCTCATGGTTGAGTGAGAATAGATCAGAACCTACTTTTTGCCAAGGTCTCTGTGGGAGCTCGCTGGCCATCAATGCTCCACAGGGTTGGCACACACTTTGATGCATGTTGTGCAATTTCTCACCAGCTCGTTTAGTTGACTGCTCAATCTTGGCCACCATACAGACTCTCTGGCCCGCTCTCGGCACGGTCACCCCCTGATGTCCCTCGTGTATTGCGTCAAGGACAGAGCTGCACATTGCTGTAGGGTAACTAGTCTGGAGCCTCTGAGCAGTAGTCCATCGTGTACTGTAAGCAAGGCTCTATCAGGCCAGTGAGCCTGAACGGGAGCTGTGAACTTGCCTCTGTCAGGCCATTTTTTCTGACAGTATGACATGACCTCTGAGCAAACGCTGTTTTCCTGCAGATGTTCTCTCAGTTGTGTCATGTGCGTTGAGCTGGTTGGCATGCTAACAATGTTTTCATCTGCGTAGATGTTTGTGTCTTCCATTAATTCTTTGTCTGTCGGTTTCAGATTAGAGTTTTGACACACAAGTGAGCGTGAGAGTGTGTCGGCTGTAAACAGTTCTTTGCCAGGGGTGTGTGAGATAGTGTAACTGTACCTCATGAGCCTGAGTTGGAATCGCTGGATTCTGGGAGGAAGCTCGGGAAGTGCCTGCTGACCGAACAAGCCGACGATCGGCTTGGGGTCGGTCTCTATGGCAATATGTCTCTCAATAAGGAAGTCCCGGAAATGCTCGCACCCCCAAGTCACTCCTAGTGCCTCCTTCTCTACCTGGGCGTACCTCTGTTCTGTCTCCGTCATTGCACGTGATACGTATGCGACTGGTTTACACTGCTCTTACTCCTTCTGTAAGAGGACTGCTCCCAGTCCGTATGACAAGGCACCCGCCAACAGCTTCAGCTCTTTGTTGGGGTTGTAAAGTGTCAGTACTGGAGGTGATGTGAGATCATTTTTCAGCTGATCAAACGCTCTCTGTTGTGCACATCCCCACACCCACTGATTCTTCTTTGAGAGAAGGTCTCTCAACGGCTTGTCTTTTTCCGCCAGGCCTGGAATGTCAGCTGATTTAGCATTCCCAGGAAGCTATGAACCTCTCCTGTGTTGGATGGCTCTCTCATGGACAAGTTAGCCTTTACCTTGTCTGGGTCTGGCTGCGCTCCGTCTGAGGACAGGGTATGACCCAGAAACTTGACTTCATTTTTGCCAAGCTCACACTTCTCCATGTTAAGTGTGACACCGGGTTCCTGGAGCTTGTTGTAAACTGTGTGTAGTCTGATGTTGTGGTCTTGTTGATCTCTTCCCCATATGAGGATATCATCCATGTGGCAAACGACTCCCTGTAGCCCATCGATGATTATTGACATGCGCCGCTGAAAATGTTCTGGAGCTGACGTAATGCTGAAGGGCAACCTGTTTAAGCCGAATCGGCCAAAGGGAGTTATGAACGTGGTGTATAGTGACGATTCAAGAGACAATGGGATTTGCCAGAATCCTCTATTGCAGTGGTCCGCAAACTTTTTCCTGTGAGGGACGTATAACCTTTCGCTTCTGTGATGGGTCAGTTTGTAAAAGAAAAAGTGTGACTGCAGAGTACCTAAATGTAAAAAAAAAATGTTTTGCAGTAACCCACACAAAATCAAATATCCTTTTCTGGATTTTTCACAGAACAAAAGTCAGGAAATACATAATAAGACTATTCATGAAATAAATAACTAAATAAACCTCCACTGGTTCTTCACAGAAAAAAAAAAGCCAGGAAATAAATTACACCATTTATTAAATAAATAATAATCAACTTTGGCGGCCCGGTAGTCCAGTGGTTAGCACGTCGACTTCACAGTGCAGAGGTGCCGGGTTCAATTCCAGCTCCGGCCTCTCTGTGTGGAGTTTGCATGTTCTCCCCGGGCCTGCGTGGGTTTTCTCCGGGCACTCCGTTTTCCTCCCACATTCCAAAAACATGCATGGTAGGCTGATTGAACACTCTAAATTGTCCCTAGGTGTGAATGTGAGCGTGGTTGGTTGTTCGTCTCTGTGTGCCCTGCGATTGGCTGGCAACCGATTCAGGGTGTCCCCCGCCTACTGCCCGAAGACAGCTGGGATAGGCTCCAGCACCCCCCGCGACCCTAGTGAGGATCAAGCGGTTCGGAAAATGGATGGATGGATGGATAATCAACTTTGTTCTGATGAAGTTAATGCATGACACCACAACCTTCATGACAGAATTTCAAGTCATTACTTTGCAGCACAGTGCTTGCTGGTGTATTAGGCAGTGAATTTGAAACCCCGTTCTTCTATATCCCACTTCATGCATCCTATTAGACCCCCGAGACACGCCCACCATACTCGGGGGGCCTCGTCAGTTGTGTTGCTGGCTAGCTTTGACCAGTCCAGGTCTGACTCTTCCCGAGTTTGGTGCACTCTGCCTAGAATATCCTCCCCCATCGTAGTCCCTTTGATAATTGTTGTGTGACATTCTCTCCTAAATTTCTTTGAACCTCCTGTAAAATTATACATAAAAGAAGAGATAAATTTAAGTTGAATATGCAAGTCTGAATAGGTGGGTTTGAGCTCGGTTTGAATGTGAAAGACAGTTCCTTCTATTCCATAAGGTAACCTTGCGTCACACATCCAGAAGATTTTCATCCCATATTTTGCAGGCTTGCTGGGCATGCATCAGGCCCTGCAATGAGGGTAAAACCGACAAAGGCCATGAATTCTTCTTTGTCAGTGTTTCGGTTCTTTGCCCCTCTAAGTTGGTGCATGTTGGAACCTCCTCAATGATGTTGTCACTCACGAACATCCAGGCATCTTTTGGTGAAACAGATGATGTTCCAAGAGGAGGTCCAGACAACTCCTCAAGATGTTTGTGGCTTCTTGTTCTGTCATGAGTAGACAGATTCTCATTCCAGTAAGATTCATTTTTACTCAGACTATTGGACTGAATCTGAGTTTCCTCTCCAGAAGATTGATTAGAGGAATCTTCTGTGTCATGAGAGGAGTCTTCTTCATGCAGGAAATCTGGATATCCAGACACACCCACAATTCCGGCTTGACTCTGTAGCAAATATTCTGGGTTCATCATCATCAGAAATGTCAGACTCTGAATCAGAAAAAAATGGTCTCCTCATCTTCCTCTTCTGGTTCTTGCTGCAGCATTGCTACAACCTCAACAGCAAATTTGCGAACAGCAATACTCTAGATAAAAAAAATCAAAAGCATAACAATGTTTTCTGATCCACATCAATTTGCATACACATACATACAGATTTATTTTGGTGACTTAGCTAACCCCCAATGAAAAAAATATGCCACCATCCCCCACCACTACTAGCAAACACTACTACAGCGAGTGAGCTCGCTAATCATAATTACCTGTAACTTTCTAACAAGGAATCCACTCATTTTCAAAGTAGACTAAACCGAATCAAATATTATGTGCAATTCACAATTGTCATCAAATCTCTTTTGAGGCAACGTTAGAGCAATTGAGAAACAATACTTACATGAATTAGAGATGGGCAAAGAGACTTGTGCAGAGCTGTGAAATGTATTTTCTCTCCAAAGGCAATAGCTGGTAAATCAATATGGGTCTTTCTGGCCCATGTGTGTCAACTTGAGGTAGAAATACAAAAGCTGTGCTTGTTCATACCATAAGAAAGGAAAAGTGAAAATAATGATCAGTGGTAATCAAAAACAAAATATTTGTGGTAATCAAAAACAAAATATTTGCTGCATATTTTGGAAGAGTTAGTTATATCATAAAAAAAACTCAGCAATGCATGAAATAACATGAATATTGGTCATTTTAACCCATGTTGCGCATTAGAAGGGCAGTGATATAAAAGAAGGGCAGCCGCGGTGTTTTTCAGAATATTCACTTTATTAATTAGTTTCACACTCGGGCGAATACAGACACGTCTATGTTGGACTACGCGTCTTCTCAACTGCCGTTCGACTCGAGAGGCGTTCAGGGCCGCTTCTCAAAAAACGTAAATTAATGATCCCTTGACTGACGCCCAGAAAAGTGAAAACAATGCAACAAAACAGAAAATCAATTGAATAACAAACAGTCTCCTACACTCTCCCCCACTTAAAAGGTGTCGTCTCGACATAATATAGAAAAGCTTACAGACAGAACAGCATGTTATTGACAGTTAAACAGGGAACACATTTTTTTTTGTAGAGTCCTCTGTTCAGTGAAAGCATTCAACAGTCATAATACCAAAACATTAGGCCTCACATTCACGTGTTACATTTGTCAACCTGCTTCAATAAACAACAAGGCACATATACTGTAGAACAATGTGAAAGTCAGGTGCAACAAGCATGAAAATAACATTTTAAACATCCTTCACCAAGGTCGCCAGTAACCCCTAAAGTCTAAACACTTAGTAGCTAACGTCCTCTCTGTGAAGGTCGGTTGACCCAATGTATCATAAGTCAAGCACCGTGGCTTCCTTCTCTCTCTCTGTGGGTGTGAGCGCAGCTGCCCTGTTTCCACTGCATCTCCCGAATCTGACCCATTGGCTATATCACCTACATCTACATCGTCATCAACCTCCCTCCCTGTTGGAAAAGGGGCTAATTCCATCCCTTCATCAACTGTTTGCTCGAGAGCTTCGTTCTGTCCATCTCTAATAAACTGTGGGACAAACTCTGCAGCAGCAGGGTCCAGAGAGGGTTGGTTGTGTTGCTCTGGGACAGACCATGAGATGACAGCATCGGATAAATCCTCATCCGAATCCTCCCCATCTCCCACCTGATGCATCTCCTGCAGATTCTTCCTGCAGTTTTCACGAGAGTGTCTTTTTGGTCTTGTCTCGGTGGTAGTCTGGTTTTGATCGGGTGTCAGTGGGAGAAAGTCACAAGGCAATAACAAATTCCTGTGTAAAACCCTTGTCCTGCCTTTGCCATTTTCTGGCTCCAGCTCAAACACAGGACTGTTCTCCCCCTTTTTGACGTTTTATGACATAGATACCATCCTCCCAATAAGAGCGGATTTTGCCTGGGCCTCCTTTTTCAACATTTCTTACAAGAACACGGCTGCCTACTTGAAGGGGTGGACCATGGACTCTCTTATTATATTCTATCTTGCCTCTATCAGCTGACTTAGCCATATTCCTGGAGGCAATATTGTAAGCCTCGCTCATCCTGTTTCTCCATTTATCAACATAATCTTGATAGGACCCGGGTTTTCATCCTGCTTAGTGCCAAACAGAAGATCGACAGGAAGCCTTGGGAACCTACCAAAAGTAGAAAGAATGGAGAGTAGCCCGTGGCCTCATTAGCAGTGCAATTGTAGGCATGTACTACTTTGGGAAGGTGTTTTTCCAGTCTAATTTTTGTTCTTCAGTGAGTGTTCTCAACATCGAGAGAAGGGTTCTGTTGAATCGTTCTGTTTGCCCATTACCCTGAGGATGATATGGGGTTGTGTGAGACCCTTTTATACCTGCCAGTTCCTTTAGGTGGTGCAACAGCCTGTTTTCAAACTCTCTCCCTAAATCGTGGTGAAGCTTTTCTGGGAAACCAAACCTAAGGCAAAAGTCATTGAATAGTCTTTCTGCCACCGTCTTCGCTGATTTGTTTGTAGTCGCGTATGCCTGTGCGGCGTGTATAATGGTCAATGACCACCAAAATATACTCATAACCGCCCTTGCACTGTTCCAGGTGAAGAAAGTCAACCGACACTAATTGAAAGGGGTGTGTAGTTTCAATGCTCTGCATTGGTGCCCGTGTTTGCCTGTTTGGCTTTCTTTTCTTTAGGCATTCACATACGTTCATGACAAAGTGCAGTATGTCTTTTTGCATTTTTGGCCAATAAAAACGGTCTCTCATTAAATGTAGTGTTCTCTCTGAGCCTAAATGGCCCATTTGTTTGTGCAATTCATTCAAGACGAGGGGGTGATATATTGAGGGGAGAACCAGTTGGGTTTTCCTTCCAGCTACCCTGAACAATGTCCCGTCTTCTTTGATTTTGAGTTTAGTCCACTCCCTGGCCAAAATCTTGACCCCTGCGCTCTCAGCTTTAAGCTCATGTGCGGCAGGTCTCTTTCCCCTTTTTATGTAACTGTACAGTTTACCTATTACAGGGTCTTGCTGCTGAGCTGTGCAAATCTCTTCTCTGGGGATTGGCTGGATAGTGTCTAACAGTTGTTCAGCTCCTGTTTGCTGTTGGAGGGTATCGAAGGAGACGGCACTAAACATGGGAGTTTGCTCTAATTGTTGTACCAAGATACCCTGTTGTGTGGCTGTTACTACATCCTGACTAACAGACTGCGTACAGCGGCTCATGTAGTCCTCGAAATCAATGGGCATCCTAGATAGCCCGTCTGCATCGGCATTGGTTTTGCCTGGTCTGTATTTTATGGTAAAATTGAAATCTGCCAATTCTGCTACCCATCGTTGACCAGAGGCGTTCAATTTAGCAGTGGTTAACACATAAGTGAGCGGGTTATTGTCTGTGTACACCACAAAAGATGGTGCATGCAACAAGTAATCCCTAAAGCGCTCACAGATAGCCCACTTGAGTGCTAGAAACTCCAATTTACCCGCATGCATGGGGTAGTTTTTCTCTGGCGGTGTTAAAGTTCTAGATCCATAGGCTATGACCCTTAATTTTCCATTGCTACGTTGATAGAGCACAGCTCCTAGTCCCGCCTGAGAGGCATCAGTATGTAACACAAATGGATGATTGAGATCTGGGTAACCAAGGATAGGAGGATTTGACAATTTGTCAACCAGGCAGCACAAAACCTGCTGGTGAGTCCCTGTCCATGTAATCGAGGCAGATGATGGCAACTGCCCTTGAATGTGTTTACTTTTCCCCTTTTTTGTCTTTATCTGTGTTCTTGAATCTCGGGGTGAGCTGGGGGCGGCCAAGAGCTCGTACAATGGTTTGGCAATGCGCGAAAAGTCTTGTATGTATGACCTGTAGTAAGACAGAAATCCTAAAACTTGTCTCACCTCCCCCACCGTGCAGGGGTGTCTATCTTTTAGTGACAAGACGGGAGCAATCTCTGCCGGGTCCATACCATGTCCGTCTTTTGACACCATCCTGCCCAAAAATCGGACTTTAGGCTTGAAAAGTTCACATTTCCTAGCAGTAAGTTTAACACCGTGCTTCTGGTATCTTTGTAAAACTGCTCTCACATGTTCAACATGGTCTTGAAACGACTTGCTGTGAACTAAATTGTCATCGAGGTAAGGTAGGCAAATGTCATCCCGCAAACCCCACAGACACTCCTCCATGCTTCTCTGAAATTCAGCCGGGGCAGAACTCAGGCCAAATGGGATCCGTACCCACTGGTACAACCCCCAGGGCGTAATGAACGCTGTGAGTGGCTGACTTTCTTCATCCAAAAACCCTTGGTGATAGGCTTTCCCTTGATCAAGCACAGTAAACCACGAACTACCAGTAAGGCTATCTAGCATGTCTTGTATCCTAGGAATAGGGTGTCTATCTGGTACGGATTTGCGATTAAGCTCACGATAGTCTACACAAAGTCTGAGCTCCCCTCGATTTATTTCTTGCACACACTATCGGTGAGGAATACGGTGACTTTGATTTTGTGACCCACCCCATGTTGATTAAGTCCTGCAGGTATGCTTTCACTTCCTGGTGTAATGGTTTGGGCACGCTAATGTAAGTCTTTTGGACTGGTGAATGATCATGAAGAGAAATGTGCATACGGAGGGTAGGTATGCTGCCGACATCATTTTCATCCCGGGCGAATGCGTTACACTCCTCCCTGAGCATTTCCCTCACTGCATTTTGCTGCTCATTCGTTAGGTGTTCTAACGGTACAGGAGGATCCCATTTCTCGCTTGTGTAGCTGCGGGAGTTGACGAGTTTTACAGTCTGCGTCATTTTCATCCAGTTTTGGTAGGTTCACAGGCTGTAGAGCTGCTGGGTATATTGCTTTGACCCCTTCAACATGTCCCAAAACAACGCATGGATCCAGAATTATTTTATGACTACTGGTATTAGTGATTGGTACTGGGACAGAGGTTGCGTTGCCTCTCTTTGCCTTGAACAGTACTTCTTGTATACGCAATCCTCCAGGCAAACTCTGGCTCAAGTTTGGGCAAAACAACATAGCAGTGCCTCCATCCACCTGTATACGTGTGCGACAGCGAATGGTGGTGGCTTCCCTTGGACCTAGGACAATTTTACCCATTCCTGTTTTCACCTGAATCCCTTCATTTACCGTTTGGTGCGTGTGCAACAAATGAATCAAGGTCTTAGCGGACACCATATCCATGTCAAAAGCACTGCTCACAATGTTGGCTGCACAATCACTTTTGGTTGAACCCTGTTTTAGTTGGTAATTAATCACTTCTTCTATCACATTAAATCCTATAATAGGGTCCTGAGCTACATTGTAGTCGCTCGAGACAAGTACGGGCACTAACAGACTCGGGCTTGAATCTTCTACACCAGTAAGTCGAAACTCAACCGGAACCCACCCAATAAATGGTATTTTTGTCTGGTTAGCAGCCAGCCCATTTAGAGGTTCTGGTCCCAAGAGTTCATCTATCCCTCGAATTGTGGTATGAGGTAGGTGTTTTTTTCTCCATTTGTCATTTATCACTGTCGCGTGCGCGGTATCCCACAACGCCGTAATTGGTACATCATCAAAAGTGCACCTGACCATTCTACGTCTACCGATTAGTTTAATCAGTTTCCGCCCTTGCTTATTTGATAATGTATCAAGACTACCAATGTGCGAGGACCACCTCTTTTCGTCCTTCTCACTCAAATGGTGTTCAACCAGTCTTACCGCGGTGCAGGTGAGCTTGTGTTCCGGCCAGTGCCGTGTCTGGCAGGCTTTGGAACAGTACGTGGCAGATGAGCAGCCTGCACAAGTCTGGAGTGGCGCATCTCCTTGCTCTTTGAGTCGACAGTGATGGCAGTAGCGGGACTCGTGATGAGGTCGCTGGGTCACTGCTGGTCCCGTGGCAGTGGCCCTCTGTCGTTTCCCTGCAGCAGACGTGGAGCTCGGCATCCTCTAGAGATGTGACCCGACTGGCCACACTTGAAGCAGTGGGTACAGCTGTCTCCCTCGCCGCTGTCCTGGCAGGTCCTGCATCCTCTCCTCCGCCGGGTGATGTCGTTGCCCGCTGGTTTCCCGGGAGGCTGGAACTTAGTGGTGTTCAAGGAGGCAAGCACCATCTGCTTCATCGCTGCAACTTCAGTTTTTAGTTCTGCTACCAGGGCATGAACATCAGGAGGAGCTGGAGCCGTCTTGAGTTTCTCCTTGACTACGGCGGTATTCTGGGATGGGGTCTGCGTTCCACCGTGTGGCCCCTCTGTGGTTTGCATCTCGTTGATTCATGGCAACTTGGCGGTGTTTCTCTTTTGCTTGTTCACCTCTGCTTCGAGGCTCGCTGCTTCATTCAGTCTCTCAATCAGTAATTCGTCAGCCACATCGGAGCTGTCGAGAAGCGGTTTAATCTGGAACTTAATATTGTCATTCAGTAGTCCTGTACTCACTGACCTCAAAAACTTCCTTTTGACCAGATCTTCGTTGTAGTGTTCGGCTGGTTCTCTTCTGGATGCATACAGAAGCCGATCTTTAAGCTCAATTGCCTTGAAGAGAAAGTCCTGTGGGGACTCTTTTGGGTCCTGGGAAATGTTTATCAGTTTTTGATACAAGTCAGATGTGTCGTCTTCTCTGTAATGTACTTTCAGTATTGTTTTTAACTGAGAGAGTGTGACATCCGTCTTTAGCTCAAGCATGTCTCGCAGTTTGAGTCCTGGGCAGATGGCTCTGATCACTGCTTCGATCACCTCTGATTCACTGTGGCCTTTACGAAGTCCAACTTCCATTTGGTGGAGCAGGTTGGTGTATGATAATCTGTCGCGCTGCCCGCCTTCACCTATTTAGCCACTGATGCGAAACTCCCTTCGGATAGTCACTTCAGGTATTTTTTCTGGTGGCTGACTTTGTGTCCAGGCGGGTGGGGCGTCCACCATTTTGAGTTTTTCTTGTAACGCTTGTATTTCTTCCCGCAACTCGTCGTATTGGTGGGCCGCAGGCGTGGGGCGGGGGAAAGAGCGCCACTCGCGAGCATCGCCTTTCGACAGCCTTTCTTCGAGAAACGATAAGAGTTCATGAATAAACTGTCCATCATCCGATTTGTGGCTTTGCTCACGTTCATCCAATTTGTTTTCGATCAGTTTCCTTAACTCTCGCCGACTTTTGCCGTCGGTAGTCTCCCTTTCCTCATCATCATAGACATCAAGAAAGTTACACACCTCCATTAGTTGATCCCAGCTTAGCTTGCACAGCGTGGTGGTAACTTGGTCCCTTAAGTCTTCGCACTCCATCTTTAGTACTCACAAGCGGATCCGTTTTTCAGAAATATCCGGGTTCGTAGGAGAGGGGCCCTCTTCAGCGGTGCGGAGAGCGCTAACAGTCGAGCGCTAACAGTCGTCGCTAACTGTAGCTTCCACCGGTCACTAAGAACCCTTCTCCTGGCTAGCTCGCCAAAATATGTTGCAGCTCCGAAGCAAACAGAGCTGCCGCGGTGTTTTTCAGAATATTCACTTTATTAATTTGTTTCACACTCGGGCGAATACAGACACGTCTATGTTGGACTACGCGTCTTCTCAACTGCCGTTCGACTCGAGAGGCGTTCAGGGCCGCTTCTCAAAAAACGTAAATTAATGATCCCTTGACTGACGCCCAGAAAAGTGAAAACAATGCAACAAAACAGAAAATCAATTGAATAACAAACAGTCTCCTATACAGTGATATAAAATGTTATTTATTCAAAAAGTAAGAAAGGAAAAAATAAAACAATGGTGTCTGATGGTCAAAAACAAGTTAATTGAGGATTACCTTGAATGCTGAATGCTGAAATTAATTTCCTGCGAAGATATCGAAAAAAAACCTCATCCGGGTCACTTTTGTGCATGTTGTGCATCAAAGGGTTAATTGAAATTCACAAAATTCAGTGCCATCCAGGTCTTGATTTCCTTGAGACAGGATAAAAGTCCAGCACACCTGCGACCCCCATGGCGATATGTGGTTTGGATAATGAATGGATAGATAGATGGTGACCCCTAGTCACCCCACCCCCACCCCACCCTCCATCAATCAATGAATAGAGCCATTAAATTGACAGGTGCGGTAGTTGAAGAAATGATGTAAGCCCTAGTGGGCACATGATATCAATGCACATCAATTTGACATTGAAGATTGCATTTTGATGTCATATTCATGTTTACATCAGATGCCCACTGGGAGAGTAATAACACATCAAAGCGTCAAAATAATGTCCCTGGTGGTTCAATCAATCAATCAATATCTATCAAAATGTCTTTATATAACACTTTTCATGCAAAAACATGCAACTCAGAGTGCTGTACAGTTAAAACATTTTGAATTTACAACATAGAGAAAATATCCCCGCAAGCAAACCTATGCTCGCACATACACCCAGTAGGAATTGTACATGAGGAAGAGGATGTTGAAAATGGCGCTCCCCAGCAGGAGAGCAAAAGCAACAACAAAGAGGGGTGCTATGGATGTAGTGACAGAGCAAGGACATGTGGATGGCTGATGAAAAAAAGAAAACACAAAACGGGTAGTGATATGCATGAGTTGCTGGAGTTTGCACCTCTATTTTGCAGTGGTAGAATAAACTGCATCATACTGAGAGCCGTTTCAAACACATAATGTTTATATCGCATTTAGATGGATTGGAGTTGATACTTCACTACAGACTGCACCCAACAATAATAAACAATCTGTAATCAGGTCATCAAAACTGAGAAACAAATATGCATATACTGTTTTGATTTGTTTTTAACCATCAGATTTTTGTACATTTCTTGTGTCAAATTTCGTAAGTTTGTGAAAAGGGCTTGTTGGTGTATGACGTATATAATGTTGCCTGATTGTGCACTGTTTTAAACATGATTAGAATTGAAAATAACGCTGCCTTAGGGCAATCATATCATGGAGACAGATTAGAGAGGCGGACCATAAGGGGAGATGTCCAAAAGTGTCTCGATCTGTGCTATACCGCATCGCAAGCGAAGGAGTGCCTATGCTTCTATTCAAATGTCAGAAGGAATGGAAAACCCAAGGGCGATTGAGGACAACAAACACTGCAAGTGAGAGTCATCACCTGACCCCTGAATGTGTTTGTTTCACGGTGCAAAGGATGGCGAAGCCAGGTCACATTAGTGTATTTTTGCTTTGGTGACAACAGCCTAAGGCCAGTGGATGCATGGGACTTGATGCACAAAGGATTATTACTGAGATTTGTTTTAAGAATTGCTGTTTCTGTTTGTTTTGCAGACTCACTTTTAGTCCCCTGTGCTAAGGGCAAAATTCAGTTGTCTTTTGTTTAAAAAAAATAATTCACAGACACACAATTCACTTTTAATACCTTGCAAAAGATAGTCTTTTGTCCACAAATAGTGTGGAGATTATTTGACTTTGCAGGGTAGCAAATACTTGCACATGTGCATGTTATTACGTTATTCCAGTGTTCACTTCCGGGTTGAGTGAACACTGGCGCACCTGGCTGCCGCTGCTCACCCGCAATTATTCTTTTTTTTTAGCGTTTTTTTACGGTTTACTCTTGTCATGGGAGAAACCCGGCACTCCTATTCGTTGTGGTTTTGGATGGTCGATCATCGCACGGTTGTCTTCGGTCGCGCTGTCGCGGCGTCCTGCCTGTTCGGCTGTCGGGCGGGGCCCTGTGCCTTCTCCACCCCTCTGCCTCTGTGGTGGGAGTCGACTGGGCCTGTGTCTGGGCTATGCTGCTGTGGCCCGTCCTGTCGCTCCTCCGTCTGTCCGTGGGGGGACTGCTGCGGTGCTCGGTGGCGGTGCTTCTTGGGCTCCACTTCCGGTGGTCAGGCTCCCCGCCTTCGCTGCACCGCTACCCCGGGCGTTGCTTCTCGTCCTTCCCGGAGGTGCATCCGCCACGGATCTGGTAGGGGCTTCATTCCTCGATGGCTCCAGGGGCATCACCTCCTTTTGGTCATCCTCCCACCGGCCACGCACAGACAACGGCAGAAACGGCGGCCGATCCGCGGACCACGGCGTGTTGGCCGGACTGGCTTGGTCGGCTAGTGCGCCTCGCGACGGCGATGTTGCCGGCGTCAACTATTTAAAATCGGAGTTTAAAATCGCATATTCAGTTTATATTCATCTCTCCTTTTATTGTTTACAATTTTATCTATGGTTTTATTATTCTTGTTTTGGTTGTAAAGTGTCCTTGAGTGTCTTGAAAGGCGGTCAAAAATGAAATGTATTATTATTATTATTATTCATCGCTAAAGAGATCCATGCATCGGGCCGCCCGCTAAAGATATCATTATTTCTTAAAGGGGAACTCAAGGCAAACGTTTCTTTGCAATAATATTTTCTATCTATTCTGATTATTATTGTGTTTGAGGAATAAGAATTGTGAGGAGGCGGCCCCGTGGTCGAGTGGTTAGCGTGTCGACCTCACAGTGCAGAGATACCAGGAAGCCGGAGCGGCCTTCCTGTGTGGAATTTGCATGTTCTCCCCGTGCCTGGGTTTTCTCCGGGTACTCCGGTTTCCTCCCACATCCAAAAACATGCATGGCAGGCTGATTGAACACTCAAAAATTGTCCCTAGGTACGTGTGAGTGCCGCTGGTTGTTCGTCTCTGTGTGCCCTATGATTGGCTGGCAACTGGTTCAGGGTGTCCCTTCCCGACTGCCCGAGGATGGCAGGGATTGGCTCCAGCACGCCTTGTGACGCTTGTGAGGATAAAACAGACCAGAAAATGGTTGGGTGAAATGAAAACCTGTACGTACTGGCAAACATCTATACAATGTGATGATTTTCCCCTCTATAGTTATGAATAAAACATCTGAAGTTGGATTTTTTTTTTTGCATGAAAAATATGTTAGTCTCGAGAAATTACAATACCATTTATCTCGAATCCTAACAATAGATTCATGAAAAAAAAATATATCAGTTATTTTGTGACCCAAACGGAATCAATAGTTGAAGTCTGTGGTCACAGTATGTTCAAAGGTCAGATGAGTCACACAGCATTTTAATAAGCATCAGGTCATCTGTAGATCTCTGTGACCTTTCATCACCACAGGAATGGTGGTGCTGATAGAACAGAGATACTGAAGGTAGAATGTCCGATTAATCATAATAACAGTAACCTACTTTGATCGTCCTCCTTGGTGTCCCACCCATCTTTTCTCTGCGTGGGAGGAGATGAAGGTTAGCTATGTGCTCTAACGATGTGTCTTTTCCAATTTGGTGTGCAGTTATCATGTGAGATCATCATGTGTGCGCTCCTGCACACTGGGGTGCAATTAAGATTCATTGCCACTCTGAGCTTGCATGGTGGATTAAGGGCAAAGAAAACCCATGATTATGATTATCCTGCTAATTACATTATTTGTTTGTTTTAGTTTTAGTTTTGTTTTGTTTTTTTTTTAACATTGCTTTCCCTTTTAAATAAGTGCCCTCAGAGGGAATGAGTGAATTCATAGTTGTACACGTTTGGTGACGTTTACACCAGTGGCGATTGCTCTCGGACTGCAAGGGAAGCTCGGCTTCCCCTAAAATGTCAAAGAATAAATGATCAAATACATGAATGTAAATGTCATTGTGTGTACATGTCATTGACTAAATATGCGCTACAACGTGCTCAACTTTTGTTCCGAATCAGCTTCTTCTTACTGGTTACGACGCGACTCAATTCTTATTCATTCCCGCAGCTTCGCTGTGCTTTAAACGGCGGACGCCGAGCGTCCGCAGAGAGTCTATTGCTCGGACGCCCGGCATCTCGAGAGTTCAGGGTAGGTTGTCCCAATGCGTTGAACGGAGACGAGTCATTGGATACAAGCTGGTTTTTGTCCCTCCCACGCACGCCCGGCGCCTCTGGGAGTCTATGGACAGTGGGCGTGTATCGGCCCCGCCTGGACGCTGAGCTTTCTGCATGAGGATTGGATGATCTGTCTGAGGTGGAATCTCGTTATGATTGACAGCAAAATGAGCCATTCACCGATCTTTTGGTGTAGGCATCCGTGGGAGCATTTTTCAATTCTCATTCTGTTCTGAGTTGAACTGGAGATTTCTAATAATCTCGAATGGCAACACCCTCTTTGTGGAAAACGACTAGCGACAGATTAATCTTTTATTTCTGGTGTGTTTTATTGTTGTTGCATGTGTTCACAAACTCACTTATATCACCATAGTTAAGTACCTGGAAAATATGCCTTGTTGGTATGCCAGGGTCACAGATCATTTTCTTGAAAAAGAACGGAGAGTAGAATTCACGGAGAAATAAACAGACACATTTTATGATGTAGCCCGAAATTGAGTTTCCCCTTCTTGACAGACCAGCATCCGCCACTGGTTTACACAATAATCATCAGGTTGTGTTCAATGAAGTTGCAAACACAGAAATGCCCATTTAGGTTGCTTTTTTTCAGTAATATGGATGCTAAACACACTACTGAACATATAACTCACATTAATGAGCTGAAGGTAGCGACGGTGAAACCAATCAGTATAGAATGCCCATGGCAATGTGCTTTGGCAAAATCAGTGTGATCCCTCATGATTGCGCTGCTGCACAATTAATTCAAATTTAATTGTGGTTTTGATTTTGGCTTCTCTTGATCTTTAAAACATTATAATTGGAGAAAAATGATTAATATATTGTGTGCATGTGTATGTGTTTGTCTGTGTGTGTGTGTGTGTGTGTGTGTGTGTGTGTGTGTGTGTGTGTGTGTGTGTGTGTGTGTGTGTGTGTGTGTGTGTGTGTGTGTGTGTGTGTGTGTGTGTGCAAGCGAATGTGTGTGTTTCCCCGACGTTGTGAAAGTACCCAAATTGGACTGTGTTACTTTTGCGAAGCAAGCGTGTGCTATTATGTGATTGTGCCCAACCTAAGTGTGTTTTAAACTGTTAAATAGAAGACATGCTTTTTTTTAAAACATCACCAGTGCTAATGTTAAATCCAATGTAAAACCCATCCATCCATCCATTCATTTTCTAGTCCGTTTTTTTTCATAAAGGTACCGGGGCGTGCTGGACATCTTGATTGTGCTTTTACAGTGTATTACCGGTAAGAGCCTTGCTAGCTAGAATAGCCAGCTAGCATAGCTTCAATAGTTTTTAGTTTCTGATGCTAGCTTCCTCAACAAGGAGGTGTCAAATTATGGTCCCACACCCCTCTCCCCTTCAACGTACCAGGTGCTAACGCCTGACTGACATTGTTGCAGAGTTAGAAGGATCTCTAACCTGTACATTATCCGGGAGACTGAAGATGGACACAATCATGTTAGGCCTTGCTGTTATCATCTGTCAAGCCTCGCTTCCAGAGGATTCCTCTCTGAGGCCTAGGGGCCAAGCCGATGGCTATAATCAGCTCAACTCCAGACTTAGGAGCTCAGGCAGGAATGGGAGCCTTTTCGCTGGTCCACCGAAACAGGATCAGATGCAAGTGCACAATAAATATGACATCCTGGAATTTCTAGATTTCTCTCTCCTGGAAGCTGCTGTCCAACGTCAAATTTCACCAGACCTGTCGCCCAACGGACCCAGTGTACAGTCTCCTCAATGTCTGCCTGTTGTACCAGACTTGTCCCAGATTATGAAACGCCGATCTTCACACCAGTGGTCCTGCGGGACCAGGACCACCGCATCACAAATATTCAGCCGTCACAGGTGAAGTGCCTTTGACGGCTGCCCCACCTATTACAATACAATACAATACAATACATGCTGATTTATATAGCGCTTTCACAACAGCGGCAGCTGTAACAAAGCGCTTAACAAAGCAGTTAACATAAAGTAAAATAATGAACACAACACATGACATAAGACACAGACAGTCGTGCAGTCCTAACCACTTTTCCCACATACGCTTTGTTGTTAAAGCAGTTTGAGATGAAAGAGGAGAGAATCAAAGTGTTCTTTCACCAGTGGATCAGAGACGTCATGTTCAAAATGTGCACACGTCGGCTACAAGCTAAGTTTCAAAGTCAACAAGAAGCTGTAGCATCCATTGACGAAAAAAGAGATTGGTTCACTTCTCCTGTCCCATGTAAATCCATTTCAATTCCAAGCGGTTCCAAATACGCATCGGCGCAGAAGCCGACGCTCCTCTCTCCTCATCCTCAACTTCAGCAGTTATCCATCCAGCCGCACCAACGCAGACTGTCCAACAGCGCAGACGTCTCCACTGAACAAAACGGGGCTGTGAAAAATGCTGCCCATTACAGGCGCAAAAAACACAAGCGCCCCGAGGCTGTCCAGCACCGACAGTCAATGGCGCCGACATTCCTCCCAATCAAAATCTGTGCTGGTACAGGCGTGCTGCCGAGAAGGCGCCACCACCAAGCACAGATTCTTCTCCTATTGTCACGCTCGATAACAAAGACTCAACTGCTGAAGCCGGACAATCTACCAGTTTGAAGCTGTCCTGGTGGTCCTGTGGCAGGTGCTACTACTGCCCTTCTCACCACTGCTACAGTGACAGATGCTGTCATAACTCCTCATCAATGTGGAGCCCACCAGTGGTGTTGGTCGTGGGCACTTGCATGGTCCGACATGTGGCAGTGTGCGGCAGTCAAACGGTCTGCCACCAAGGGGCCTCTCTTACTGACATCCCCTCAATGGTTCTACACCTGACACAGACCAACTGGACCGGAGTAAGCAACAATCAGAAGCCCACAAGTGGCTCAGGCGGGTCTGGTGCAAAAGCTGGTGATGCAGAAATTGTGGACTCCGGTTCGTCAAAGTCTTTCTCCTGCTCAGCTGACTGAGTCGCACTTTCAGCTCCAGGATCTAAAATGTCAGGTGGGTATCGAAGACGCAGCTGGTCTCCATGGCGCCTGTATATCTGATCAGTCTCACCTTGCACATGGTATGACACTGGCCCAGTCCGTTGTATCACTACTCCAGGGATCCATTTGGGATGCTCTCCTGCTGTGTTGCGTAGATAGACAGGGTCATCCACATCAAACTGTCTTTCGGCAGCCTGACGATCATGTTCCTCCTTCTGCTGATACTGTCTCCTCCTCACCGTCTCAGAGATGCTCGGTTTAAGGAAATCCAGCCGTGTTCAATGCGTGTCTCTTTAAGAACAAGTCTGCTGGTGACTCTCCAGTTGTACTATTTGGTGTTGTGCGATAACGCAGCAAGAAGTGTGAAATCTTATCCTCAACACTCAAACTCTCTCTTGCAAACTTCTTCATGCCTGCCTTGAAGGTCGCAATGCATCTCTCAGCGAGTCCATTCGTAGCAGGATGTTTCGGTGCCCCAGTCGTGTGCAAGATTCCATTCCTTTTCATGAAGAGTTGGAACTCATTCGACATAAAGGTTGTGGCGTTGTCAGTGACGATTTGTTCGGGTACTCCTTGTGCTGCAAACAGTCTTTTAAGCCTTGTGATGGTGGCTGCTGAGGTTATCTGTGACATTTTGAAAACCTCTAGCCACTTGGAGTACGCATCGACCACTATCATAAACATGTGACTCATGAATGGACCTGCAAAATCAATGTAAATCCTTCTCCACACCCCTCCAGGAAACTCCCATGGGTGCAGTGGAACATGGCGTGGCATGCGTTGTTCTAGCTGGCACGTCTCACACTGTCTGCAGACCTTCTCGATGTCCATGTCAATATTTGGCCACCAGACATATTGTCGTGCAATTGTCTTCATTTTTACGATACCAGGGTGTCCGTCGTGGATCTCTTTCAACACTGCTCTTCTTATTTTCTCTGGCACCACTACTCTTGTTCCCCACAGAACACATCCCTGTTCTACAGAAAGTTCATCTTTCTTTTTGTGAAATACCCTGACATTTTCGGGAATTTCTGTTGGCCACCCTAACTGGATGTATCTGTGTAGCAGTGAGAGCTCAGTGTCTTTGCGTGTAGCCTTTGATATTTGTTTTGCACATAATGGCGCCTCCTTCAGGTGCTCAAAAATCAGTGCATTGAGAGAAGCTGTTATTGTCTTCGTTCCATCGTCTATCGTCTCAGGCAGGGGGACACGGGATAGTCCATCTGCATTACCGTGCTCCTCTGATTGCCTGTAGGTTATGCGATAATCATAAGCAGACAATATGATTGCCCATCTCTGTATGCGTGCTGCTGCCATTGTTGGTAGTCCCTTGCGTTCTCCGAACAGCGCGAGCAGAGGCTTGTGGTCGGTTATCAATTCGAATTTCCGCCCTCAAAGGTATTGGTGGAATTTCTTTACACCGTACACTAGACTCAAAGCCTCCTTTTCTATTTGTGAGTAGTTCTTTTCCACTGGAGAGAGCGTTCGAGAAGCATAAGCGATGGGATGTTCTTTCCCATCAGGAGTCGTGTGCTGAATGACAGCTCCGATCCCATAAGCAGAAGCATCACATGCGAGTATAAGTGGCAGGCGCGGGTTGTAATGGGTTAATACATTGTCACTTGTCAACAGTTCTTTACAGTTGTCAAACGCGCTCTGCTCATCTTTACTCCATTTCCATTTTGTATTCTCCTTCAGCAGTCTGTAAAGTGGGGCTAAAACTGTACTTTGGCGTGGTACAAAACGTCCACAGTAGTTCACGAGACCTAAGAAGGCTCTTAGCTCTTTAGTGTTTGTGGGTGCTGGAGCATCATGAATGGCCCTGACCTTATCTTTGGACGGGTAGACTCCTTTTTCATCCAGCACGTGCCCCAGGTACTCGATCTGTGTCTTACCAAAGTCACACTTTTTCTTCTTCACTCTCAGACCATTCTCTTTCAGCCGCTGAAGAACTCTGTCTAGGTTCGTTAGGTGCTCTGACTCGTCTCGGCCCATCACGAGCAAGTCATCGAGGTAGATCACCACGTTGAGGTCTTTCATTAGATTCTCCATTATCCTTTGGAAAATACTGACAGCAGAGTTGATACCAAAACACAGTCTATTGTACACAAACAGTCCTTTGTGTGTATTGATTGTAGTATATTTTTTTGAGTCGTCATCGAGAAGAATTTGTTGATAAGCTGCAGCCAAATCTATTTTTGAGAATATTTTCCCACCACATAGTGTGGCTAACACCTCCTTGATGCGTGGTAGTGGATATGTCTCTGTGTTAATTGCTTGGTTCACTGTTATCTTGTAATCACCACACAAGCGAAGTCCACCATCTCGCTTGGGTACTGGAACGACTGGAGCAGCCCACTCACTGTGCTTGACAGGGGTGATGACGCCATCTTTATCAAGGCGCTCCAGTTCTTTTTCAACTTTTTCTTTCATGGCAAAGGGCAGAACACGGGCTTTGTGGAATTTAGGGACTGCATCAGGCTTGACGGATATTGTTGCCTTAATGTCCTTTAAGGTCCCTTGGGGTTTTCCTAGACCTAAAAAAAGCTTTCGACACAATAGATCACAGTATATTATTGAAAAAACTAGAAAGATATGGCATTAGAGGTATAGCGTATAAATGGATAAAAGTTATTTAGAAAACAGAAATCAGTATGTGCAGCTCAATAATAAAAACGAATCAACTGAAAATCACTCATGGAGTTCCTCAAGGGTCAGTGCTTGGTCCAAAACTATTCATCCTATATATAAATGATATCTGCAAGGTCACAAAACAATTTAAATGTGTCCTATTTGCTGATGATACAACTTTCTACTGCTCTGGAATAAATCTGAAACAGCTCCTGACAACCGTAGAAAACGAATTAAACAAATTAAAAAACTGGTTCGACAGAAATAAATTGTCACTTAACCTGAAAAATCGAAGCTAATTGTTTTTGGCACAAGACCAATCAAACACCAAGCTAAAATTATGGTAAACTCAATTGAGATAGAAATAGCGAATGAAACCAAGTTTCTCGGATTAATAATAGACTCAAAACTATGTTGGAAGCCGATATCGATAACGTAAAAAGAAAAATAGCCAAAACTATAGGGATCCTCTACAAAACCAAGGAAGTGCTAAATAAGAGATCCTTGTACACATTATACTCTTCATTATTATTACCATATATGAACTACTGTGTGGAAATATGGGAAATGCTTGCAAAACAAACACACTCCCAATTCTAAAACTACAAAAAAGCAATTCGAATTATTAATAGATCAAAATATACGGAACCCACAAATCCATTATTTATCAAATTAAATACGATGAAATTTTATGACCTGGTTGACTACAAAATTGCACAATTAATGTACAAAGCACACAATAACCTGCTCTGCCAAAACATTCTAAAGTTCTTTGAAATTCGAGAAAGCAGCTATGATTTAAGAGGTACCAACTTATTCAAAAACTAAAAACAAGAACAAACATCAAGCAAAGAAGTGTATCTATCAAAGGTGTTAATCTGTGGAATAATCTCAAACGGACCTGAAAATGAGTAAATCGCTTGCTGAGTTCAAAAACTAATTCAAAAAATAGTACAAACAACCTACATCAATCAGAGTTAAAATGATAAGTTCTAAACGTTAAATATAATGATAAATTAGAACTAAGTTGATAAATAGGGAAAGGTATGGAAATATCCATTATGAATACAAGAAAAAATTGACACAAGAGTGCCAGGGTGTGTATATATAAATCCGATACACACCAAAAGTAGTAAAAATATCATGGCTAAGGGTAAAGCATGAGCCTTAATAGAGACTTCTATCTTCTTATTCACTTTCTCTTCTGATTGATATAAAAACTATTTATTAGATATAAACACATAACACGGGGTAGGACTAGATAAGTTCTTTACTTCTTCCTATTCCCTTGAACATAACTGTTTTAATGATGACTGTGCTGAATGATGACTGATTTCTCTTACCTTATTATTACTGTATATGTTTTATGTTATGTTCAAATAAAACCAAAAAAAACTAACTCATCAGTTAAGACATCATCATGTTTTGCAAGTACTTCTCGGATGGACTTGGCTCTTGGAGATGCTTGTATTTTGTTTTCTGTGACTGTTTTGATCATTTTCCAGTTTAATTTTATTTTATCAAGCCACTCTCGTCCGCAGAGTGACGGTCCCTCAACTCCCACTACAATCAGTGGCAAGTCAACAGTCTGACTTTCATACTTCACTTTAGCCATGAACTGTCCTTTTACAGGAATTGTCTCCCCTAAGTAGCCTTTTAGTGCTACACTACTTCCCTCTAGTGGTATACGAGAGAATGACCGTTCATACACGTTTTCAGAGATAATACTGACTCCTGCTCCCGTGTCAATTTCCATTGGAACCTTTCTTCCATTTACATCAAAAATGGCCCTGTATGGTCTACGGCCGCCATTAGCACTATACACGTGGACATTGAACATGGGAACATCATCATCTTTCTTTTCATCAGTTTGCACATAGCCAGTCATTTTACTAAATTTTCTCTCATTGCTTATCTTCTTCCCCCTTTTCTTGACCTTATCGTCAGATGCAGGTGCTCGAGCCCGACATGCCTTCTTTATATGACCAACCTTACCACACTGATGGCAGTTTGAAGTCTTGTAGAAGCAGTCATTTGCACTATGATTCATGCCTTTACATCGGTAACATCCACTTTGGTGTGTGGGTGAGTGTCCTCTCCTTTGGTTTTCCTTAACCTTGTGTACAGGTGTGGTGACATCTTCACCTTTCCTCAACTGCTGTGCATCCCGGTGGGCAGTTTCCATGTTGACAGCAAGCTCCACGGCTCTCGCAAACGACAGGCCATCTTCCGAGAGTAACTTGGGTTGCAAAGCCTCCGAAGCAACACCGCTGACGAAGCCATCACGGAGAGCCTCGTCCAGTCTGTCCCCGAAATCACACCTTGTAGCGAGTTGACGTAGCTCAGCGGCATATTCCGTAACCGTCTGGCTGTTCTTCTGCACACATTTCCGGTATCGGAAACGCTCCAATGTCACCAATGGCTTGGGCTCATAGTAATTCCTCAATGTGGATACAATTTCCGCAAAAGTCTTGTCTCTGGGCTTGGCAGGTTGCACTAAATTACGGAGAAGTCCATACGCTGATGCGCCCAAGGAGCTCAGTAAAACGGCAACTTTCTTGTCGTCGTTGACATCATGCGCCTCGAACAGCAGTTCCATGCGTTCCACATAGGCAGACCACGATTCATTCTCGGGTTTAAACTCGTCCGGTCTTTGAGAAAAGTAAGCCATCTTACCTCACTAAACTTTAGAGTATTGCCTCCTACCCTAAAATCGACTTTTACTCGTCGCCAGATGTTGTGTCTTGAAATGACGAGGCACACACACACGTTTTCTATTATGTATTAGACCGTTGAGTTCCACCATTAACAACGTGGGGAAAAGCTTAGATATTGAAGGTAACATTTCAAACATGCGCAGTAGATGGCAATACAAAGTACGGGAAGTCAATGCATCCAATAACATACAAATAACTATGGTGGTTAATACACCACACTTGTAATGGTGGAGCCCAGGTAAACGACGAAATTGACAAATTGCACTTCGTCAGAGCCAAAAAACAGGGGGGAAGGGTGGGGTCCGTCACCAATATACATATGGGTTTTTTCTGCCAGTTTACTTGGAGGCCTAGCTTTGCTACTTTTGTTTGGTCTGTGGAGAGAGCACTGCTGAAGTGTTGGAGGGAGTTGCTGAAAAGGTACATTATATGTTCAATAATATTACTGAATTCTAATGATAGCAATTGCCTTATCTGGGCCTTTACTTCAAAAATCCAAACTTATTATAAGTACCGTATTTTAACGACCATTCGGCGCACCGTGTTGTAGGGCGCAGTCTCAGTAACGGGTGCTATTTCTGTATTTTACACATACACAAAACGCACTGTATTATTGGGCGCAGCCAGGGGTGGTAAAACATACGCCAGTTTAAACATACGGCAGTTTAAACATACGGCATGCATGCACGCACGCTAAAAACACGTTAGCTTGAAGCATAGCGTAGCATGCTAAGACATGCTAAAACACGTTTTTAAAAAGGCAACAGAAGCAAAACTGAGATCGGTTGTACTTTATTTCGACATCTTACAATGTACTCACGTTTTTCGATCAATCATCACCCAGAAATCCATCAAAGTCCTCATATTCTGTATCCGAATTGAACAATTGTGCAAGTACCGGTAGTCCATAAAAAACGCCGGGTTCCCTCTCGTCACTCTCATTGCCATGTGGCACGCCCACCCTTCACTGATTGGCCGGCTGCTTTCCCGCAAGGCTGGCTTCTCTCACGTCCTCACTCACGGCCACTTACACGCCCACCCTTCACTGATTGGCTGGCTGCTTTCCCCGCATGCCTGTTCACGCCCACTTTCGCCTTTTCTCTATATAAACAGCGTGTCGGCTCTCAGTCAGGATTTGGAACTCGGCTCATACACTAGACGCTCCGCATTATAAGGCGTCCTGTCCACTTTTGAGAAAATTTAAGACTTTTAATGGCGCCTTATGGTCGTGAAAATACGGTACATTGGAAGTTTGTGAAAGGGTGATCTCCTGTGTAAATGAAGTTGGTTTGAGCAGTGAGACAAACAGTATGGCTCCTATTCCTATTTTATATATATAATAAAGTAATGTCTCTTTTTCCTCTTCTACATCAACCGATTCGTGCAGGTTGCATATACACAAATGTTTGGTTCAATTGACATTTATTTTCATGCAGAGGAAGAATTGGCCAGCTCAGGCGTGCACTATCATTTGGTAAAACTTCAATACATGACATTATTTCCTCTTCACGCTGCTGATCTTGTTCGCACATTTCTCCTTCAATATGTTCCTGTTTCCCATTTTCTCTCAATGTTGTTTTTACAGACCATGGTAATGGATTATTGTACTCTACTTGCTCCTGGCAGTCACCCAAAGCTTGTTTTTCCATCCCCACCTCAATATTCTGTGTTGAATATTTATTCCAACAGAATTAGCATCACAAACACTCACCTCAAGCTTTTCGTGATGCTTCAGGCGCAGGGAGATTGAGTGAACGTAAATTACACTGTGCATTTCTCTGAGTCACTGTCAAAGCATGCTTTCTTGGGGTCCTCACACTTTTGAACAGTGCTCAGGGCTAATCAAGGCACTTTTGATCGACTTGAAGACGACGACGAATATTGTTTCCGGAATAGAAATAGACAGCACATTTGTTGAAGGTATGTATTTTTAAAATGGTTTATTTGAAAACAACACAAACAATTAATTTGATTTATATTTGCATACAGTCTTTTTCACCTAACATGAAGAAGAGTTGGGTTTTGTATTCATTAATACCAGAGGGGGACATTCTGTCAGCAATGATGGAAGGTCTGTCAATGACGGACGGGACAGCCGATTTTCTGATGAACATGGTGGCCACCGTGCTGGCCACTCGGGTTGAGCAGTTGTTGACACCCGTCAAGCAGCTGCACACCCGAGGGATGCTCCCTGGTCGAACCCAACGTACCACATTCGTCACGTTATGGTGATGAGCCTGGATTATGCGGTCAATTCATTCATCAATATCGTAAAATCTTTGACCAGCAACACTCTACATTCTCCTATGGCAGTTCAAAAGTCGTGTTTGTCATGAATCTGTTAACTGGCCAGGCTAGTTCTTGGGCTATGGCTGTGAGCGATGCATGACCGGAATTTTGGCTCTCCTTCCCCGATTTTCTTGGTGAGTTTCGTCACGTGCTTCACCACCCAGTTCGGGGAAAGGAGCCCGGAGGACAATTGTTCGATTGCCACTAGGGTAGTCAGTCTGTTGCCGATTTGTCCATCACTTTTCATATATTAGCGGCAGAAAGTGGTTTGATGACTGCGCACTCCGTAGTAGTTCCTCCATCAAGGATGAGTTGGCGGTCCCCCAATAACCGAGGGGAACTCATTAGCTTGACCATCCGTCTGGGCAACCTTATGAGGGGAAGACACCAGAAACGCGGGCAGGAGCACATCCGAGCAAATTTGGAGACGCTCAGAAACTGCAGGGGGCTATCCCTCTACGAGACATACATACCAACCAATCAAGACAACCAACCAACAAACCACAGTGTTAGTTGAGCTGATAGACGAACCGATACAGCTTGGCAGAGGTCAGTTCCATCCTCATGAGAGGCGCCAGCGTTTCCAAACTGGAGCATGCCTCTACTCTAGCCAGTTGAGTCACCTTGTGGCCAGTTGTCGTGTGAGACCAACCCCATCGGCCAACCCAGCTCGCAACAATTCAGTTGGACCCAACCAAAAGCCTGAAAAGACTTGAATTCCAAGGGTCTCTGAGCCAAGGGCCTGATGTTCACTGTTGCGGCAGTGCAGTTCCTACAACTGCCACCCACCAATGTTCTGTGGCCGCCACTCAAACAAAATACAAACTACAGTTTTTGAGACATTCTCGATTTTATCAATTTTTGTTGCGTGATGGAAGAGTACGACCCCGGAAAGCAGGGAGCTCCATCCAAACATGTGTAAATCATATATTTATAATTATCATCAAATGAACACAGTAAACTATTTATTTACGTGCTACTTGTTACTTTTTGGATCCCAGAATTGTAGATGCCAGACAAAACTCCGTAACAAAAAATATTTATTAATACAAAAACGCACCGACAAAGTAGGACCATGAAAAGACAAACAATACGATAACCAAAAGCTCTTACAAAAAAGGCAAGGAAGAAATTAACCCGAGACGACGAAACGAAATGCAAAGAACCCAATTCTCGTAAGGAATGAACAAATAACCAAAACAAAAACTATACTTAAAAAACATAGAACCCCAAGAACAAGAATAAACACGACGAAAGTGAGAAATTTAGAAAAAGGGTCACTTGAGCAAAAGCAGCAGCAAGGTCAAACAATTCTCCCATATAATGCTTGATTATAAATGTGTATGATTAACATTCACATTTATAATCCTTTTATTCATTATATGCTCACCTTTATACTCACGAATGCTGAGTGCACTGTGTGGAAGTTTAGGGACGCAACCACCTTTTCGAGGATGTGGTTGGGATGAGATAAGTTTTAAAGACTAAACAGGAGCAAGGTTCAACAGTGGATGGAGCCATCAACACCAGCTGCAACGTGATGTTTTTGTAACAATGGCACACATGTACGTAATTTACACTCACATACACACACATAGTCAAACAAGTTCAGTGTGTCTCCAACAGCCCCCACCCTTTAGGTTGGACACACCTATGTAGTAGATTTCCCAATAAATAAGGTGGTGAAGGAGGAGATCGTTAGGGGTGACGTGCGGAGAACTGAAACCTAACGCTTCTCCTCGTTCCCTCCTGGTACCAGAATTGAGTCTCCTGTCTCCTCCTTGTGTTTTATTCCTGAGTGTCACATTGGATAAACCTGACAGCAGACATGAAGGGAGACCGACCTGTTGCTGACGAGACGAGGGTGTTATATACGTACTCCACCCAAACCAGGTGGATGGCCCGAGATGAGGGACGGTGGAGAATGACGCATCGTAGAGCCGCCTCCAGGTCCTGGTTCATTTTTTCCGTCTGCCCGTTGGATTGTGGAACAAAATGAGCGGTTTTCGAGAAGCAGTCCACAATGGTGAGGATGACAGACTTTACCCGGGAAGGAGGAGGCCAGTGACAAAGTCCATGGAGATATGGGACCAAGGTCGAGGTGGAACTGCTAAAAGGTTGCAGCAACCCAGCAGGTGGTCGGTGTGATGCCTTACGGCAGGGGTGGCGAAACTTTTTGGACCGAAGATCTACTTTTCGTTCAACCAACCTCCCCGGATCGCCCCTTACCGCGCACGCGCACACACGCACGCGCGCCATGATGAAAAGCCAAACACGGAACCAAATGATGCACTTTTGCAGCCTGTTGACTATTGTAGCTCACGCATACTTTTTTAAAGTGCTTTCCTCAGCCCTCTAGATTCCTATTCTTTGCCCGCACCGTCGGTGAATTGTACACGAAGCAAACTCTGAATGAGAATAATGCCGATCAAAGATATAGCGCGACAGCTCTGATCACAAGCTGCAATTGCAGACAGCTGAGCGCTAACAACTTCCGCTGGCATAGTGACGCGCCACCGTAGGTTAAAGATTTATATGCTATATTTTATTTTATTTTTAATTTAAATTTTTCATTGGGAAAATGAGACTGATAGGATGATTAGGGTGCAGTGTGCATTAACACAAAAAATATATTACTAACATGTACAAAGACACACAATTCCTTTTTTTCTCCTCTACACGTTTCGGATCTAATTGGGATGAGTCCTAGATCTACCGGTAGATCAGGATCGACGTAATGGGCACCCCTGCCATGTGCAAGTGGAGCAGGCCTTGATGTAGTCCAAGATATCCTTCCTAAGCTCCAGCCACCAAAACCGCTGAGTGATGAGATGGAAGGTGCAGCTTACACCTGGCAAGCCACCTTAGATGTGTGCCCCCACTGCAACACCTCCGAACGCAGCTGTGGTGTGGGGGCACGAATAACTTATCTGCGGGACATCCAACCGGGACTTGGGTTCCTCCTTGAACCTCCAGGATTTTCCGCTCGATCTCCCATCTCAGCGCCCCCATGAGGTCTGGTCGGATGCTCTTTGGTTTGTCGCTCTCCTCCGCAGGGTCATGAATCCGTGACAGGGCATCAGGTTTCATGTTCTTGGAACCAGGGCAATAGGTTAGCGTGAAATTATAGCGTGTGAATAGTCATGCCCACCGGGCTTGACGTGAGCTCAGTCTCTTGGCCGAACGAATGTATGCAAGGTTTTTGGGGTCCATGTACACCAGGGGTGTTAAACTCAGGTCCTGGAGGGCCGCTGTCCTGCATGTTTTCCAAGTTTCCCTGTTGCAACACACCTGATTCCAATGAACAGGTTCAATGTCAGGCTTCCGCCGAGGTTACTGATGATCTGATGGTGGTCGGAAAATAATGTTTTTGGATTCCAGATTAGTAGACCCCAGACAAAACTCTGTAACAAAAAATAGTTATTAATACAAAAATGCACCAACAAAGTAGAATTATAAAGCGCTGGTCAAATAACTACCAGGAAAAGACAAACAATATGATCACCAAAACCGCTTGCAAAAAAGGCAAGGAAGAAATTAACCCGAGACCACAAAACGAAATGAAAAGAACCCAATTCACATTAGCAATGAACAAATAACGAAAACAAAAACTATACTTACAAAACATAGAACCCCGAGAACAATATTGAGTTCCCGAATTACAGGATTGGCAGCGGGGTGTGCACACGGCAAGTTCGCTCAGTCGGCCACCTGCTGGTTAAACCAAGAAGAGGAACATAACGGAGACATAACACGTTGCATACTTTAATGTGATACAACAATGTAACTGTTAGCTAACGTACCTAATGAAATTATTGCTTCATTTACAAAAATGTAAATCAAAGCCTTCTGTCAGCATTTTTTGTAAGATATGGGGGTGGGGTCAGAGACAAGAAGACCCAGCCCAAGACGTGACACCGTCGCATTGTAGCATTTGCCTCAGTGTTCTATAACAATGTAGCTGTTACCTAGCGTACCTAATGAAATGTCCAGTAAATTTTCAAAATGAAAATTACGTCAGTATTTTTGAGAGATTATTTTGTGGGAAATAGAATGCATGTCAAAAACTTTGTTTACTATTCTCACATCTTAGACTGCCAAGTTTGCCCATAACTCCAAACGCTGACCAAAGCCCTTTCTAATGTCTAAAATCCAACTCATCCAAACGTGCGCCGCAAATAACATAAATCTTGCCAGGTCTGTTCTATTTTGCGCAGGTCAATTTTACTCCAGATGTCCACAATTTCCTAATTTTTCCATCATTCATGAATTTTTGTAGCATGACCACTTCTTTCGACGTCTTGCTACACCTAGCCACAATGCATCTGTTGGGCATATTGGCTGCCTTAAATTTTCTAAATTTAATGCAAAACAACATGACCCAGAATGAGCAAGCCAGAAAACAATAGCAAAATGCTTTCGTACATCCTTCAATTAGTTATCAAGCTGATGTGTCAATCAGCAGACTCAACCTAATTTATGGGAGTAACAAAATCATGTGATAGCCCGTGACAGATTTCTGCAAAGCTTGCTGAAGAGCACCGGACTTGCTCAACCCTTTCAGAATTGTGAAACAGTGCATCATCATGGTGTGTCTCAGATTTTTGTTCCCTCAGTTAGTTCCACAAGTCAAATATATTTGCGCCATAATGTAACAAGTAAATGTCACTTTGATGTACCGTATTTTAACGACCATTCGGCGCACCGTGTTGTAGGGTGCAGTCTCAGTAACGGGTGCTATTTCTGTATTTTACACATACACAAAACACACTGTATTATTGGGCGCAGCCAGGGGTGGTAAAACATACGCCAGTTTAAACATACGGCATGCATGCACGCACGCTAAAAACACGTTAGCTTGAAGCATAGCGTAGCATGCTAAGACATGCTAAAAACACGTTTTTAAAAAGGCAACGGAAGCAAAACTGAGATCGGTTGTACTTTATTTCGACATCTTACAATGTTCTCACGTTTTTCGATCAATCATCAACCAGAAATCCATCAAAGTCCTCATCTTCTGTATCCGAATTGAACAATCCATCAAAAACGCCGGGTTCCCTCTCGTTTTCAGAGTCACTCTCATTGCCGTGTGGATCCACAGAAATTATGCCGGCTTTGCCAAAAGCTCTAACAACAGTGCAAGCAGACACGTTTGTCCAAGCAGCCACAATCCATTCGCAAATAGTGGCGTAACTAGCCCGGCGCTGCCTCCCACTCTTCGTAAAGCTGTATTTTCCATCGATCATCCATTGTTCCCATGTCGCTCGCAACTTCACTTTGAACGCCCGGTTGATGCCGATGTCCAGCGGTTGGAGTTCTTTCGTCAAGCCTCCGGGAATGACGGCAAGTTCAGAGTTCATTTGCTTGACTTGGTTTTTCACCGCTGCTGTGAGATGGGCACGCATGGAGTCGCAAATCAAGAGTGACGGCGAGGCATGGAAAAAGCCATCCGGTCTCTTTACAATCACCTCACTTAGCCACTTTCTCATCTTCTCTTCGTCCAGTTTCGTCAGTTTGAACTGAGCTTCCTAAGCGTGTCTCTTTGTTGTATTCATTTTCAGGGGTTCTTAGAAACCAAAACCGAAGTTGTTTTGCAATAACGCACAAACTCACACTATATACAGGTACTGGCACCTGCCTTTCGCATCCACTTACACGCCCACCATTCAGTGATTGGCCGGCTGCTTTACGGCATGGCTGTCCTCTCTCACGTCCTCATTTACGGCCACTTACACGCCCACCCTTCACTGATTGGCCGGCTTGCTTTCCACGCAGGCCTGGTCACACTCGCGGGCCACTTACACGCCTACCCTTCACTGATTGGCTGGCTGCATTCCTGCCTGTTCACGCCCACTTCCGCCTTTTCTCTATATAAACAGCGTGTCGGCTCTCAGTCAGGATTTGGAACTCGGCTCATACACTAGACGCTCCGCATTATAAGGCGTCCTGTCCACTTTTGAGAAAATTTAAGACTTTTAATGGCGCCTTATGGTCGTGAAAATACGGTATGTATTATCAGTGTTTTATTGTCACAGTTTGTTAATGTCATGATTCTGTTTGTGACCAACAGGTGGCACTGTAGCGCGCTCCTGCAGCTATACACCTGTTGGTTGTTATGTAATTATTGCTTTAAAAGGATTCCCGGCATGACCTCTCAGTGTCACGTCATTGTTTGTGTGTTTGTTTGCTGCTGTGTTATGCGGCGAAACAGCAGGCCAGGTGAAAAAAGAATAAAAAGGCAATTCAGCCAGGATCCAGGAAGGAGATTTTCCAGTTTTCTTTATTTTCAGGAGTAACAGTTGACCAGTTTTGAGCAGACCACTGCTCTCCAAGTTGGCCGGTGCGCTGTGACTTCCTCATTCTTCTTATAAAGGGAGTTCACTTGTGCTTCAGGCCAATCACGTTCAAGCAATAATTGGCCCTTCCCAGGTGGTTGCAGTTATCTCTCCTGAAACAATTAGTGTTCTACAAAGTGCATTAAGTATCACACAATACCAGTTTTGGATGGAGAGAAATGTGCACCTTTCTTCTATCCAAAATCCACACAAAAAAAACTGAATTTTTAATATCTGTCCTTCGTCATCATGACATTGCTCACCCCCTCTGCCCCAGGTTCCGACAACCTCGACAAATAATCCGCAATAAAGTTTTTCTTACCCTAGCAATGCTCAATGGTGAACTGGTATGGCTGAAGGGCAAGACACCACTGCAGTATCCTGACATTTTGGTGTTGCATGGAGTGCATCCACTTCAGAGCGCGATGGTCAGTCTGCAATCGGAATTCTCTTCCAATGAGGTAGTAACGAAGAGAGTCCACAGCCCATTTGATGGCTCGAGCTTCTTTCTCAATGGTCGAGTATTTCTTCTGCCTTTTCGAAAAGTTTCCTCACCAGCACTGCCTTGCACCAGCACCGCACCAAGACCAACATCTGAAGCATCCACTTGCACGAGAAACTCCTTGGAAAAATCTGGACTCTGCAATACAGGAACTTGACAGATGAAAAACGTCAAGGCCTTAAAAGCTTGTTCACAGTTTGTTGTCCACGGTAGAGGAAATTTAATGTTCTTCTTTGTGAGATCTGTTAAGGGAGCTGCTAATGGCCAACTCTGCTGCTTCCTCTCCAGAACACAGGATTGATTCGATGACTGCCGTGTAGAACTGACGTAGCACCTCCTGTGGCAGGCCATGCTTCCTCAGCAGCCTCAGGAGTACATCCTCTGCTGGGCCCTTTTCAGGATGGAGTTGGTGTTGACCTCCCATCTCTATCACCAAGGTTATTTCCCCTGAGTTGCTCAGGGTGGCCACCCAGCCAATGATTTATTGCACACACAGACGGACTCTTGGTTGAAAGTAATATTTGTGCAGTCACTACATTTAAATACTGCAGCGGCCATACCATCCCCACAACCATCATTAAGTGCCATGTTTTTCTCCCGACATAAAATATGGTAAAATGAACAAATTAGACAGTGACCTCATGCTTAAATACAGGCACACACACAATCTGTTGCTCTCCATATGGCAAGTGGTTGTACTTAACATTGTGTTTAACAGTCAGACATCCAATCGATGGCCAGATAAGTGTCACATATGTTCTCTCCCTGATTTCTACAGACAGTTAAGTAATAACCTGACAAGATGCCACAAAATGCCATGGTGGTCGCCTGTCATCTCACATTTTGTGCATTCCAAGCTGTAGTTACACGTGTGTGCAAAAGCAATCTTTTTTTCGAGCCTATGCAAAAAAGAGAATTTTACATATTTGGGAACATTTCGATTAGCCAGCCCTGAAGCAGCATTAGAACGATCCTGATGATTTGAATCAGGTGTGTTGCTCCTGGGAGAGCTGGAAAACAGGTAGGACAGCGGCCCTTGAGGACCGACTTTGGACACCCCTGAGGTAGAGAAAAAAAAGTTACCGGTACTTTAATATAAATATGACAATGGAGCTTTTCTCTTGTTCTTATGTCTAACTTTTGGTATTTCACAGATGAAGTGTCTGTTGCATGCAAGGGAGCTTTTATACAACAATAACACCTCATGTATGAGTCATTACAGAGTCCTGCATGTGAGCAAGGAGATTCATAAAGCTGGACCACGCTTCAGAAAGTTTGTCACAACTTTGAACCTTACCCATTTTGTCCTCACAAGGAAGGCATGTATGTGAGAACATGAAGCATTTTTTCTAATTTCTCCATCCTGGCCATTCCACATTATCTTCTCTCTTTTTAGGCTTTGAAAGCAATGGTGAATGACAGATAAGATGGGCAAAGAAAAGGCCAAAGAGATTATGTCAAAGGCTTCTGCAGTTAGCCTAACAGCAGATATGTGGACATACATGAACACAGACTCAAATTTGGCTGTGACCTGCCATTTTATTGATGAACGTACATCATTGCAAGGTGTTGTTTTAGGGGTAAGACATTTCCCTGAGACGCATACTGCTGAAAATCTTGTTCGAGTAAAAACTGCACTCAAGTCTGACTGGAGCATCATTGACCAAGTTACTTGCCTTTTGACAGATGGTGCAGCAAATATGGGTGCCTGTGTGAGGTAGCTTCATATGAGACACATGATTTGTGTGACGCACAAAAAAAAAAAAATCTGATTTAAAAAGGCTCTTTCCCAGAATTCTGTGCTATATGAAATTAGGGAGGAATCCAGAAAAACAGTAGGCTACTTCATTGGCATGTTCTAAATTCCACTGTTTAGTTGCAAGTAGCTGCTGCAGTGGCGCTTGAATTTACCACTTTACTGTAGGAGCGGCCGACAAGGGTGCAAATGGGCTGGCCAGCACTAATGATCATTCAAGAAGTCGAGACAAGATGGAAGAGCAAGTTTTTAATGTGCCAGTGAAAGCATATTTTCTAAAGCTGGTGAAATACGTTCAAGAAACAAAACTGTTTAAAGCCAAACACTGTGGGAAAGCTAGTATTTCTAAAGGAAAATAAATGCCAAATTATCCTTATCGCACTTGTTCCATTTTGTTCATATACAAATACACACATACACAAGCACTTTCATATGATTTTCTTAAACAAACAGCCATAGAATTCTCACCACTGTTGACCTCTTGGGCTTCTAGACCCCTTGATGGCACCCAAGAGCAAATGAAGCACCATGAAGCTTTGAACCATGTGCAAACCAATTGACTGCAAAGCTTCATTGCTTCATGAGGCTTCATTTAGTCATGAGTGCACAGCACTTACTCAAGGGCCAAGGACAAAATCGCCAAAATCCTAAATCATGGGTTGTCAGCGCTGCTGCGCACAGAAAAATCGCAGGGCACGCAGAGACGAACAACCATCTGCACTCACACGCTCACCTAGGTACAATTTAGAGTGGTCAGTCAGCCTGCAAATGCATGTGTTTGGAATGTGGGAAGCAACCGGAGTACCCGGAGAAAACCCACAGGCCGGGGAGAACATGCAAACTCCGCACAGGAAGGCCGAAGCCGGGATTGAACCCATGACCTCCGCACTGTGACATCAACGCGCTAACCACTGTACCACCGGGCTGCCCTTTTTGTCATGTATTCTTAAAAAAATATTAATTGAACATGATTTGCAAATCATCCATTATGCAAGCCGCTTATCCTCACAAGGGTCGTGGGTGTGCTGTAGCCTATCCGTCGCTAATCATTGTATTCTATTTTTATTTGTGTTTAACACAAGTCCCAACTTCATTTAAATTGGATTTGTAGTTTTTGTGTTCTTTACTTTTGAACCTCTTTTTGAACACAGCAAGTGATTCACGCGTTTTCAGTTGAGTCCCGAAATTATTCCACAAATTAACATCTCTTCCACAAATACACTTTTGCTTCATGTGTGTTTTTGTTTTGTATTTTTTTTAAGAGACTTGTTCCCCTTAAGTCATAGCAACTCTAATTTCAAACAGCTTCTGTGTATTCTGGCAGAGCAGGTTATTGTGTACTTTTTTCATTATTTGTGTTGTTTTAAACTCAACCAGGTCATGAAATTTCATCGTGTTTAATTTGATAAATAATGAATTTGTTGGTTCAATATATTTTTAGCGATAAATAACCTAATTATTATTCTAAGTGGTTTGAAAACAGGGAGAGTTTTTTGTTTTAAAGGTGTGTCTCCATATTTCCACACAATAGGCCAGGTATGATAATAATAATCAACATTCTAAAGTGTATAATGACTTCTTATTCAGGACATCTTTGGTTGTCAATCCATTTGATTAATTCCTTAGTTTGGTTTTTCGGAGAACAGAAGGGCTCGGGTGATAGTTTGTCGAGAAAACTGCACAGGAAAAAGATAGCAAGCGGAGAAGATTAGGAGAGGGAGGAAGCAAAGTAAAAAGTGTCTGCCTCTGTCCAGAGCCAAAGAAGAAAGTATATAGGGTAGCTTTCATGAGTCCAAAGACTTGTTGTGGCCATTATTGCTCCGGCGGGACCACTTCCAGGATAATTTGTAAACTTCTGTTGATAGAATCTACACACAGAAAAAAAATGTGCGTATGAGTGACATGTTACATTAATGTTGATATTAATTGGTATTCATACCAAACAATATTCGTAAATCAGTCTTTTATCTCATTAAAAACAAAAGGGAACTATACCAAAGCACGCTATATTGTGGTCTTAAAAGATTCATGTAGTGCAGGATTTTCACAACATTTTTTTTGCCACATCGTAGTTATGGCGTTCCTTGGAGGGCCGTTAAGACTGTTAATCCATATCAATGATCTTGTCAGGTATACACAACAAATTGATGGATATGAGTTTCGAGCTCAGAGAACAGTAAATGATTGGCTATTTCTCAAATTTTCAATCTATTTTAAGGGAGGGAGTGGTTAAAAAAATGCTTGCAATCTCTCATATCTTAGTGTTGTGAAAAGGGAAGACAATTTGCAAGAAGCATGAAGCCAACACACATGATTTATTTGCCTTTGCGGGCAACATAAAATGATGACCGTATATGGCCCCCGGGCATTAAGTTTGACGTCATTGGTATAGTGGGACCATCGGTGGTTCTTTGGCAAGGCACGAAGGCAGCAGCTTGAAGTGAAGCCCCACCTTTTTAACAAAAATGTTTGGTCCAATAATACTGATGGTGGAGTTATGAGAGCTTCACTTCTTATATCACACGCACTAACAACAAACACTTAACAGTACTGCAACATGAAACCATCAATGATGTCATCAACTGGTCTCTACTGTCATCACATTAGCCATTAGCATTGACCTAAATTGAAAAGGTGTCCCCGCTATCACAGTAATGATAACGAAAAACTGGTGTAGCAGCTCCACAGCTGAGCATTTGTGAAAGACTTGATTCAAATAAAAGCTAGCATAATAACATAGCATGCTAAGAACCTGTTCTGATCCATAATGTTACTGAGTTTGTGAAAAGCAAATCACTGCCTACCTTCATCAAGACCTGATGTGAAGCCATGGCACGCACTTTTCCAGTTTGTTAACTATCGTAGCTCACGTGTACCGTTTTAAAATGCCACCGTAGGTTAAAGGTGACCTGGTTTTTCATTTTATTTTTAAAATTCTTTTTTTGTGAAAGTGAAACTGATAGGTTGCTTAGGCTGCACTGTACACTAACATAAAATTATATAATATTAATAACACACACACAGACACACACATTTTTCCACCCCATTTCTCCCTATCCCCCCACCCCGAACCCCCGCGATTGACTTGGGACCAGTCCGCAGGTTACCGGTTAATTGCGATGGGCACCGCGGCTTTACATGGTTTCACAATCATAACGACTCTCCAAGGGAAACAGTGACTAACTACAATGTAGCCTGCGCCAAAAATGAGTTTGACACCCCTGATTTTACTGTATGTGTTACTGCCTCTTAATGTAATGAAGTGTTTTACAGTAACCACTGGTTGAGACTTACCTAAAGCCCTTTGTAACCACTTGGGCCTACGGTTGACGTGTACAAAGACGTAGTAGGCCGGGATCCCTGTCAGGGAAATGGCAAATCCAATGCCTGTGTTGAGTGGGTCTGAGTACAGCGACAGGAAGACCATGAAGAAACAAGTCAGGCTGAACACCACTGGGATGAAAATCGGGACCTGGGCAGAAAGCAGGAGTGAATAGCGGGTTTACATGTCTAGCAACACAATTCATCATCAGGTCAGGAATGTCACATTTTAAGTTGACTCGGTTTATTTCCTCAATCTTTCCATGATTGCCTTTATAATGAGTTTCACCACTGTTTTGTTACGGTCCTCCTGCATCTGCTTTGCACACTCAGATGATTATTCCAGTCATGTTCTCTCCATCTACTTGTGTCATATACAGCTATGTCTTCTCATCCATCTGTGTGTTTCTTTTCTAGAAATGTATTCCAGCAAGCCGGTGTAGTAAAAACTTGCAGGAAGTTAAATTCAGGGATGAACTGAATTAGCCATTTCAAAGAACCGCATAAAATAAACTCAGACTCAGTCACCATTGGTAACAGTCTCCCCCTCAACTGAAGCAACCATGGGTTGTCCATTTCTCCACGATCCCATCAATATTGAGGCACAAGAAAATCTAAAATGATATGCTGGCACATTCATTTCTGAATGAGCAGTAGTGATTTTCATCAAACTCAGCCATGCGTCTTGACAAGATATTTTGTATACTAGGTGTCACCAAGGACCACACGAGAAGAGTAGCCTGCTGGCCTGTTCAAAAAATGAGTGATCGGTCATCATTTCTTGGAATTTTGGAGAAGTGATCCATCCATTTTCCGACCCACTTTATCCTCACAAAGGTCACGGGGGGTGCTGGAGCCTATCCCAGCTTTCTTCGGGCAGTAGGCGGGGGACACCTGAACTGGTTGCCAGCCAATAGCAGGGTTCACATACACAAACAACTATTGGCATTCACAGTAACACCTTGGGACAATTTAGAGCGTTCCATTAACCTGCATTGTATGTTTTTGGAATGTGGGAGTACCCAGAGAAAACCCACACAAGCACAGGAAGAACATGCAAACTCCACCCAGGGAGGCAGGAGCCGAAATAGAAATGATCATCCGAAAATGTAAACACTTAAGGAGCTTGATAGAAAGTATAGGTTTTAGTGAGGTTAGCACCCTTGGAACTTGAACTTGGAACTACTGCTTGAATTATATGTGGCTGAAAAGATAAAAGTGCGTCAATACTGACCTTAAAGGGGCGTGGAAGGTCAGGCCGGGTGTATCGAAGGTAGATTAAACCAAGTACTACCACACCAATCGATAACCACCGCAGAAAGCTCATGAAGTTTAACAGGCTGTAGATGTCTCCCAGAAACAGCTGGAGCATGGTCAATGGATACTGCACACAGAATTTTTAAAAATATTGTAGGACTCACCTTCAGTATATTAAGAGCAATATCTTGTGTTTCCATTGTGTGTGCTAACGGTGGGTTTGTTATGCATGCGCTTCACAGCTTCCAATCGCACACTAAAATCCCAAATAGTGGGCGTTAAATTGCCTATTCACTCAGTACAACAGATCACATGCACTGCAGGTGAAAAATGTTTTAAAAAGAGGGTTTTGCTCTTGAGGTAGCGTTGATATTTGGGAGAGCATTGCAAGAGCAAAATTAAGTTTGGAAAAATGTGGAACGAGGCAAACAATCATAAATCAGCATGTATTGTATTGTATTGTATTCTTGAGTTACACATCATAAATCTATTGCTCCAATAATTTGAGGGTGGGCGGCAGCAACCAAATACATTTTTTTGTTTATCTTCCTCGGGTTTGTGGCAGTTGGACATATGTTCCCATTCTGTGTAACTTTGCGTTTTACTTGACAAGTTGCTCTGTGAGTGGCCATCACCAAATGCCAGGCTGCTGACATTATCCAGATGGGGAAAAAATGCACTTGAAAGAAATGTTGCATTCTGTGATATGTCATGACTCCTTTTTGTTACTGGCTCTGAAAATCATCACAACATATTGTCAAGCATGGCGATTATAGAGCGTCTGAAATATGTTGTTTGCACCTGCCTTTCAGATGTGGTATGCCTTTCAGATACAGCATGAGGGTTCAAGACAAAAATATCAGCCGTCACAATTCTTCTCAGTTTTGATAAATAACATCGCACATGCAAAATGAACTGCGCTTTTGTGCATTTTGATTCAATCCATGGTACACCCGGTACACCCGAGCAATCAACTTTGCGCCCGTTACTGCATGTGCGAACCTTATGTCAATCAGGCCCTTTTTTTTTTAAATTTAAAATTCATCCTGTGGCCATAAAAAAAAAATTCTGATGTTCTGAACACAAGTAAGAGGTAAAAGAAACAAATACAATGCTGTCTCGTGATTCAAATTTCATTCATTCCATGACCACGCTAAACAAAAGCACTATGAGATATTGCAATTCGAAAAATCATACAGTAGTGACCTAATTAAATAGAATGGACATTTTCTGCATTTCTACCTTTACTGCTTCAATTGACATTGTGCTGCTCCTCCCAGCCCGAAAGAACCTATTGAAGTCAATGGTGAGTCACACTGCTGTAACCACTCAGATTGGTGGGCCACACAAGCGCTGATTTGATGCTGAACTGTGAGGAGGTGGGTGGTGAGCCCAAATTTCCTCCACCGCCACAACCGACCATTGGCCAGGGGGGAGAAGGCCACCAGGGACTGCCTCTCCGGCCACCGTCAAAGCGTATGCATCGTTTGGAATTTAACCATCAACTTGGTTAAACTTTATTCGAGCTTTAACGAGCAGTTTATTTTTAAGAAGCCTGCAGTCTTGCTGTCATTATCATCAGGCTTGGTGCAATCACATTACCCTGATGTGATAGTGCCATCTTTGGGTGACACTTAGCACACATCATTACAGAAGCAACCAGGGAGCTCGCTTAGACAAATTTGGCAATGTGCAGAAAAAGATTGATCCATTTTAAAATGTATTCATTTTTTAAAGTTTTGAAGTTGTCATTTCTTTCAGTGCTTTGGATTCCAGTTTTTTTTTCTTTCATTTAGGTGCATCAATAAGATACTTTGGATATGCTCATTCATCAAGGTCATTTCATTTTCAAGGCATTGGATCGATGATTTGTCTGTTTTTCTTCTCATCTGAGTAGGCTTCATTACCACATGCAACAAGGCTTGAGTGCATCACTGCTCTTGTGTAGCTCCTTGAGTTGTGTTCAAATGTCTATTGCTTAGAGGGGGAGTTCAGTTAAGAATACACATTTTTTCTCATAGATGTTAAAACTGTCTGGATAAACTTGACAGTTCAAAATTATCTTTGGAAAAGTATTCCCTCTTCGGCTCCATTTTCTCCATCCATTCATTATCTGATCCTCTTATCCTCACGATAGTTGCGGATGTGCTGGAGCAAATCCTGAACTGGTTGCCAGCCAGTAACAGGGCACACATAAACAATAATTCTCGTTCACAATTACACCCAGGGCCAATTTAGAGCATTCAATCAACCTGTCCTGCAAATTCTTGGAACGTGGGATAAAACCAAAGTACCTGGAGAAAACCCACGCAGGCATGGGGAGAAAATGCAAACCCCACACAGGAATGCCGGGGCCGCAATCTAACTCCGGACCTCTGCACTGTGAGGCAGATGTGATAAACGTGCCCCCCACCCCCTGAAACCCTATTTCCTTTAACCTTTTTGTTTTTATTATTGTTTTGAAACACACCGCACCTTGATAATAGCCTATCACAGATTGCAAAGAAACAAGGCAAGACTGGGGGCTGTTTTCAATCAGTTGTCCCGCACGCAGCCTCATAGAATTCAGGGTAGATTGTCTCTCTTTTTAGATTAATTGAAATTTGTTGGTTCTTTTATCTCAGGCAATGTTTGTTTTACTGAGACATGTTTTGGCGAAAGGCTTTTCACCTACTCGACACTCTGAAGAAGGTGAAATCATCAGCAATTGAAGACTGCCTTGTACCCACGACAACATATCTGTGTGTGCAAACGTCCCTCTTGAATTAAGTCATACTTGTGAATGTGCAGCCAGGGCTTAGATTGTCTTGTTTACTGTGCACAACACACATGTCGTGCACGGTAGCATCCTTTAATCTGCGACTCAAGGGGGCGGAGGGAGGGGTGACGCATTGCTACATTCAAATCTTGCATGTGATTAGAAAACTACACACTCCTATTTAAATGGGACATAGCAACACCATGGCAGAGATAGTGTTTAGATGGCGTTTTGGATTATTTGTTTGTATTAGGCCTACCCTGAGTCACAGCTACAGTATGAGGCTATTATAAATATACAACAATATAACTGTCTTTTTTGGAAAGAATTTTGAAGTGAGTTGGGTTCAATCCTCTCTCACTCCTCTCTCACATCTTTACTCGCTTGTCAAGGTAAAAAAATTCGGCCCATCGAGGGCTCGTATCGTAAGAAATGTTTCAGTCGGGTCACTTGTATCTCAGATTACCATTGTAATGGAGTTGTTACAGTTTTTGAATCAATTTCAAATATCAACATGACTTGTTCTGTGTATGGGACTACAAATTGAGGGTGAAAAGGGGTCGACATTTTTGTCAATTCCAAGAGGAAACGGGCAATTTCAAAAACACCAGTGGCGCCTGTGGCTGCAAGCTATTAAAATCAGACTGGACCGAGGACATAAACATGTTTGCGGTGCTCATTTCTATCTGGCAAGTTATTGTGGCCATTTGGTTTAAATGCTGAGCAAGTGGTCTAGAATTGTGAAATTATGTCAATGTGTTGATAGAATATCTTAATTTAAGATGTACTGTATTGCTGTCAGTATGTACTAATTACACTTTATTGATCTTAACATACTTAATTGTAGTAAACTGACCAATATAAGGACGGCAGCTATTGGAGTGTTTCTGCGAATGTGAATCATGGAGTAAACCTCAGGTAGTTGTCCTTCCCGTGACGCCACCAAGAATGTTCTGCAAAACACACAAACATTTACTTTCTTAACCATCCATCCATTGACTTGTGCTTATCCGGTTCAGGTTGCAGAGGCAGCAGCTCCAGCAGAAGCTCAGACTTTCTGTCCCCAGCCACTTCATTCAGCTCTTCCTGTGGGTGCCGGGGCGTTCCCAAGCCAGCCGGCACACCCAGGGTGTCATGGGTCTTCCTGCGGCCTCCTCCCAGTGAGACATGCCCGGAACAGCTCACCAGAAAGGCGTTCAGGCATAATCCGATGTCTTTGCCACCTTATCGGGCTCCTCTGAATATGGAGGTGCAGCAGCTCGACTCTGAGCCCCTCCAGGGTATAGGAGCTTTTCACCATCTCTCTTAGGGAGAGCCTGGACACGAGTGTTATCACAATACTAAAATCTTCACTTTGATACTACAATTGCATAAAATACCTCGATAGCAGTACTGAAACAACACCACACGAACAAAAAAAAACTGTGACATTATAGTTGACAGCTCAACAACTCCAAGTTAGTTTTATTTGTATTAATTAAAAGAATAACGATAAATACAGTAATTACAATACATTTGATAAAGTAAAAAAGTAAGATATGACAATTTTAAACTCTTTCGAACAATTCACATTTTTTTTCCACACCATTGAAAATGTTATTTATATACAATATATGTATAAAAGTATCCGGGTACCAACAGATTTATTTATTATTTCAGCATTTAGCAGTGTAAACACTCATTGAATATTTAACGTTTGACTTTCCAACCATATTCTGAATTGAGGATCAAAGCCGAGTGACTTGATTAGAAATGATAAAATAAGTGATGAAGGGATTTTCATTCACAGTATAGGCTTGAATATTGCTGCATGGCGATTTTTCATATAGTCACAAAATACTTTTGTTTCAGTGCTGCCTTGCATGGTTATAGATGATGTGGGTGAAGGTTTGGAATGAGTGACTGTAAATAATAATAATAATAATAATACATTTTATGTTTTTCTGAGTGTAAATGAGAGAATGTTTGCATTTGGATGTGATTGAAGAAGAGGGGGTGCCAAGGTGCCACGAGCAAGGGGGGACGCTGGCTGGACCCCTGGACTGGAAACCACAATCGGCACTTAAAAGGGCCCCCACAGCAGGTCAACCACTTGCAACAACAAAGATGGCCAAATGTTGAAGACCATATCCACACCTAATCTGACAGATGCCGTTGATAACACCTGGACTGTCCTCGCAGACCATTTGTCAATGCCTGAATACACGCACGCACGCACGCACGCACCCAGGTCTCACTCTCATTGCTCCCATGAGCATTGAATTCCTCCAGGATACATGGAAATCCCCAGTGGGAGCGCACACCAACACACCCTCAAAGTAGTCCAAAAAATGCCGCTAGGCTGAATTGTTGTTTGTGCACAAACAACAGTCAACAACAGATCCCTGCCTTTGACCACCCCCCAGCTCACATTACCCCCACTCACTCGGCCCCTCCCACTGGTGGTAAATCCCACCTCCAGGCCTGGCTGCAGAGGAGTTCCCAGTTGTCATGGTTATGTTTGTTTTGTGTTCCAGTTTCCGGCGGGACCGTAGGACTGCATCTGCCATGCTATATAATCATCTGGCCTTTAAAGGACTGCAACTCTGAATACTCGCTGTCGGATTTTTCAGTCTTGCTCACAATCTCATACCATATTTCATTCAGGGAGTTTTCTTGTGAAAGTAGTATTTATGTTATATTGTTAAGGGGCGGCATGGCTTTGTGATAGAGTGGTCGTTTCCCAATTGAGAGCTTAATGATAAGATAAGGTAAGAAAACCTTTATTTGTCCCACATTGGGGAAATTTGCAATCTATAGCAGCAGAATTGAAGGTGTGGGGTGGGGGGTAGTATTGCATGCACAAAATAAATGTTTCAGAAAAAAGAACTGTACACAGTACAGAATGAAATATAAAATATAGATATAAGCATATATGCAAGTGCATATATACTGCATAAGGTGACTGTGCTATTTACAATGTATGGATGGGGTAAGTCCAGGTTTTCACGTGTGTTTATTCAGCAGCCTGATAGCAGTTGGTAGGAACGAGCAGCGGTATCTCTCCTTCTTGCAGCGCGGGTGTAACAGTCTCTGGCTGAAGGAGCTACCCCAGGGGTGGGCAAACTTTTTAGCTCGGGGGCCACATTGATTTCTAGATTTGACAGGTGGGCCGTGTCAGGACAAGATACGGTACATATAAAAAAAATGTATATGTTGACAGTCCATACCAAATATCAACAGAACAAGTAGTCCTATACCTTTTTTTTTTTTTTAATGAGAACAGTGAAACAACTATGGTATATGTCCTGTATGAAGGTTCAAGTATGTGAGCAACATACATCTGACAACACAAGCAACAAAGTGCAACAATATATTGGCCAAAAACTGCAGCAAGCAGTACAGGTATATGACAAAATATAACAAAGTTAGGACTATTTGCTACAAAATGAGTGTAAGAGACCTGGTGGCTTTTCTTTCAACTCACTCATTGTCTCTGACTTGACCTCCCCTCGATCACCACACATGACAGCGTTGCTCAGCTGATGTCGCATAGCGAACTTTTGAAGCCAGACACGGGACGCTTCGAAGTCTTCTATGCTCATAGTTAGCGCTCTGGGACTCGCTTACTCTCTTTTTAGCGGTCCAGTTTGCGGAAAGTTTTTAGCACGATAGCAGTCAAACCATTCCAGGAAACGTTTATTTACTCGACTGTCCGTCGAGCAGCAAGCAATTCACTCTGGGCATGGAAATAGCCAGAATCGGACTGAGCACAAATCACTTTCTCGTTTTTCAAAGTCTTGTAGATTTGAGTCTTGCAGAATCCAAGCGTCTCCTGAATGTTTCGTATTTTGTAACTCACTTCGTTTAATAAAATACACTTCACTTTCTCTTCCGTGGCCATTACTGTACCTTTTCGTTGATCATGCCATGATCGACAGGACGTGAAAATGTTCGCAATTGCAGTAAAACTCACTGCAACAAAGAGTCACTTGCATGTCGCTGTTTTGGATCCAATGATAGAAAATAGCGGCGCGGACACACTTATTCCGTCGTATCGAGCGGGAGTTGCTTGAGTTGGCGCTACTGCTGGCTTCCGTATTGTCTCCCCCTCCCTCCCTGTGCTCTGCAACTTCAAGTAACTGCGCCACCTGGCGTTGAAATTCATGTCATTACAAGACCAAATGAAATGAATTAAATCATTTATATCGAACCTTAATCGTGCTGTGTAGCAACCTTCGGCGGGCCGGATTAAAAAGCCCAACGGGCCGGATCCGGCCCGCGGGCCGTAGTTTGCCCACCACTGTGCTACCCAGTGCTGTCAGGATGGACTGGAGGGGGTGGGAGGGACTGTCCATCATCGCTTTTGGTTGAGCTAGAATCCTCCTGTTGCCCACCTCCTTCAGAGTGTCCAGGTAGCAGCCCAGGACAGAACTGGCCCTGCTGACAAGTCGCTCCAGTCTCTCTCTGTCCCGGCCGGGCTGAGACACTGCCTGACCAGCAGATAATGCCATAATGGATGGCCGAAGCCACCACAGAGTCATAGGAGGTCTTAAAGAGTGACCCCTGAACCCCAAAAGACCTCAGTTTCCTGAGTAGGAAGAGGCGGCTCTGTCCCTTCCTGATCAGGGAGTCCATGTTGGTAGACCAGTCAAGTTTATTGTTGAGAAGAACACCCAGGTACTTGTAGAAGGTCACCCACTCTATTTCCGTACCCTGGGTGTTCATCGGTGCAGGTGAGGACTGCTTCCTGCAGAAATCCATAACCAACTCCTTAGTTTTCCTGGGGTTGATCTGGAGGTAATTCTGCTGGCACCAGTCCACGACGTCCTTTGTCAGTCTCTTGCACTCCTGATCAATCCTTCTGTAATGAGGCCGACAATCGCAAAGTCGTCAGAGAACTTGTGAAGGTGGCAGGTTGGAGTGATGTATCTGAAGTCCGATGTGTAGAGGGTGAACAGTAATGGAGCTAGGAGGCCCCAGTGCTGCAGAGAAGCCTGTCCGACTCACAGTTCTGTGCCCTCACATACTGCGGCCGGTTTGTGAGGTAATCTGTAATCCATGATGTGGAGTGGTGGTCCACTCCAGCGTTCTGCAGCTTGTCCCCCAGTAGGTTGGGCTGGATGGTGTTGAAGGCACTGGAGAAATCAAAGAACATGATCCTCACAGTGCTCCCAGCATTCTCCAGGTGTAACAGTGCCGACTGGAGGAGGTAGATGATGGCGTCCTCCACACCGATGCCGGGCTGGCAGGCAAACGATAGTGGGTCCAGTGGTGAGCTCACCAGCGGTCGCAGGTAGGCGAGGATGAGTCTCTCCAGCGTCATCATCAGGTGAGACGTCAGCACCACCGGTCTGTAGCTGTTGAGCTCCTTCGGGTGGTGTTTCAATCCCAGGCCATTGCGACCATGTCAAAGTGTTCTTGAGAAAGATTTTGAAACTAGACCACAGTTGCTCCTGATGCTCTGTGTCATCAGTAGGTGAATAAAGTAACAGTGTGAAGCGCTTTGGGTACCAGAAGTAGAACATCATTCTACAAGTGACAGCCCAGGAGATCGACAGGCAGATCGGTGCTGTGACGCGGACTTTGTATCGGTCTGTTGTGATGAAGAAGGAGCTGAGCCAAAAGGTGAAGCTCTCCATTTACCGGACAATCTACATAGTATGTCACCGATGTCACAAGCTATGGGTTGTGACCAAAAGAAAGAGATCCCGGATGCAAGCATCTGAAATGTTTTATCTCCACAGGGTGTCCAGGCACTCCCTTAGAGATAAGGTGAGAAGCTCGGTCATCCAGGAAGGGCTCAGAGTTGAGCCGCTTCTCCTCCACATTGAGGGGAGCCAGATGAGCTGGCTCGGGCACCTGATTAGGATGCCTCCTGGATGCCTTCCTGGTGAGGTGTTCTGGGCATGTGTGGAAGGCCCTGGAGACGAACGAAAACACGCTGGAGAGACTGTTTCCCAGGTGGCCAGGGAATATCTCGGGATCCCCTGGGAGGAGCTGAAACAAGCAGATGTAGATGTCTGCACTTCCCTGCTAAAGCTATTGCCCTTGCGACCCAACTCCAGATAAACGGTAGAAAATGGATGGATTGATGGATGGATGGATGGATGGATGGATGTTTTATTTCACTGAGAATATTTGCACTGTCAGACGCCATTTATCGACGATGCTGTAACTGTGAAAAGTTTGGCTCCAACATGGAACCGGCAGTTCTCACTTTGGCAACAAATCCACCTCTAAGGAAATATGGAAACATACAAGAGCTGGTGCTGTAATTATGTCAAGTGAAGAGGGGTAAATGTGACAAAAGATTGAAATACTCCTTCTGGATATGTGTGGTACTCGCCAATAGCTGAATTAAAGGGTGTTAGAAAATTGCAATTGTTTAACCTCTAACTTACAAGTTACATTCAAGTTACAGGTATAAAGAGGCCTGGAACATAACCTCATTCCTATGATATGTAACTGAAACTGAAAGAAGGTTGGCTGTCCGCTTAGTTCTTTTCAACAAAGATAATCACAGAAGTGGCATTTTACAGAGGTTTGTAAATGTGTTATATCAATAAATTGCATACCACGCAGAAAGTAAAAATGCTCTCCAAATAAAAAATTTAAAAAACTGTACCTTGACAGGGCCAAGACGGAACCGTTCATGGAGCCGTAGCACGACATGGCCACAAATACTGGCACTGCTAATGAAAAATCCCCCATCAACTTCTTTGCAAATGTCTGTAAATAAGGAAAGTATGTTAAAACAATGGCATACCTTATGTGTGTAATGTGTCATGTGATTGTCAAAGAATGCACTGCAGTTTAGTTTTTTAGTGAACGTTTGTGTGTGTGATAGATGGAAACAACAATCACATGGTTTTTCATCCAGTCCACAGTAGACCATTACAATGTATTATTCATTCATTCATTCATCTTCCGAACCGCTTGATCCTCACTAGGGTCGCGGGGGGTGCTGGAGCCTATCCCAGCTGTCTCCGGGCAGTAGGCAGGGGACACCCTGAATCGGTTGCCAGCCAATCGCAGGGCACACAGAGACGAACAACCATCCATGCCCACATTCATACCTATGGACAATTTTGAGTGCTCAATCAGCCTGCCATGCATGTCTTTGTAATGTGGGAGGAAACTGGAGCACCCGGAGAAAACCCACGCAAGCCCGGGGAGAACATGTAAACTCCACACAGGGAGGCCGGAGCCGGAATCGAACCCGGTACCTCTGTACTGTGAAGCCGACGTGCTAACCACTGGAGTACCTACATATGTGCTTTTACTATAGCAGGGATTTGTTTGGAAAAGCCAGGAGCCACACATGAAGCTTTGTCTATAAATATATATATATATTTTAAAAATCCTTGTCTCACCCCTCGGACGGCCCCCATTCAGCTCGGGTCCTCGACCAGAGGCCAGGAAGCTTGAGGGTACTGCACTGCACATTTCTGGACTGAGATGTCCGATGTTGTTCCCGGGATCTGTTGCAACCACTCATCTAGTTTGGGGGTCACTGCCCCGAGTGCTCCGACCACCACAGGCACGACTGTAACCTTGACCTTCCAGGCTCTCTCCAGCTCCTCTCTGAGCCCTTGGTATTTCTAGAGTTTCTCATGTCCCTTCTTTCTGATGTTTCCATCACTTGGGACCGCGACATCCACTACAACGGCTTTCCTCTGCCCTTTATCTATGACAGGGGTGGGCAAACTTTTTGGCTCGGGGGCCACATTGATTTCTAAATTTGACAGGTGGGCCGTGTCAGGACAAGATACGGTACATATAAAAAAAAATGTATATGTTGACAGTCCATACCAAACATCAACAGAACAAAAGCATGAAAGTATTCCCATACTTTTTTTTTTTGAATGAGAACAGTGAAACAACTATGGTATATGTCCTATATGAAGGTTCAAGTATGTGAGCAACATACATGTGACAACACAAGCAACAAAGTGCAACAATATATTGGCCAAAAACTGCAGCAAGCAGTACAGGTATATGACAAAATATACCAAAGTTAGGACTATTTGCTACAAAATGAGACGTGTAAGAGACCTGGTGGCTTTTCTTTCGACTCACTCATTGTCTCTGACTTGACCTCCCCTCGATCACCACACATGACAGCGTTGCTCAGCTGATGTCGCGTAGCGAACTTTTGAAGCCAGACACGGGACGCTTTGAAGTCTTCTATGCTCATAGTTAGCGCTCTGGGGCTCGCTTCCTCTCTTTTTAGCGGTCCAGTTTGTAAAGTTTTTAGCACGATAGCAGTCAAACCATTCCAGGAAACGTTTACTTACTCAACTGTCCGTCGAGCCGCAAGCAATTCACTCTGGGCATGGAAATAGCCAGAATCGGACTGAGCACAAATGACTTTCTCGTTTTTCAAAGTCTTGTAGATTTGAGTCTTTCAGACTCCAAGCGTCTCCTGAATGTTTCGTACTTTGTAACCTGCTTCGTTTAATAAGATACACTTCACTTTCTCTTCCGTGGCCATTTCTGTTCCTTTTCATTGATCATGCCATGATCGACAGGACGTGAAAATGTTCGCAATTGCAGTAAAACTCACTGCAACAAAGAGTCACTTGCATGTCGCTGTTTTGGATCCAATGATAGAAAATAGCGGCGCGGACACACTTATTCCGTCGTATCGAGCAGGAGTAATTGAGTTGGCGCTACTGCTGGCTTCCGTATCGTCTCCCCCTCCCTCCCTGTGCTCTGCAACTTCAAGTAACTGCGCCACCTGGCGTTGAAATGCCTGTCATTACAAGTCCAAATGAAATGAATGCAATAATTTATATCGAACCTTAATTGTGTTGTGTACCAACCTTCGGCGGGCCGGATTAATAAGACCAACGGGCCGGATACGGCCCGCGGGCCGTAGTTTGCCCACCTCTGATCTATGATCACGATATCCGGTTGGTTCGCCATTACCATCTTGTCAGTCTGGATCTGGAAGTCCCACAGGATCTTCGCTCTGTCATTCTCCACCACCTTCGGAGGTGTTTCCCATTTTGATCTTGAGGTTTCCAGTCCATACGCCGAACAGATGTTTCGGTAGACGATGCCAGCCACCTGGTTATGGCGTTCCATGTAGGCTTTCCCTGCCAGCATCTTACACCCTGCAGTTATGTGTTGAATCGTCTCAGGTGCCTCTTTGCACAACCTACACCTTGGGTCTGGTGTGGTATATCTGGGATTCAATGGCTCTGGTGCTCAGGGCCTGCTCCTGAGCAGCCAGGATGAGTGCCTCTGTGCTGTCCTTCAGGCCAGCCCTCTTTAGCCACCGATAGGACTTCTTGAGCTCAGCCACTTTCGTTATGGTCCGGTGGTACATCCCGTCTAAGGGCTTATCCTCCCATGATGGTCCCTCTTCCAGCACCTCATCCTCTGATCCCCATTGTCTGAGACATTCTCTGAGTACGTCATTTGTTGGAGCCTTCTCCTTAATGTATTCATGGACCTTGGATGTTTCATCCTAGACAGTGGCTCTCACACTCACTTGTCCCCGCCCTCCTTCCTTTCGGCTTGCGTACAGTCTCAGGGTGCTGGATTTGAGATGGAACCCTCCATGCATGGTTAGGAGCTTTCGTGCTTTCGGGTCCTAAAGGCCGATACCCGAGAGGTACACATAAAAAAAAAAAAAAAAATATATATATATATATATATATATATATATATATATATATATATATATATATATATATATATATATATATATATATATATATCCAATTTGCATACCAGGCAGGCAAAGGTGTCAACGATGCCAAAGCCTTCATCATCGACACCATCCACAAATATCTAGAACTCCCCAACACCCTGGCCAGGCTTCTGTTTGCCGACTTCTCCTCTGCCTTCAACACCCTGCAGCCTCACATACTGGCACAGAGGCTCAAACAGAACTTCTCCCTGAACAACCAACTCATCCTCTGGATCCTGGACTTCCTCACACACAGAACACAGAGAGTCAGGATCAACAACAACCTGTCTGACCTCCTCGCCACCTCCACAGACTCCCCATAGGGCTGCGTGCTCTCGCCACTGCTCTTCATCCTGTACACGGATGAATGCAGGTCCTCACACCCCAACAGCCACCTGGTGAAGTTTGCTGATAACGCTGTCCTAGTGTCTCTGCTCTCTGGCTCCACGCAACACTATGGGTCCCGCCCTGCAGCAGTTCGTCGAATGGTGCGACGCCTCCCGACTGGAACTCAACGTCAGCAAGACCAAGGACATGCTGATGACCTTTTCCAGAAAACAGAGAGCTGGCCTTGACAATACCCACCATCATCCAGGGGACTCGAGTGGAAACTGTATCCGAATACAAGTACCTGGGGACCATCCTGGACAATAACTTGAGGTTCTCCTCCAACACTGAGGTGATTCTGAAAAAATGTCACCAAAGGATGTACCTGCTCAGGAAACTGAACTCCTTCTCCGTTAGCAGGAAAAACCTCCTGACTTTCTACCAGGCATTCATAGAGCCCATCCTTTCGTTCTCTTTGGCCTGCTGGTTCCAGTCCCAAAGTCTGCAGAAGAAGAACCGCCTTGACAGCATCAGCAGAGTGTGCTCTAAGATCATCGGACTTCCCACTCGCCCTCTGATTGCAGTGTGTGAGCAGCAGATTCGTGGTCTGGCTGCTCAGTTCATGAAGGACCCCTCACATGCTCTCACATGCTGCGGTTCCCAGCTTGCAGGACAGCGAGGAGGAGATCCACCTTCGTCCCCCCAGGCTGTTCTCCTCTTAAACTTTTAAACTCTTATTACAAGGAATCCTGTCTTCCCCTCCCACCCCCTACCATACAGACTTGCACACCCCATAGTGCAATACGGGTTTACAATGCAATACTTTGATGTGCAATACTGTTTTTCACGGTGCAATTTAGTTTTCACTGTGCAATACTGTCTTTACTGTGTCCTGACTGTGCAATACTGCTCGATGTGCAATACTATTTTGCTGCTGGAACCACAACCTCAAGACCTCAAGTGCTAAGCTACTCTCATCCTATGTTTTTCCTTTGCTCTGACTGTCTCGAAAATAAGCCGCTCTCGCACAACTCTAATTGCCCCACGGGGATAAATAAAGTTTTCTGAATCTGAATCTGAATATCTGAGATTCTTTCCTGTATGTCTGCCACTGTTATGGTAACTGGGTTCTGTTCAAGGAGGTTGCTGTGCTCCTCTCTCAGCGTCACCAGCCATTGTGCACTGCTGTTATGTGCAACCTCCCTCTCCCATATGCCTTTCCAGGACCTTTCAGTTTCAAGTCTTGGTGGGTCAGCTCTGACCCTGCCACTGAGCGTACAGTTTCGCAGGTTGTGTTGCGAACAGCCTGTTTGTTCGCCTGGCCTCATTCTCTTTCGTGTACCTCTTTAGGCGACTGGACAAGGCTTGGAGCCTTTGTTTGGCAGTTTCAAGTGCTTCAGTCATCTGGATGTACCTCTCAGGCCTTGTCATCACACCTCTCTGGGCCTCCGTCCATTGACTCACATCTTTCCGAGCCGCCTTGATCTTAGCCTCTTTTCCATGGTGGGTAACGTGTCTCATAGCTCCCATGGTTGCTCTTATAGCCAAGCATCTCTAGGATCACTGATGCTGAAGCGTGTATCAGCTCATTGGTTTCCGTGATCATTATGGTAGGGATCGCCCTCAGTGCTGCATTCACACTTTCCATGAGACTTTCAGGTGGTACTTCACATAGCCGTTGTAATCGGTTTCTAGGTTGCCCAGCTTTCATTCTCTCCATGATCTTAGCTTTCAGGTCAGTTGCTGCTTCGCTCAGCATTTCATTCATTGGGGTTGGCCTCCCAATCTCATCATCTGCATTCATTGGGGCCTGCCTCCCAATCTCTGGTATGACCTCCTCCTCTGATCTGGCAGCCTGGGGCCCTTCACCATGGAACCTGCGTTGTACCTCATCAATCTCAAGTTGTGACAGCAATTGCCATTTGTGGATGTTGGAACACTGAGCTACTAGTTGTTTCGTGGCAACCGTGACAGTGGGTTTTGAAGTAACCATTCAGCCCGCATTCTCTGCATGTAACCCCTCTGACTAGGGTTGCTTGAGTAGTCGCATTCCAACAGAGCCATGTTATCACATCTCGCCCATCTCCGCTTTGTTCCAGTAGCCCATTTTTCGTCACGGTCCTCTGGTTCCCCAGCACCTGACGCAGACCTTGTTTGGCCGGGTCTTGCCCAAGGACCCACACTGGATGGTGTTATCTGCTCATTCTTGCCCCAAGCGGGATTCGAACCCCCGTCTCCCGTACGCCAAACCGATGCCTTACCAACTGAGCTAATTAAAAACTCATCTGTCATAATTAACTCAAATTAACTAAAAATTAGGCACCGGTTTGGCATACGGGAGACGGGATTCGAATCCCGCTTGGGGCAAAAAAATGAGCACATAACATCATCCAGTGTGGGTCCTTGGGCAAGACCCTTCACGCTAATGCCTACCTCATACAATGGTGAGAGACATCCATCCATCCATTATCCGAACCGCTTGATCAACAATCAAACAACAATCACATGGTTTTTCATCCAGTCCACAGTAGACCATTACAATGTATTATTCATTCATTCATTCATCTTCCGAACCGCTTGATCCTCACTAGGGTCGCGGGGGGTGCTGGAGCCTATCCCAGCTGTCTCCGGGCAGTAGGCGGGGGACACCCTGAATCGGTTGCCAGCCAATTGCAGGGCACACAGAGACGAACAACCATCCACGCCCACACTCATACCTAGGGACAATTCAGAGTGCTCAATCAGCCTACCATGCATGTCTTTGGAATGTGGGAGGAAACCGGAGCACCCGGAGAAAACCCACGCAAGCCCGGGGAGAACATGCAAACTCCACACAGCGAGGCCAGAGCTGGAATCGAACCCGGTACCTCTGCACTGTGAAGTCGACGTGCTAACCACTGGACTACCGGGCGCCCCATATATATATATATATATATATATATATATATATATATATATATATATATATATATATATATATATATATATATATATATATATATATATATATATATATATATATAGAGCTGTCAAACGATTAAAATATTTAATCTAATTAAAAACTCATCTGTCATAATTAACTCAAATTAACTAAAAATTAATCGTGATCACTCGCGCATTTTTTATCGTTTCTGAATTTCCTTTTATATTTTTTGTCCTATTTTCTCCCATTTTAATGCTCTCATCAACATGGAATCATGAATCAGTTTTCTATGTCCAAAATGCAAATATTTACTGAAATAACAATTTCGATTTTCAATTTTACATGAACATTTTTCACTTGGAGCAGTTATTCACACATTATCTCTCACACAATATTACTGTCCATCAACAACAGTGAAAAAAATATTTTGTCACACAACAGCTGCTTGAACAGCTCTTTTTATGGAATCAAAACAGCGCAATATAACAATATAAAGTGCACATCTAAGGTAAACTAGTACTCGTAATGGAGGCTCTCGCTGGCAATCCGTAGTGGAGTTGTTCAGTTAATTCCGTTTTTCACGGCCCCCTGAATAAGGATTGTCGGTCAGCATGGAAGGATCTCTCGTTCTGTACTTTTTTGATCATTTATTGGAGCACTTTGCAGCAGAAGTAGTAGTAGTTGTAACAGAAGTATCAGAAGCAGGTAATAACCTAAATTACACATACATGCAGTAAAACATTAATATATCTATCTTTCTGCATCACAATGTAAATATGTATATAATTGACATTATTTAATACCTTTATTTAACAATATGTTTAATAAATAATTTAATCAACCCTGATTTCACTATGTATCAATATCGTCATCATTATTCATTGTTTTAAACGTAAGAAACCATACAAAACAAACATATCAAGTCGAATCGAACAAAAGAACTACAAGTCCCAAAGGTCCAACCCGGAAGTGGAGCGCCGGCATTATTTACCCCAGCTGCAACGCAATTTACTTCGTTTAAACGTCAGATTGCAGACGGACAAACATGACAACTATGCAAAAATGAGCTAAATAAAGACAGCCCTGTTCTAGCAACATTTTAGCCCACGCTGTTTAAATTGCCGATTGCGAACGGTAACTGACTGTGATTGCATAGCGATGCGGCAAACAAAGCAACCGATCATGACCGAATCTAAAAGCTAACTTTACACATCTGACTTGATAAGAAGCACTCGCGTAGCTTAACATTGAGCCATGCCGACGACGAAGCGAGTGTATTCACTCACGAAACAAAACGCTATTTATACATCGCGCGAACGTCACCTGTCAGTGGCAGCCCCGCCCCTCTTAAAGCGCCAGGTCAATCCAACAGGAGTCGTTCAGCAAATTTGTTCTTCGTCGTGTCATCCATTTTCTTCGTTTTGAAATGATCCATAGCTGTCGGTCTGAGACGAGGGGGCGGAGTTACGCACGTCAGCTGTGTGCTTGGCCATTAAGTGGTATTTCAGACTCGACGTGCTATGATGATAGCTCGGTTTACGACTGCAAAACATACAGGTAACTTTGGTCTTGTCAGTGGAACAACCTGGCAACTTTTTAAAAGTAAACTTTCCATTCATGAGCTATTTAAGTATCCGTTTTCGGTGTCTCGCGCTGCCGTGGCTGGCAAAACAAACGTGCGTGGACCCGCGCAGCGCGCTTGATGTTTTGTTTCTGGTTTATTTATAGAGCAACGTAACATCCGCTGTGACGTCTGCGCGTTAATCTCGCGAGAAAAATTTTGATCCCGATAAAATTCATTTAAATTAATGCCGATATAAACGCGCTAAACTGACAGCTCTAATATATATATATATTGTTTGCTACATAGATAATTGCCAAAGTCATTTTGGGCCAAATTGTTATATTGGGCTGCATTTAGAATGTTACTCATTTGTTTTGGAGAAGGCGACCCAGTGGTCGACTGGTTAGTGCGTTGGCCTCACAGTGCAGAGGTGCAGGGTTCAGCCTTCCTGTGTGAAGTTTGCATCTTCTCCCATGTGGGTTTCCTCCCACATTCTAAAAACATGCGTGTCAGATTAATGGAACATGGTGCGAGTGTGAGAGTGGATAGTTGTTCGCCTATGTGTGCCCTGCGATTGGCTGGCAACCAGTTCAGAGTGTACCCCACCTACTGCCTGAAGACAACTGGGGTAGACTCCAGCACGCTCTGCGACCCTTGTGAGGATAAGCGGATCAGAAAACGCGTGGATGGATGCATGGACGTTTTGGAGAAGGACGGCAGAGTGGTTAACTGGTTAGCAGGTCCGCCACACAGTGCAGAGATCATGGGTTCATATCCGGAAACGTCCTCCCTGTGTGGAGTTTGTATGTTCTCCTGGTGCCTATGTGAGTTTTTTCCAGGTACTCTGGTGGTCTTTGTCCTTTCGCTTATTGTTCACACATCTGGTTGAGTGTTTCTACCTCTGCCCTATAATAAACTTCTGGAAGATCTGAAAAGACCACAGCCCAAACGATTACAGAGAAATGGCAAACAGGGGACAAGAGAGGGAAGGGCCACCTCAGCCAAGGACAGCACAGCTAAAATCATATAAGCAGCCCTTAATCACTGTTTGTTAATGAAGAAGAGTAGAAGATCTGATTTCAATGAAACATTGTGGAGTGACACAAGTGGAAAACAGCATGCACATCGTGGATACAGATGTAGGACACTGGAATTATTTTGCTAACATGAGATGAGATTTGATATTTTTAAAACAATTTCTCAGTAAATAATGCATGTATTTGATTGACACAATTGTTTGAGGATGAGTGTACCTATAAAATAAAGTGCAATTACACCAAATGGATTTGAGTTTGTATTTCAGTGTTTACCACAGCAACTGCTTCTGAGGCCAGGACCTCCTCAACCGACAATACGGTGTAGTAGGCCACATTAATCAGCACGTAGCAGGTTGTCACAATTGCCATGGAGATACAGATAGCCAAGGGCAGTGTCCTGAAACATAAGCGTTCACTGTTATACTCATGTACGAAAGTTCATGTCAGTTTGTTCTCAGAATTTTTTGGGTTATCGGCATGAAACCTTTTAGAGGGTTTGAGAAGATACTTTGTTGTTGGATTTATTACAATGCAACATTTTCAAGCGATTCATCTTCTGGGTGATTTTAACTTGGACTGTCTTCTCCGATCATTTTAAATCAATTTCTGATTTATCTGACCTTACAAAATTAACAAGTAGCCCAATGCGTCCAAATGCTAAACAGCCATTGAAACCCTCCTTACTTGATTTATTTTTAAGAAATGTTCCTTATAAGTATTCAGATATTGTCATGTTTGCTAATCATGTGTGATCACTGCATTATAGCGACAAACTATATGAATTTTGCAGAACATGACTATAAATTGTGTTTGATTTTCAACATTTCTGTGAGCAAGCTTTTTATCATGACTTGCAGAGTTTTTACATGAACAAGATTTCCCTTATAGACCAGGTGGAAATGGCTTGGAAATATTTCTCTGACAGTTTTTCTGAGATTATCAACAAAGCTGAATCCTATCGAAAATACAGAGTCAAAGGCCATCCGCTCCAACCCTTGTTTTTCCTGTGAGCTGTCTCAACTTTTTAAAGCACTTTTTAAAGAAGTGATGTTGCTTGGGCTAATGCGAGGAAATCAAGGACTTAATCTAATTGGATGAGTTTCAAATGTCTCAGGAATCCCGATACCTGCCTTTTAAAAAGGCAGAATATGAGTGATACTCTAAAACTCACTAATTGATCTGAAGAAATTATGGAAAGAAATAAAATCAACCGTGTTAGCACGTCGACCTCGCAGTGCAGAGGTTGTGGTTTCGACCCAGCTCCGGCCTCCCTGTGTGGAGTTTGCATGTTCTCCCGGGCCTGCGTGGGTTCCTCCCATATTCCCCAAAAAAACATGCATAGCAGGCTGTTGAATGCTCCAAATTTTCCCTAGGTGTGAGTGTGAGCGCGGATGGTTGTTCGTCTCTGTGTTCCCTGCGATTGGCTGGAAACCGGTTCAGGGTGTCCCCCGCATACTGCCCGAAGATAGCTGGGATAGGCTCATGCACGCTCCGCTACCCTTGTGAGGATAAAGCGGTTCAGAAAATGGATGTATGGATGGAAGGTTAAAATCAACCTCTGGAAAAATACAAAGAAATGAACTTCCAACTCACGAAGCATTTCAGACAAATCTGTCATTCTAAATTGCCTGAATGAACACTTTCTCTTCAAGCTACTTATTTGAGTTATGCCCTCAAATTCAACATCACCACCTGAAAATTTTGACCACTCGAGAGGCGAATTTTCAGATCCATTTGGGCTCAATCCTGTGTCTAAATAAGGGAGTATAATAATTACAGGCCAACTTTGAAGCTCTGCTTTCTTGCAAACGTTTGAATGAGGGTAGTTAATGACATTATTGAGGCACTGGATGGTTAAAAAAACAACAACAACAACAATACTGGCCTAAACTTCCTGTTGCTGTTGGTTGGTTCTCAAATGATTTGTCAGGAAGAACACAATCTACACATTTTGCTATATTGTCTGCTTCCTTTCTTTATATTTCTAAAGGGGTCCATCAGTGATCTGCTATAGCTCGACTGTTATGTTCCATCTACTTAATTGATCTCTGTGTGTCAAATGCCTGTTTTCATTTTTATGAACATGACAGTCATTTATTGTTGCACCACTGGAGTGCAACAATAAATGACGTGGTGCCCGCGGCTCCTGGGAGCCCTCAAGGACGACCTGAGTAGCCCATGGGACTATTCCAAAAATAGCTTTTTATTATTATTATGCTCTTCCCATGTTATCTGTGTGCATGATTCGGTAAAAACCAACAGCGGTTTTGCGCATTGAAGCAAATGACAGTTCCAAGGGTCATTCAAACATGCTGCTCCCTTTTCACGGAATAATGTACAAAAAGATCTGAACTTGTCAAAATGTATTACTCTGGGAGGATTAAAATATATTGTAAAAGAATGTGAAACATATGGTATTAGACAATGTGACTGATTTTAAAATTAGCAAATTTGTTGTAGAATTATTTTGTATTGATATATGTTTCAGACCTGCGGTGGGGCTCGTTGGCGAGTGCCTGGTGGCCGGGCCTGCACCCATGGGGCCCGGCCGGGCTCAGCCCGAAGAGGCAACGTGGGTCCCCCTTCTCATGGGCTCACCACCCATGGGAGGGGCCAAAGGGGTCGGGTGCGATGTGAGCTGGGCGGCAGCCAAAGGCGGGGACCCTGGCGGTCCGATCCCCGGCTGAAGAAGCTAGCTCTGGGGACATGGAATGTCACCTCTCTTCCAGGGAAGGAGCCCGAGCTGGTGTGTGAGGTTGAAAAGTTTCGACTGGATATAGTCGGACTTACCTCGATACACGGCCTGGGTTCTGGTACCAGCTCTCTCGAGAGGGGTTGGACTCTATTCCACTCTGGAGTTGCTCATGGTGAGAGGCACAGAGCAGGTGTGGGCATACTCATTGCCCCCCGGCTCAGTGCCTGTATATTGGGGTTCACACCGGTAGATGAGAGGGTAGCCTCCCTCCGCCTTCGGGTGGGGGGACGGGTCCTGACTGTTGTTTGTACATACGCGCCCAACAGCAGTTCAGCGTACCCACCCTTTTTGGAGTCCTTGGAGGGTGTGCTAGAGAGTACTCCTGCTGGGGACTCCCTTGTTCTGCTGGGGGACTTCAATGCTCATGTGGGCAATGACAGTGAGACCTGGAGGGGCATGATTGGGAGGAACGGCCCCCCTGATCAGAACTCGAGTGGTGTTTTGTTATTGGACTTTGCTCGTCACGGATTGTCCATTACAAACACCTTGTTCAAACATAAGGGTGTCCACATGTGCACTTGGCACCAGGACACCCTAGGCCGCAGTTCGATGATTGACTTTGTGGTTGTATCATCGGATTTGCGGCCGCATGTTTTGGACACTCGGGTGAAGAGAGGGGCGGAGCTGTCAACTGATTACCACCTGGTGGTGAGTAGGCTCCGATGGTGGGGGAAGATGCCGGTCCGTCCTGGCAGACCCGAACGTATTGTGAGGGTTTGTTGTTTTGGACACTCGGGTGAAGAGAGGGGCGGAGCTGTCAACTGATCACCACCTGGTGGTGAGTAGGCTCCGATGGTGGGGGAAGATGCCGGTCCGTCCTGGCAGACCCGAACGTATTGTGAGGGTTTGTTGGGAGCGTCTGGCGGAATCCCCTGTCAGAAAGAGTTTCAACTCCCACCTCCGACAGAGCTTTTCCCATGTTCCGGCGGAGGTGGGGGACATTGAGTCAGAGTGGACCATGTTCCCTGCCTCTATTGTTGAGGCGGCGAATCTGAGTTGTGGCCGTAAGGTGGTTGGTGCCTGTTGTGGCGGCAACCCCCGTACTCGCTGGTGGACACCAGCAGTAAGTGATGCCGTCAAGCTGAAGAAGGAGTCCTATCTGGCCTATATGGCCTGTGGGACCCCAGAGGCAGCTGACGGGTATCGACTGGCCAAGCTGAATGCAGCTTCGGCGGTCGCTGAGGCAAAAACTCGGACGTGGGAGGAGTTCGGTGAGGCCATGGAAGCCGACTTCCGGACGGCTTCGAGGAAATTCTGGTCCACCATCCGACGTCTCAGGAGGGGGAAACAGTGCACCACTAACTCTGTGTACAGTGGGCATGGGGCGCTGTTGACCTCGACTCGGGACGTTGTGAGCCGGTGGGCGGAGTACTTCGAAGACCTCCACAACTCCACCAGCACGCCTTCCTCGGAGGAAGCAGAGTCTGGCGACTCTGAGGTGGGTTCTTCTATCTCTGTGGTCGAAGTCACCCATGTGGTTAAAAAGCTCGTCGGTGGCAGGGCCCCAGGGGTGGATGAGATCCGCCCGGAGTTCCTCAAGGCTCTGGATGTTGTGGGGCTGTCCTGGTTGACACGCCTCTGCATCATTGCGTGGTCAGCGGGGAGAGACCGGGGTGGTGGTCCTTCTTTTTAAAAAGGGGGACCGGAGAGTGTGTTCCAACTACAGAGGGATCACACTCCTCAGCCTCCCTGGTAAGGTCTATTCAGGGGTGCTGGAGAGGAGGTTCCGTCAGGAAGTCGAGCCTCAGATTGAGGAGGAGCAGTGTGGTTTTCGTCCCGGCCGTGGAACAGTGGACCAGCTCTACACCCTTAGCAGGGTCCTCGAGGGTATGTGGGAATTCACCCACCCAGTCTATATGTGTTTTGTGGACTTGGAGAAGGCGTTTGACCGTGTCCCTCGGGGAGTTCTGTGGGGGGTGCTTCGTGAGTATGGGGTACCGAACCGAATCACCTTTATGGACAGAATTTCTAGGTGCAGCCGAAGTGTTGAGGGGTCCGTTTTGGTGGCCTCAGTATTGCATCTCTGCTTTTTGCAGATTATGTGGTACTGTTGGCTCCTTCGAGCAGAGCTCTCCAACTCTCACTGGAGTGTTTCGCAGCCAAGTGTGAAGCGGTTGGGATGAAAATCAGCACCTCCAAATCTGAAACAATGGTCGTTAGTCGGAAAAGGGTGGACTGTCCCCTCTGGATCGGGGAGGAGATCTTGCCCCAAGTGGAGGAGTTCAAGTATCTTGGAGTCTTGTTCACGAGTGAGGGCAGGAGGGAGCGAGAGATCAACAGGCGGATCGGTGCAGCGTCTGCTGTGATGCGGACTCTGTATCGATCTGTCGTGGTAAAGAAGGAGCTAAGTCAAAGGGCAAAGCTCTCAATTTACCGGTCGATCTACGTTCCAGCCGTCATCTATGGTCACAAGCTATGGGTCGTGACCGAAAGAACGAGATCCCGGGTACAAGCGGCCAAAATGGGCTTTCTCCGCAGGGTGTCCGGGCTCTCCCTTAGAGATAAGTTGAGAAGCTCGGTCATCCGGGAGGGGCTCAGAGTCGAGCCGCTTCTCCTCCACATCGAGAGGAGCCAGATGAGGTGGCTTGGGCATCTGAATCGGATGCCTCCTGAACGCCTCCCTGGTGAGGTGTTCCGGGCATGTCCCACCGGGAGGAGACTCAGAGGACGACCCAGGACACGCTGGAGAGACTATGTCACCCAGCTGACCTGGGAACGCCTCGGGATCCCCCGGGGAGAGCTAGAAGAAGTAGCTAGGGAGAGGGAAGTCTGGGCTTCCCTGCTTAAGCTGCTGCCCCCGCGACCCGGCCCCGGATAAGCGGTAGAAGATGGATGGATGGATGGATGGATTTGTTTCGGATTTTGTGTATAAATCATGTAGTATGTGGTTATGAGAATGACTGTTTTCTTTCATTGTTGGAACCATGTATTTGCTCCCTCAGCCATGCCACTCTTGAAGAAGACATTTTAGATCTCAATTAGTTTTTTATGCAGTTAAACAAAGGGAAATGATAAAAGAACTGTACAAAAAATAAGGAGCATAACATTTTTTTTCTCTTGATTACGACAGAAATTCATGTCTGAGTTTTGGCCTATAAGTAAGTGATTTAGCGGCTGACCGAGTGTGGGCTCCACGGTGAGCATTTATTTCCATTTAAAAACAGATATGTAAACTTACCTCTCAGGATTATGAATTTCTTCTGTAACAAAATTGAGGTAGAACCTGGAAAACACATCACCTGCATGATTAGCAACACGTGTGTTTGGTGGAATACAAAGTACTATTGTCACAAATTCCAAACATAATGTAAACTTAATGCCTCAGCACTACATACTGCATTTGCCACTTATGGTCCAAATCCAGATTGGGGCTTTTAGTCTGCTCTTTACATTTTTTTTCCCGCCCTCTCACTTGGTTCAATGTGGTACTTGTTCTTTATGTAATATTGTATTGTTTTCCGCTGCAACCTGTGAATTTTGCTGATGTGGGATCATTAAAGTTCTTAGAGTTCGATTGTTAAACATCCAAACGTTTATATCCAGTGAAATACTTAATAATGATATACATAATGGTCACTGATGGTGCTGTGGTACATTCGCTTGATTCATGTGCGGGCAGTGTGGGATTGGTTCCCACTTGGTGGTGGTGTGGATGTGGGTGTGAATGGTTGTTTGTCTCTGTATGTACCCTGTGTCGGAAGGCACGCCATTTCATGGTAGGAGTGATGGTACAATTGATTAAGTTAAATATGAAATTGACCTAAAAATTAGACTGAAATTCAGCTTAAGGATGCATTATCCAATTTGACCACTAGATGACGTCAGAACCAATTGTCTAGTAAACTCTCTCCAGCTCGCAACAGGTCCATTTGCAGAATACAGTATATAAATTAAATATGGTTAAATCAAACATACCAAAGTCAGTGACTTTAAAATATGCCTTAAACAAATGGTTAACAAAGGGTAATGCGTAAAATATGCTTTACAACTGGATCATACAGTTTTACAGAATTACTGTTAACTGTTGTTTTATGATTATTATTTTTTTCTTCTTTTTGAATGTTGTAATGAAATAACAACATGGTATTATTCATTTAATTTAGAATAGTTGTGTGCTGTGATAACAAACGCTTTGAAACTGCTTTGTGTAAGATATTGCCGGTAGATGTAATTTACTCCCTAATGATGTCTTCTGATGAAGAACCTGACAAGAACAAAACCCGTTGATCGAAGGGAGATGATAAATCAACGTGATTATGCATATATGATATCCGATATTTTATGCTGCTTAGATATGATAATAATCATTATATTTGGTGTAGAATGTCTATCGGTTTACCGAGAGAGGAAAAAGTGCGCAACCATTAAATAAGCTGTTGGGACAAGATAACAGGGTCAAAGGGATGCCTTGACAGGCTGCCAAGATGCAAGCACTCAAGCGTATCGACCAGATCAGATAATCAGTCATGCAGATCATCTTGACCTGCACCATCTCAGAAATGAGCGGAAATTCCTAGATGTACCAAACTAAAAATAGCTTTGATCAGCACATGCAGGTCAGATCAGGACATGCAGGTCATAATGATTCACCATCTGGAGGAGAGATGGCCTTAGCCCTACACTCAGGGCTTTAAAAGGAGTTGCGGAGAGAGACGCGTTGGGCATTTTCGGGGCACTTTTGAGAGATTTTGCGAGGGCATTTTGGAGGAGACTTTGGGCTCTCTCCTCCGTGGAGGATGCTCTACCTCCAGCCCATCGGACCTCTACTAGCTCGGCAGCGAGCAGGCACAAATGATTTTTTTCCTTTTCTACAACTCTCTGTCTCAGATGAGAGCAATTGGACTCAGCATGGATCATCACATTTGTCTTTTTTTCACATTTTTATCCCAGCTAAAAGGATGACAAAGAGTAAGCTCAGACACTTACTTTTTATTAATTTTGATTTTTTCCTTTTAAAAGAGGAATTTTCTCCATGCTGTGAAAAACCTTACGAGATTAGGATACCACAATACTACTATTTTGGTAAGAAAACTAATAACCTAATTATGCACTCGAGAGAGCAACTAAAAGAAGTATTTAAATTCTATTTAATATTCTGGTCTTCAATAATTAGATCATATTTCCGATTTACAATATACAGAAAACGGGCGTGTTAGGCACGACTACTCCAGGCTCATCAAGATAAACTATTATTTAATCGCATGTATTCATTTTATGACCTTTTTGTCATATTCTCTCTTTTTTTATTTTCACTTCATACGGTTTATCATCTAATTATTTGGATTTTAAGCTACATCCTCACTTCAATGATTTTGTGATGTTCATGATTACTGTGAATTCCTTGCGAGTTGTGGTTTTACGGTTGATTAATGAATGTTATCAGAATGATTGTCATTTTTATCTATTTTAATAAATCTTATAAAATATATTCACGTCCACCTCAGTCATTTCATGATTTGAATCATGGACCACTCAACCTCTAATAATGAACGAACGGCGGCGAATAAGCATTAACATCGGGAAGCGTTAACCATCATTGAACGCGTTACTTAAAATATTTTACTCCGGCATGACAAACGAACCCGAATGGTCCTCACAAGGACTATTGAACTTTACCTGAGTCAATAAGAATTGCAACAGAGGAAAAATGACACAGAGCTGCTGTAAAAACGAAACGTCCGTTATTATTTCTCCATATTTGGAACGGTTACTATTTGGGAAATTAATAAGGATTCAGACCGGGTTGGTTTCGTAAAATTAAAGGCAGTGAGAACTCAGGCGCGTCTTTCTCAGCATCGGCTTAATGGAACCCCCACCTCCCCGCGATTCCGCGTAGGCGCGGGCGAGGAGGCTCACTGGGGGTCCCTCGTGAGGATAAAGCGGATCGGAAAATGAATGAATGAATATTCCCAGTTAGCCTGTGTAAAAAAAATCCTCGTCTTTTATATATATATATATATATATATATATAAATATAAATCCTCGTCTCACCCCTCGGGTGGTGTCCATCCCCATTCAGCTCGGGTCCTCTACCAGAGGCCAGGAAGCTTGAGGATTCTGCGCAGTATCCTTGCTGTTCCCAGCACTGCACATTATCTGGACTGAGATGTCCGATGTTGTTCCCGGGATCTGTTCCAACCACTCATCTAGTTTGGAGGTCACTGCCCCGAGTTCTCCGACCACCACAGGCACAACTGTCACCTTTACCTTCCAGGCTCTCTCCAGCTCCTCTCTTAGCCCTTGGTATTTCTCGAGTTTCTCGTGTTCCTTCTTTCTGATGTTTCCATCACTTGGGACCGCTACATCCACTACCCCGGCTTTCCTCTGCCCTTTATCTATGATCACGATATCCGGTTGGTTCGCCATTACCATCTTGTCAGTCTGGATCTGGAAGTCCCACAGGATTTTTGCTTGGTCATTCTCCACCACCTTTGGAGGTGTTTACCATTTTGACCTTGGGGTTTCCAGTCCATACTCGGCACAGATGTTTTGGTACACTATGCCAGCCACCTGGTTATGGCGTTCCATGTAGGCTTTCCCTGCCAGCATCTTACACCCTGCAGTTATGTGTTGGATCGTCTCGGGTGCCTCTTTGCACAACCTTGGGTCTTGTCTGGTGTGGTATATCTGGGCCTCAATGGCTCTGGTGCACAGGGCCTGCTCCTGAGCAGCCAGGATGAGTGCCTCTGTGCTGTCCTTCAGGCCAGCCCTCTCTAGCCACTGATAGGACTTCTTGAGATCAGCCACTTCAGTTATGGTCCGGTGGTACATCCCGTGTAGGGGCTTGTCCTCCCATGATGGTCCCTCTTCCAGCATCTCATCCTCTGTTCCCCATTGTTTGAGACATTCTCTGAGTATGTCATCCGTTGGAGCCTTCTCCTTGATGTATTCGTGTAGCTTGGATGTTTCATCCTGGACAGTGGCTCTCACACTCACTAGTCCCCGGCCTCCTTCCTTTCGGCTTGCGTACAGTCTCAGGGTGCTGGATTTGGGATGGAACCCTCCATGCATGGTTAGGAGCTTTCGGGTCTTTACCTTGCATGGAGGGCGACGTCTGAGCCGGCATGTCATTCGATTTATTGTCTCTCACCATTGTATGAGGTAGGCATTAGCGTGAAGGGTCTTGCCCAAGGACCCACACTGGATGGTGTTATGTGCTCATTTTTTTGCCCCAAGCGGGATTCGAACCCCCGTCTCCCGTCGCGAACTGTGCCCGCTATATATATATATATATATATATATATATATATATATATATATATATATATATATATATATATATATATATATATATATATATATATATCTATATCTTTGGTGCTGGAGCCTATCCCAGCTGTCTTCGGGCAGTAGGCGGGGACACCTGAATCGGTTGCCAGCCAATCGCAGGGCACACAGAGACGAACAACCAACCACGCTCACATTCACACCTAGGGACAATTTAGAGTGTTCAATCAGCCTGCCATGCATGTTTTTGGAATGTGGGAGAAACCGGAGTGCCCGGAGAAAACCCACGCAGGACCGGGAGAACATGCAAACTCCACACAGGGAGGCCGGAGCTGGAATTGAACCCGGCACCTCTGCACTGTGAAGTCGACGTGCTAACCACTGGACTACCGGACCGCCCTATATATATATATATATATATATATACATATATATATATATATATATATATATATATATATATATATATATATATATATATATATATATATATATATATATATACATATATATATATATATATATACACACATATATATATATATATATATATATATATATATATATATATATATATATATATATATATATATATACATATATATATATAGAGAGAGAGAGAGAGAGAGAGAGAGAGAGAGAGAGATCCATATATACACTGTATATCCCATTATCGATTATAGAATTGAAATACAGTATATGAATATAAAAAGTCTTTTTTTTAATACCCCCTCCCTGGTGAAAACTCCATCAGCCAGCACTTCATACCTACCATCCAGCGTATGCATACATCCCAGAGTAGAAGGCCAGAGGTAAAGTTGACAACTTTATGTTGTTTATTTGAAAGGCATTCTCAAAGTTGTGTGTCTCCCCTATGTGTACAGACACACGCACACACAAAAAGACATGAAAAAATGTTAATATAACTGAGAGGAGAGCAGGATCCACCAGATAGTTAATTGCGTGCCGAAGTTTTCCAGAGAATTTCTTTGACTTCATGTTTGGTTTGTGATTTGACATGCACCGTCAACTGTCGGACCTTTTCAGAAATCATGACTTACGAAATCAATGCTTTGACTGTTAAGTAGTAGAATTACCTCAAGGATGAACAACTGGAAAGAGGATGCATCCAAGCTCAAAATTGATCTTAATGGCAAAAGCTGCAAATACAGTACTTATGTACATGTAATTTCTAAGTTTACATTTTGTAATATATAATAAATATAGTTTTGCATATAGTCCCTGACAGGCTCACCCATGGCAAACAGGTCCTAGGTGAGGGACCAGACAAAGTACAGCTCAACAGACCCGGACGCGGGTCACCGGGACCCCTCTCTGGAGTCAGGCCTGGAGGAGGGGCTCATTGGCGAGTGCCTGGTGGAGCCCGGCCGGGCTCAGCCCAAAAAGGCAATGTGGGTCCCCCTTCCCATTGGCTCACCATCTACGGGAGGGGCCAAAGGGGTCGGGTGCAATGTGAGCCGGGCGGCAGCCAAAGGTGGGGAACTTGGCGGTCCGATCCTCGGCTTCAGAAGATAGCTCTAGGTACGTGAAATGTCACCTCTCTTGCACGGAAAGAGCTCGAGCCGGTGTGCGAAGCAGAGAAGTTCCAACTGGATATAGCCGGGTTTACTTCCACACACCGGTGGACGAGAGGGTAGCCTCCCTACGCCTTTGAGTGGGTGTACGGGTCCTGACTGTTGTTTGTGCGTATGCACCCAACAGCAGCTCAGTGTACCCACCCTTTTTGGAGTACTTGGAGGGTGCTTCGAGGAAATGCTGGTCCGCCATCCTACGTCTCAGGAGGGGGAAGCAGTGCACTATTAACACTGTGTAAAGTTGGGATAGGGCGCTGCTAATCTCGACTCGGGACGTTGTGAGTCAGTGGGCAGAGTACTTCGAAGACCTCCTCACCTCCACCAACACGGCTTCCTTAGAGGAAGCAGAGTCTGAGGACTCTGAGGTGGACTCTCCTATCTCTGTGGTTGAAGTCACCGATGTAGTTCAAAAGCTCCTCGGTGGCAAAGCCCTGGTGGTGGATGAGACCCGCCCGGAGTTCCTCAAGGCTCTGGATGTTGTGGGGCTGTCTTGGTTGACACACCTCTACAACATCACATGGTCATCGGGGGGAGTGCCTCTGGCTTGGCAGACTGGGGTGGCGGTCCCTCTTTTTAAGAAGGGGGACCGGAGGGTGTGTTCCAACTATAGAGGGATCAGACTCCTCAGCCTCCCTGGTAAGGTCTTTTCAGGGGTGCTGTTGAGGGGGGGCCTGTCAGGAAGTCGAGCCTCAGATTCAGGAGGGGCCGGCCGTGGAACAATGGACCAGCTCTACACCCTTAGCAGGGTCCTCGAGGGTACCTGGGAACTCGCCCAACCAGTCTACATGTGGTTTGTGGACTTGGAGAAGGTGTTCGACTGTGTCCCTCTGGGAGTTCTGTGGTGGGGTGCTTCGGGAGTATGGAGTACCGAACCCCCTTATACAGGCTGTTCGGTCCCTATTCCACCAATGTCACAGTTTGGTTCGCATTGCCGACAGTAAGTCGGAATCATTTCCAGTGAGGGTTGGACTCCGCCAAGGCTGCCCTTTGTTGCCGATTCTGTTCATAACCTTTATGGGCAGAATTTCTCGGTGCAGCCGAGGCCTTGAGGGGGTCCAGTTTGGTGGCCTCAATATTGCATCTCTGATTTTTGCAGATTATGTGGTACTGTTGGCTCCTTCAAGCAGGGCTCTCCAACTCTCACTGGAGCGTTTTTCAGCCGAGTGTGAAGTGGTTGGGATGAAAATCAGCACCTCAAAATCTGAAACAATGTTGCTCAGTCGAAAAAGGGTGGAGTGCCCTCTCAGGGTCGGAGAAGAGATCTTGCCCCAAAAGGAGGAGTTTAAGTATCTTGGGGTCTTGTTCACAAGGGAGAGCAGGAGGGACCGAGAGATCGACAGGCGGATCGGTGCAGCGTCTGCTGATGCGGACTTTGTATTGGTCTCTCATGGTGAAGAAGGAGCTGAGCCAAAAGGCAAAACTCTCTATTTACCAGTTGATTTGCGTTCCAACTCTCACCTATGATCACGAGCTATGGGTCGTGACTGAAATAACGACATCCCGGATACAAGCAGCCAAAATGAGTTTTCTCCGCAGGGTGTCTGGGCTGTCCCTTAGAGATAAGGTGAGAGGCTCGACTATGTGGGAGAGTTTCAGAGTCGAGCTGCTTCTCCTCCACATCGAGAGGAGCCAGATGAGGTGGCTCGGGCATCTGAACGCCTCCCTTGTGAGGTGTTCCGGGCATGTCCCACCGGCAGGAGGCCCCGGGGACAACCCAGGACACGCTGGACAGACTATGTCTCCCAGTTGGCCTGGGAACACCTAGGGATCCTTGGGAAGAGCTGGAACAAGTGGCTGGGGAAAGGTCAATCTGGACTTCCCTGCTAAAGTTGTTGCCCCTGCGACCCGACCCCAGATAAGCAGTAGAAAATGGATGGATGGATGTATGGATGGATGGATAAGGCCAGGACATATCAAAATGTGGAAGAAGTGAAGCGTTGTGAATACTCCAGATGCACTGTGGATTTGAATGTGATTGGATCATGATTGTTTTTCTGCAGTGGTGTACATGAGTCCTCTGATTTTCAGGTTCAGCTCAGATTGGCTCTAAGCTCACGTGTGACCCTCAAGAAGCCTGCTGCTTCTTGATTATTTTTCCTCAGGAAAATTAGTTTTAGGTTGTTTTTTTATGTTAAATTCAGAATGTTATCAGTACTTTCAGATTGTCATTACTTTCTGTGAATCTAGTCCCTTAGTAACATAAACTATTCCAAGATGAGATGTTAGAGTCGCTGTTGGGATGAGATGAAACTTGTCCTACCTTTGAAGAACTGGTATAATCCAGGAATGGCGATGGCGCTGATGGCCACCAGCTTGCAGAGGGTGAAGAAGATTTGGATCCGCGCTGTCCATATCACACTCATACTATTCGTGTACATTACTGAGGCTATGGAGATAGAGAGAGTCATGTAACACCCAAAGTACATATAATAGCACATTTTCCAAAGTATAGTTAGCTGAAGTAACCCTGGTGCCCTAATTACATTGATTAATGTTTTCAGTGTATTCCTGGACAATAAGCTTGATCAGAATTGATTGTGGCGGTTTCAAGTATAAAACTTAAAATAAGCATATATTAGCGTAATTAATTTAAATATTTCAAATATGGAAAGTTCAAAAATAATAAAAACAATAACAACATTGGAAATCACTTGTTGCTCTTCATTTCAGAATCAGAATCAGAATCATCTTTATTGGCCAAGTATGTAGAACACACAAGGAATTTGTCTCCGGTATAACACGCTGCATTAGTATCATCATAAACAAGGACATGACAAATAGGTATGGAAGGACATTTTGTAATGTAAGTGAACTGTAGTGCGGTGGTACCACCCAGTGACAACTGTTAGCCAATGTGCAAGTATCAAAGCAGAGCTAAAGTGATCAGTGGTAGAATACAATACTATGACAAGTTTGTACAGTTGGTGCAGAAAATCATTGAACCATTTTAGAGTGACCAGTAGCAGTATTTGTTGTACAAGAAGAGTGACTATGTCAGTGACTGTTTAGGGAGTTAATGGCTAGAGGGAAAAAGATGTTTAAGTGTCTGCTGGATTTGGTGTGCATGGATCTGTAGCGCCTGCCTGAGGGGAGTAGCTGGAAAAGGTGGTGGGCAGGGTGCGGGGGATCCAGGAGGATTTTCCGTGCCCTTGTCTTGATTCTTGCAGTGTGCAAGTCCTCAAGAGTGGGTAGGGCGGTGCCAATGATTTTTTCCGCCGTCCTAACTGTCGGTTGAAGTCGGATTTTGTCCTTTTTTGTGGCGGCCCCAAACCAAACTGTGATGGAAGAACACAGGATTGATTCGATGACTGCCGTGTAGAACTGACGTAGCACCTCCTGTGGTAGGCCATGCTTCCTCAAGCAGCCTCAGGAAGTACATCCTCTGTTGGGCAATTTTCAGGATGGAGATGGTGTTGACTTCCCACTTCATGTCCTGGGAGACTGTGATTCCCAGGAACTTGAAGGTCTCGACGGTTGACACAGAGCAGTTGGATAGTGTGAGGGGCAACTGTGGAGAAGGATGTTTCCTGAAGTCCACGATCATCTCTACAGTCTTGAGCCTGTTCAGCCCAAGGTTGTGTCGGCTGCACCGGAGCTCCAGCTGCTCCACTTGTTGTCAGTACGCAGACTCGTCGCCGCCTTTGATGAGACCGATGACCGTGGTGTCGTCTGCGAACTTTATGAGTTTGACAGCTGGACTTGTTGAAGTGCAATCGTTTGTGTAGAGGGAGAAGAGCAGTGGAGAGAGGACACATCCCTGTGGGGCTCCAGTGCTAGTGGTGCGTGTTGATGATGTTGTTGCTCCCAGTCTCACCTGTTGTGTCCGTCCCGTCATTTGTGGCCAGTTTTACATTTCCAGTCAAAGCTGGCATATCAGAGTCAGTGTTGGGCCTGTGTCAAAGGAAATAGAGGACAGCCTCTAGTTTTACACCCAAGACTCACTTCTCCCACCCATTTGTGTTGACAGGTGCGATTGTCTTTGTCAGACAGCAGATATTGACATGTACTCTGGCCACCAGACAATGCTTCAGTTGTCGGCACAAAACTAAGGCTGGATTTACGCTGCATGGTTTAAATGACACAATTCAGTTTTCTTTTTGAGTGGCACAATTTGGATATGGGCCATGGCAGTGAAAAATAGGATAAAAATATGCAAAAAAATGTCATTGTTGTTTCTGCCACAGTGACTGTAGCGCAAACACACCATCAGACATTCCCATCAATGTGGGTTTGCCATCAACAAATACAATGATTGGTAATCCCACCAATGTCTATTCAAATAAAAATAAACAAACTGCAGCATAAGTATAGATAATCGATCTATCCATCCATTCCTTTTTTTCATCCACTTATGGGTCGTGGGCACGCTGGGGCCTATCCCAATTGTCTTCGGGCAGTAGGCGGGGGACAGCCTGAACTGGTTGCCAGCCAATTGCAGGTCACACAAAGACAAACAACTATCCACTCGCCTCCCATGCATGTTTTTGGAATGTGAGAGGAAACCTGAGTATCTGGGGAAAACCCACACAGGCACAGGGAGAACATTAAAACTGAGCCAGACTCGAACCCTGCACCTCTGCACTGTGAGACCAACATCCAGTACCAATCAGTCAAACATCGTGTCGCCAAAGTGTCCAAATATAGAATATACTTTAGAGTTGTGTTGACTACAATGAAGGCCAACCAATGTTGAGCCTTCAAGACCTTCTCTGCTGGACCAAACACTATCATAAGCACTAAACTAGTAATTTGACCATTTCTGTCCTCTGATTCCTTGATTAGAGCTAAACAACATGATTCACTCTTCGGTGCATGACTTTCTGACAGGGTACTCTGCCAAATGTTCCCAGCAAACCCTCACAATAAGTTTGGATCTGCACAGTCGGACCGGCATCTTCTCCCACCATCGAGCCAACACACCACTAGGTGGTGATCAGTTGACAACTTTGCCCCTCTCTTCACCAGAGTATCCAAAACATGCAGTCTCAAATCCGACGACACAACTACAAAATTGATCGTCAAACTGCGGCCTCGGGTGTTGTGTACATATGGACACCCGTATATTTGAATTTGGTGTTCATTGTTAACCATCCGTGATGACCACAGAAGTCCGGTAACAGAAAATCACTCGGGTTCAGATCGAGTTCATCCCAGTCACAACCTTCAGGTCTCCCTGTTATTGCCCGTTTGAGCATTGAAGTCCCTCAGCAAACCGATAGAGTACCCAGGGGGAGCACTCTCCAGCACACCCTCCGAGGACACCAGAAACGCTGAGCTGCTGTGTGGTGCATAGTCACAAACAATGTTCAAGACCTGTCGCCCACCTGAGGGCAGAGGGAGGCCAACCTCCTGTCGCCCACCTGAGGGCAGAGGGAGGCCAACCTCTCTTCCACTGGGTGAACGCTAACGTACAGGCACCAAGCTGGGGTGCAATAAGTATGCCCACACCTGCACAGCGCCTCTCAGCTTGGGCAACTCCAGAGTGGAAGAGTGTCCAACCCTTCTCAGGAAGACTGGAACCAAAGCCCAAGCTGTGCATGGAGGCAAGCCCAACTATATCCAGTCAGAACGTCTCTGCCTTGCACACCGGCTACATCCCTGTCAGAGAGGTGACATTCCATGTCCCTAGAGCTAGTTTCTGTAGCCGGGGATCAGACCGCCATGCTCCCTGCCTTTTGCCACCGCTGAGCTCACAGGGCACCCAACCTCTTTGGCCCCTTCAATACCTGGGAAAGGGTTCCCACATTGCCTTTTTGAGCTGAACCCAGGCCCATGGGTAGAAGCCTGGCCACCAGGTGCTCAGCAGCTCGCCCCATCTCCAGGCCTGGATAAAAAGGGTTCCCGATGACCCGAGTCTGGGCAAAGGAAAATAAGATCCAAATTTCTGACTCATCATCAGGGGTCTCTGAGCCATTCTTTGTCTGATCTCTCACCTAGGATCTGTTTTCAATGGGTGACCCTGCCAGCGACCTAAAGCCCCAGAAAACGTAACCTCTATGATCATTGGGACAGGGAAACCCCTCCACTATGGTAAGGTGACGACTCATGGAATAAATCAACTAAACTTGATTTATTTAATACTAATGGCAAGTCATTTGTAAGAATATAAAACAAAAGAGTAACTTCAATTTAAAAAAATCTGTCTTCTCTCTGACAGATAATGTTTTTATCCATGCAGAACCATTGCTGTCCTTTGTCTGTGATTGTACATTGTACTTCAGGAAGTTTCAATGCGTTCACTGTAAAATACGATGTTCATATTAAAATACAAAAACAAAAAACGTTTTTTCGTTGTTTTTTTATAATTCTACGATGACTGTCAGCTATGTGTAAAGCATGGTGTCCAGTTTTAATGGTAACACGTGTACAATAAAATAGATTGATACATTTTTGATACATTTCTTCAGTATATTCTTGTGCATGAGTCAGAAGGCTTTGAAAGGTGCACAATTCACCTGCAGGGATTTTCTATTTTGTGAATTGAACAGCTCATAAGTTGTGGTGTCCACATGCTCCTCAAACATACAGTAAGTGTAACATGACAGCCATTGTTCACAATTTTCTACATATAATTGGTTACTTGCACCAGTTTTCCAACTGAATATCTTTGTACAGACGGACGTCTTTTCAATGTACCCAGTTTACGTTTTCACTCCTATAACGTTCACATTTCAAAGGCCCGATTTCACGAAATTCATTTTTGATTCGCCGATTTTGCTTACAATGAAAACCTTTATAACGTAAACTTCATTATAATGACCAGATTTTTCCCACAAAATAGTGAAAATCCCTTTGTTAGAACAAACCATGGGAAGCAAACTGCCACCACGAACTTGCTTATGAACAAAATGTACACAATGTAGGATTTCCCTGCGTTGCTTAGCAATGTAACTAATCGACTTACATATTGTATTTCTAGAGACACTGCACAGTCCTGAGCACATGGTCTCACAACATATCTGGTGAATAGAAGCAAATCTCGCTCTCTGTGAAGGCTGAAATTATCGCTCACTTTCAAAAGGGAGTCTGTCAGACAAATTGCCAAAGTTAATGATTTTGAGAATCATCTGTAATGGCAACAAAATCATGGCAGAGTTCGAGGCCAGCAAATTGAAAGATGATCATAAACGGCATCAGGGCGAGGCACATCCTAAACTGGAGAAGGCACTTTTCATTCGCTGAGTGAAGGTTTTCTTCATACTGTATACACATATTTGTAATTGACATGTTTATATTGTTTTTGTGTTTTTTGTTATTGTAAAGTGTCCTTGGGTGTCTTGAAAGGCGCTTATAAATAAAATGTATTATTATTATTATACTGTATTGCAGGGGTGGCCAACCAGTCAGAGACTAAGAGCCAATTCTATTACTGTGTTACTGCAAAGAGCCACAAACACACATATACACACACACACACACACACACACACACACACACACACACACACACACTTTTTGGCCAAAGATCGACTTTTGGAGCAACCAACCACCCACGATTGGCCCAATCGCATCCACGCAAGCATATGAACACACACACACGCGCAGACACGACCATGCACTCGCGCACATATGCATGCAAGCCACGACGAGCAACAGCTGGAGCGCCTGAACATAAATGAAACCTAAATGTTGCAGCTCCGAAAAAGGAGAGCTGTGGTGGTGGTTTTTAAAGTGGATACAGGTACATTATTTATGCTTTTCAGTCTCAACCAATACAGACACGTCCTTCTCCACCTCCGTGCCTTCTCTTCTGACGTTTTTACTCGAGAGACATTCAAGGACCGCCTCCGAAAAACGTAAATTAACGATAACTTTAGTGACACGAAGAAAATCGAAAATAATCCACCAGAATAGTAAATCAAGCTAGATCACAAAATAAATTAGGGGTGTGTGAACACACAATGAAGGAATAAAATGAAGGAATAAATAACAAACAATTTTGAGACAGTACAGTCTCCTACATAAAGAAATTTGTGTACATAAAGTGTTTTTGCACAAATCCCCCCCCCCCTTTTTCTCCTCCCACGTCTCGTGGTCGACTTCGTACCAGTCTGCTGGCTCTTGGTCGATTGGGCACCCCGGCCTTAAAAACAGAGGTAATTCGCTGACTAGCTTAGCACTTAGCATGAGCGGTGATTCAGTCATCTGATTGGTGGCCCTCTATGTCAATCATGCAATGGGATTGATGATAGGCTGACATAGTACGTTCTGTGCATTAAGCACCGTTGGTTGAATGGCAGCGCCATCGCCGAGGCATTTTCGACAATTGTCGTGTGAAAGCCCGGGAGATTCAGATTCCTCCATCCATCCATCTTCTACCGCTTAGCCGGGGCCGGGTATCCGGGGCAGCAGCTTAAGCAGGGAAGCCCAGACTTCCCTCTCCCTAGCTACTTCTTCCAGCTCTCCCTGGGGGATCCCGAGGCGTTCCCAGGCCAGCTGGGTGACATAGTCTCTCCAGCGTGTCCTGGGTCGCCCTCGGGTCTCCACCAGTGGGACATGCCCGAACACCTCACTAGGAGGCGCTGAGGAGGCATCCGAATCAGATGCCCCAGCCACCTCATCTGGCTCCTCTCGATGTGGAGGAGAAGCGGCTCTACTTTGAGCCCCTCCCGGATGACCGAGCTTCTCACATTATCTCTAAGGGACACCCTGCGGAGAAAACTCATTTCGGCCGCTTGTATCCGGGATCTCGTTCTTTCGGTCACGACCCATAGCTCGTGACCATAGGTGAGGGCTGGAACGTAGATCGACCGGTAAATTGAGAGCTTCGCCATTTGGCTCAGCTCCTTCTTTACCACGACAGACCGATACAACGTCCGCATCACAGCAGATGCTGCACCGATCCGCCTGTCGATCTCTCGCTCCCTTCTGCCCTCACTCGTGAACAAGACCCCAAGATACTTAAACTCCTCCACTTGGGGCAAGATCTCCTCCCCGACCCGGAGAGGGCACTCCACCCTTTTCCGACTGAGGACCATGGTTTCAGATTTGGAGGTGCTGATCCTCATCCCGACCGCTTCACACTCGGCTGAGAAACGCTCCAGTGAGACCTGGAGAGCCCTGCTTGAAGGAGCCAGCAGTACCACATCATCTACAAAAAGCAGAGATGCAATACTGAGGCCACCAAAACGGACCCCCTCAACGCTTCGGCTGCGCCTAGAAATTCTGTCCATAAAAGTTATGAACAGAATCGGCGACAAAGGGCAGACTTGGCGTAGTCCCACTCTCACCGGAAACGATTCAGACTTACTGCCGGCAATGCGAACCAAACTCTGACATCTGTGGTATAGCGACCAAACAGCCCATATCGGTACCCCATACCAACGAAGCACCCCCCACAGAACTCCCCGAGGGACACGGTCAAACGCCTTCTCCAAGTCCACAAAACACATGTAGACTGGTTGGGCGAATTCCCACATACCCTCGAGGACCCTGCTAAGGGTGTAGAGCTGGTCCACTGTTCCACAGCCGGGACGAAAAACACACTGCTCCTCCTCAATCCGAGGCTCGACTTCCCGACGGACCCTCCTCTCCAGCACCCCTGAATAGACCTTACCAGTGAGGCTGAGGAGTGTGATCCCTCTGTAGTTGGAACACACCCTCCGGTCCCCCTTTTTAAAAAGAGGGACCACCACCCCGGTCTGCCAATCCAGAGGCACTCTCCCCGATGACCACGCGATGTTGCAGAGGCGTGTCAACCAGGACAGCCCCACAACATCCAGAGCCTTGAGGAACTCCGGGCGGATCTCGTCCATCCCTGGGGCCCTGCCACCGAGGAGCTTTTTAACCACATCGGTGACTTCGACCACAGAGATAGGAGAGCCCACCTCAGAGTACTCTGCCCACCGGCTCACATCCCCACTGTACACAGTGTTAGTGGTGCACTGTTTCCCCCTCCTAAGACGTCAGATGGTGGACCAGAATTTCCTCGAAGCCGTCCGGAAGTCGGCTTCCATGGCCTCACCGAACTCCTCCCACGTCCGAGTTTTTGCCTCGGCGACCACCAAAGCCGCATTCCGCTTGGCCAGTCGATACCCGTCAGCTGCCTCTGGGGTCCCACAGGCCATAAAGGCCCGATAGGACTCCTTCTTCAGCTTGACGGCATCCCTTACTGCTGGTGTCCACCAGCGAGTACGGGGGTTGCCGCCAGGACAGGCACCAACTACCTTACGGCCACAACTCAGATTGGCCGCCTCAACAATAGAGGCACGGAACGTGGTCCATTCGGACTCAATGTTCCCCACCTCCCCCGGAACATGGGAAAAGCTCTGTCGGAGGTGGGAGTTGAAACTCCTTCTGACAGGGGATTCCGCCAGACGCTCCCAACAAACCCTCACAATACGTTTGGGTCTGCCAGGACGGACCGGCATCTTCCCCCACCATCGGAGCCTACTCACCACCAGGTGGTGATCAGTTGACAGCTGCGCCCCCTCTTCACCCTAGTGTCCGAAACATGCGGCCGCAAATCCGATGATACAACCACAAAGTCAATCATCGAACTGCGGCCAAGGGTGTCCTGGTGCCAAGTGCACATATGGACACCCTTATGTTGGATTGGATTGGATTGGATAAACTTTATTGTCAAATGTACAGTATGTGTAACATACAGCACAAATGAAATTTCTTCCCTCTCAACATGAACATGAAACATGTTTGAACAAGGTGTTCGTTATGGACAATCCGTGACGAGCACAGAAGTCCAATAACAAAACACCACTCGAGTTCTGATCGGGGGGGCCCTTCCTCCCAATCACGCCCCTCCAGGTCTCACTGTCATTGCCCACATGAGCATTGAAGTCCCCCAGCAGAACGAGGGAGTCCCCAGCAGGAATACTCTCTAGCACACCCTCCAAGGACTCCAAAAAGGGTGGGTACGCTGAACTGCTGTTGGGCGCGTATGCACAAACAACAGTCAGGACCCGTCCCCCCACCCGAAGGCGGAGGGAGGCTACCCTCTCATCTACCGGTGTGAACCCCAATATACAGGCACTGAGCCGGGGGGCAATGAGTATGCCCACACCTGCTCTGCGCCTCTCACCGTGAGCAACTCCAGAGTGGAATAGAGTCCAACCCCTCTCGAGAGAGCTGGTACCAGAACCCAGGCCGTGTATGGAGGTAAGTCCGACTATATCCAGTCGAAACTTTTCAACCTCACACACCAGCTCGGGCTCCTTCCCTGTAAGAGAGGTGACATTCCATGTCCCCAGAGCTAGCTTCTGCAGCCGGGGATCGGACCGCCAGGGTCCCTGCCTTTGGCTGCCACCCAGCTCACATCGCACCCGACCACTTTGGCCGCTCCCATGGGTGGTGAGCCCTTGAGAAGGGGGACCCACGTTGCCTCTTCGGGCTGAGCCCGGCCGGGCCCCATGGGTGCAGGTCCGGCCACCAGGCGCACGCCAACGAGCCCCACCCCCAGGCCTGGCTCCAGAGGGAGGCCCCGGTGACCCACGTCCGGGCAAGGGAAACTGGGTTCCATTTATTTTGTCCATCATAAGGGGTTCTTGAGCCGTGCTTTGTCTGGTCCCTCACCTAAGACCTGTTTGCCATGGGTGACCCTGCCAGGGGCATAAAGCCCCAGGCAACTTAGCTCCTAGGATCATTGGGACACACAAACCCCTCCACCACGGTAAGGTGACGATTCACGGAGGGGGATTTAGATTCAGGAAGCTTTATTTATCCCCATGGGGTTATTTGGACTTAACAGGCACGCTCTGCACAAGAAACATGAAAAAAATGACGAACATGGGATACAGTGTGAAGGGCCTGTCGGTTCTCGCCGTTTGTACAGCGCCCCGAGATCTTAGTTGAGAAAGTAAACACTAGGGAAGGAGAGGGAAAAAACATGCTCGAACTATCCTCTTCTGAGGATAATTTAAGTCTAGGAGAAAAAATACCCTGCACATCAAAAGCATATGACAGTTACAACAAGTCACAAGACATAACATGTAATGATGGGGGCGGATGGATGGGTGGGGGAGCGCGACGCGGCCCGACCGTTGTGCTGCCAGTCTATTCAGCGCACAGCAGATCAGCCACATTGAACCAGCCAAAGAGCCGCATGCAGCTCGCGAGCCGCGGGTTGGCCACCCCTGCTGTATTGCATGTTCATGTTTTTACGTCTATAAATATTCATATTGTATTATACATCATAGTTGGTGGCCATTTTATTGTAAATGGTTACAACAAACTACTGTGACAACGTGCATATTCGTTCTGTCCCTCGAGCTATGTTGTAATGAGGTTCAATTGTATGAAGGTTGTGAGGGTGTTTTCAAGTGTTTTATTTTCTTTTCATCATTGCTTCTGTCAGTAACCGGTCCCCCCCACCTCACCCTCCCCCAAAAATAAACCTTTGCCATATATCAGTGACACATAAAACAGTTTGTGTCTCAAAGACCTTTACACACACATACACTCACTTACATTTAACATACAATTGTTTACCCACTATTGTAGTACAGCGGGAGTGACCTGGTGGCTGCATGTATTTGTTTTAATTCCTAAAACACCAAAACGTTTTTATTTAAAGTTCAAAATCTTAACCAGAATATCGCTCCTTATTGTGGCCAAAGGTAGAATCTATAAATGCTCAACCGATCCGATCCGATCCGATCCGATCCGATCCTGGGCAGTCGGCCCCCGTCAGGGACTTGCCCCCCCTCCCGGGTCCCAAACCCGGCACGAGTCTCGCTGGTGCCTAGCGAGGTTCCCCTCCATCAGTACCTTCCCGCATCTTCCGCAAGCCACCCTTCTCCTCCCATGACCCCCCTCCCCCGTTGCTCTTCGTCCTCCCTCAACCCTCCCTCCATACGTTTCACTCGCTTCATCCCCTCTCCCTCCTCTTCTTTCTTCCTCATTCACTCTGTCCACTTTTACACACCCTCTCACGTGTCTAGCATAGTTTGCTTTCGTCACCCACCTTCCACACCCTCCGCACTGTCGTCTCTCTCCCTTCTCCTCATACGCTCCTCCCGTGCAACTCCTTTCATGACTTATCTTATTTCCTCTTGCCCCAAACATTCTCCCACATTTCCCACACTCAAACTGCACCTGTTCTTCGTTCTTGCGGTGCATCCTCTTTTCGTGCATGATTAGCCCCGCTCTGCTCCTGCATACTTTCCCACACCCCTCATACCTACATTCTAGCCCATCATTCATCCTCCTAACATTCCTTTCCAATTTTCCTTCATTCTTTCCCATCTCATGTTTGTGGCCCTTCTGATTTTCCCATTTATACAGGTGATCCATGCGCTCTCTCACTCTCTGCTTCCATCCGTCTCTATCACTCGTTAGTCTCTCCACTTCCGTCCAGTCCATTCCTGCGTTCCTCAATACTCTCTTCCAGTACAACACCGTCTTTCTTTTGTGTCCCATCATCTTCCCTCTACCTTCCAGTTCCTCCCACCACCCTAATACCATTGCTTTTGTTGGTCTTTCATTTCCCATGCGCATCACGTGTCCGATCCTCTGCAGCACTCGCCTCTCAATTTTCCATTCAATCGATTTCACTCCCAGCATTTTCCTCACGTCATACATGTTCACTCCCCTCCCCTGCATTTGTCTCAACGGTTCTCCGTTCCTGTCACTCCACACATACCTATAACATTTATCCATCCATCTTTGCAGTCTTCCCATATCTTTCTTATACCACGTTCTCACCTGACAGTCATACAGCAGGCTACTTTCCACACATGCCTCCACCACTCTCCCTTGCCACCTCTTGGATAGTCGTGTCCCTTTCAGCCACCCTTTCACGCTCCCCCATAGCCTTCCTGCCCTTTTTATTCTGTTCTTCACGTCCACCTGCGTCCCAATCCAACTACCTAACACTCTGATCTCCTCACCCTCTTTGGTTCCAAATTCCAACACCTCCTCTTTCTCCTCATTGTTCCGCTCTTCCCACTGGTCCATCACCCTTTTCACCCTCACAACACTCTCATTAATCTCTCCTTCGTTCCCACTATTGTTGTGTCGTCTGCAAACAGAGCGCTTTGTTATTCTTACTTCTTTTGTTTCAGAGCTTCTTTTCTCCCACCCATGTACCCCTGCGAATGACCCTCCAGGTATCCACCTCCACACTACCATGTTCTCTTCTCTCCCATCTTGGCTCCTTGCCGCTAGTGCCTGCCTCATCACCGCCTGGTGGTAGATGTTGAAGAGGATCGGTGACGTGGAGCACCCTTCCCGCAACCCTCTCGCTGGCATCCATCCTCCACTCACTCCCTCCCTCCCCCTCACCTTGTATTCTGTTGTCTCATGCAGGTCCATGATAGTCTCTAGACATCTGCCTTTCAGTCCATACCTTTCCAGCAACATCCACAGCGCCGGTTTGCTCACTCTCGGATAAGCCTTTCGTAAATCTAACATTCTTGCACATGGCCAGTCATCGTCATTCATTCCTCCCCTTCTTCCTGATTCACTCTCCTCTTGCAATCTTCTACATCCTCCTGTATCCTTATCATCATTTGCGTCCACGTCAGCTGTAGACCTTCCTTTCCTGAAGCCCGCTTGGTTTTCGTCAAGGAGCCCCAGGTGTTCGGCCCACCAACTCAATCGCCGCTAGCACTCTTCCTAATATTCTGCTACACATACTCAGCAGGCACACTCCTCTGTAGTTGTTCCTATCATTCCTATCCCCTTCTTGTGTAGCGGTACCATCAATCCCACTTTAACACTTCCATCCCACTGGTCTGCTCTCTGCCCAAACATATCCCTCACTATCTGAATCACTCTCTCCTCACTCCCTCGCACGCACTTCAGTATATACCCAATTCTCACCCCATCTTCTCCGGTGCCGACTCTCGTACCTCACTCATAGCCTCCATTATTTCCTCCCATTCCGGTACCTCATTCATAATCTTATTTGCTTCACTCGCTCTTCTGTTTTCCTTAAATCTTCCGCTCCTTGTACCGCCTCCTCGATCACTCTTGGCTCTTCCTCGTACCTCTCCCTTGACACGCTTTCAAAATGCTCCTTGAATTCGTTTGCCGTTACTGTCGTGCTTGGGCAGCCGGCCTGTCTCTCTTTCTAGCTGTCTCAAACATTTATACATTTCGCCCAGTCTCCCTCTATAACACGCTTCTTCACATTCCTCGATCACCCCTTCCCACCAGTCTCTTTCCAACCTCCTCAGAACCTTCCGCAATTGCTTCCGTGCCTCCTTCACTTCCGTTTTTAATTTGGTGAGCTCTTCCTCCATTTCCTCCACTCCTCTTCTTCCTCCTCTCGCTCTCAACCTTCTCCTCGCATTTAGCGATTCCATTTTCTTGTTCCTTCCATCTACCCTCTCCCTTATCTTCTTCTTCATCTCCTCTATCTCCTCCTCCCTCCCTACCGTCCACGGGTTGGACACTTCTCTTCTTTTCCTTCCACATACCTCCACTGCCGTCCCCACCATGATGTTTGCCAACTCTGTCCACCCACCCCCTTTCACCAGCCCTTCCTTGCTCATCCTCTCAAACCTCTCTCTTGTCTTCTCCTCATACTCTCTTTTCTTCTCTTCCTCTTTCAGCATCTCCCACTTTGCCTGCATTACCCTCCTTTGGTTCCTTTCCTCTGTCCTCCATCTTTTCCACTTCCCCTTAACTGTCATGCACACTGGCCTATGATCTGACAGTTCGTATTCATTCATTGTCCACATCCTCTTCACCATACGATGCCTCTCATTCCCTTTCACCAAAAATCCATCCAACTCATACCATTTCCCACTTGCCATGTGCTTCCACGTCCCTCTCCTTCTGAACCTCCTATAGCTGTTAACGTATGCCAGACCGTGCTCCTGACACCACTCTATTAAATCCCTTCCCGCTTCATTCATTCTCCCCAATCCATACCTCCCACACACACCTCCTCTCTTCGCATTCCTACCCACGCTTGCGTTGAAGTCTCCTCCAATCACCAATCTTTCCCTCCCTCCCATCGCCACCTGACTCCCCATATCTCTTCGGCATTTCTCCATTTCCTGTTCGTCCATTCCCCAGCTCGGTTGGTAGACTGATACCAGCCTGAGCCCCCCTAACACCACCGCCACCACTCTCTCTCCCAACCACTTCTGTTGTCCTTCTTCTATCCACGTCCTCAGTGCCGCTCCCTTCAGCATTACTCCGGCTTTCCTCCCATGGATAAGCGCGACCTGCTCTTCCTCCTCCCCCAACCACACCACTCCCTCTTCTTCTGCTTTTAGCTCTGTCATCAACACCACTTCCCATTTTTCTTTGTTCATTCTCTCTGCCACACTCCTTAGCCTCTTTCTATATGTTTCTCTCACACTCAATCTCCTTACATTCCACGTGACTATCATTCGTTCTCCAGTCATGCGAGTTTCACTTCCTTTGTCCCCTTCCCTTCCCACCCTTCCTTTCCTTCTATCTCCCCTTCTTTCATTCCTCTCTCTTCTTCTGTCGTTTCTACTTCTCACTCCCCTCCTGCTCCCTGGACCTGGGTGGGGATGAATCCCCACCAGGCTGTCTTTCACACATCCACCCACATGTCTCTTGTCCATCCCGACTTGCTCGCATTTTCTTCTCACCATCCCCATCCTCCCCCTTGGGGAACCCTCTCGGTCCCGCCTCGTCGCTCCACGTTTGGGTCCCAGAAAGGCCCTCGCCTGATTTTTGTTTAAGGAGAGTTGTGGGGCGGCTACTCCCACTTCCCTCCGTTCCAGCGGGGCGAGCGTTGGGTGTCTCTCCTTCCGGTGAGGTCCCTCCTCTTTCCCGTCGGCTGGTGGGCACTTAGCGCAGCAGGGGCTCGATAGCCCAGCGTCCCCCTCGCGCCACTTGGAGCCGACCGTTGTGCTGCCAGTCTATTCAGCGCACAGCAGATCAGCCACATTGAACCAGCCAAAGAGCCGCATGCAGCTCGCGAGCCGCGGGTTGGCCACCCCTGCTGTATTGCATGTTCATGTTTTTACGTCTATAAATATTCATATTGTATTATACATCATAGTTGGTGGCCATTTTATTGTAAATGGTTACAACAAACTACTGTGACAACGTGCATATTCGTTCTGTCCCTCGAGCTATGTTGTAATGAGGTTCAATTGTATGAAGGTTGTGAGGGTGTTTTCAAGTGTTTTATTTTCTTTTCATCATTGCTTCTGTCAGTAACCGGTCCCCCCCACCTCACCCTCCCCCAAAAATAAATCTTTGCCATATATCAGTGACACATAAAACAGTTTGTGTCTCAAAGACCTTTACACACACATACACTCACTTACATTTAACATACAATTGTTTACCCACTATTGTAGTACAGCGGGAGTGACCTGGTGGCTGCATGCATTTGTTTTAATTCCTAAAACACCAAAACGTTTTTATTTAAAGTTCAAAATCTTAACCAGAATATCGCTCCTTATTGTGGCCAAAGGTAGAATCTATAAATGCTCAACCGATCCGATCCGATCCGATCCGATCCGATCCTGGGCAGTCGGCCCCGTCAGGACTTGCCCCCCTCCGGGTCCCAAACCCGGCACGAGTCTCGCTGGTGCCTAGCGAGGTTCCCCTCCATCAGTACCTTCCCGCATCTTCCGCAAGCCACCCTTCTCCTCCCATGACCCCCCTCCCCCGTTGCTCTTCGTCCTCCCTCAACCCTCCCTCCATACGTTTCACTCGCTTCATCCCCTCTCCCTCCTCTTCTTTCTTCCTCATTCACTCTGTCCACTTTTACACACCCTCTCACGTGTCTAGCATAGTTTGCTTTCGTCACCCACCTTCCACACCCTCCGCACTGTCGTCTCTCTCCCTTCTCCTCATACGCTCCTCCCGTGCAACTCCTTTCATGACTTATCTTATTTCCTCTTGCCCCAAACATTCTCCCACATTTCCCACACTCAAACTGCACCTGTTCTTCGTTCTTGCGGTGCATCCTCTTTTCGTGCATGATTAGCCCCGCTCTGCTCCTGCATACTTTCCCACACCCCTCATACCTACATTCTAGCCCATCATTCATCCTCCTAACATTCCTTTCCAATTTTCCTTCATTCTTTCCCATCTCATGTTTGTGGCCCTTCTGATTTTCCCATTTATACAGGTGATCCATGCGCTCTCTCACTCTCTGCTTCCATCCGTCTCTATCACTCGTTAGTCTCTCCACTTCCGTCCAGTCCATTCCTGCGTTCCTCAATACTCTCTTCCAGTACAACACCGTCTTTCTTTTGTGTCCCATCATCTTCCCTCTACCTTCCAGTTCCTCCCACCACCCTAATACCATTGCTTTTGTTGGTCTTTCATTTCCCATGCGCATCACGTGTCCGATCCTCTGCAGCACTCGCCTCTCAATTTTCCATTCAATCGATTTCACTCCCAGCATTTTCCTCACGTCATACATGTTCACTCCTCCCCTGCATTTGTCTCAACGGTTCTCCGTTCCTGTCACTCCACACATACCTATAACATTTATCCATCCATCTTTGCAGTCTTCCCATATCTTTCTTATACCACGTTCTCACCTGACAGTCATACAGCAGGCTACTTTCCACACATGCCTCCACCACTCTCCCTTGCCACCTCTTGGATAGTCGTGTCCCTTTCAGCCACCCTTTCACGCTCCCCCATAGCCTTCCTGCCCTTTTTATTCTGTTCTTCACGTCCACCTGCGTCCCAATCCAACTACCTAACACTCTGATCTCCTCACCCTCTTTGGTTCCAAATTCCAACACCTCCTCTTTCTCCTCATTGTTCCGCTCTTCCCACTGGTCCATCACCCTTTTCACCCTCACAACACTCTCATTAATCTCTCCTTTCGTTCCCACTATTGTTGTGTCGTCTGCAAACAGAGCGCTTGTTATTCTTACTTCTTTTGTTTCAGAGCTTCTTTTCTCCCACCCATGTACCCCTGCGAATGACCCTCCAGGTATCCACCTCCACACTACCATGTTCTCTTCTCTCCCATCTTGGCTCCTTGCCGCTAGTGCCTGCCTCATCACCGCCTGATGGTAGATGTTGAAGAGGATCGGTGACGTGGAGCACCCTTCCCGCAACCCTCTCGCTGGCATCCATCCTCCACTCACTCCCTCCCTCCCCCTCACCTTGTATTCTGTTGTCTCATGCAGGTCCATGATAGTCTCTAGACATCTGCCTTTCAGTCCATACCTTTCCAGCAACATCCACAGCGCCGGTTTGCTCACTCTCGGATAAGCCTTTCGTAAATCTAACATTCTTGCACATGGCCAGTCATCGTCATTCATTCCTCCCCCTTCTTCCTGATTCACTCTCCTCTTGCAATCTTCTACATCCTCCTGTATCCTTATCATCATTTGCGTCACGTCAGCTGTAGACCTTCCTTTCCTGAAGCCCGCTTGGTTTTCGTCAAGGAGCCCCAGGTGTTCGGCCCACCAACTCAATCGCTTCGCTAGCACTCTTCCTAATATTCTGCTACACATACTCAGCAGGCACACTCCTCTGTAGTTGTTCCTATCATTCCTATCCCCCTTCTTGTGTAGCGGTACCATCAATCCCACTTTAACACTTCCATCCCACTGGTCTGCTCTCTGCCCAAACATATCCCTCACTATCTGAATCACTCTCTCCTCACTCCCTCGCACGCACTTCAGTATATACCCAATTCTCACCCCATCTTCTCCGGTGCCGACTCTCGTACCTCACTCATAGCCTCCATTATTTCCTCCCATTCCGGTACCTCATTCATAATCTTATTTGCTTCACTCGCTCTTCTGTTTTTCCTTAAATCTTCCGCTCCTTGTACCGCCTCCTCGATCACTCTTGGCTCTTCCTCGTACCTCTCCCTTGACACGCTTTCAAAATGCTCCTTGAATTCGTTTGCCGTTACTGTCGTGCTTGGGCAGCCGGCCTGTCTCTCTTTCTAGCTGTCTCAAACATTTATACATTTCGCCCAGTCTCCCTCTATAACACGCTTCTTCACATTCCTCGATCACCCCTTCCCACCAGTCTCTTTCCAACCTCCTCAGAACCTTCACCAATTGCTTCCGTGCCTCCTTCACTTCCGTTTTTAATTTGGTGAGCTCTTCCTCCATTTCCTCCACTCCTCTTCTTCCTCCTCTCGCTCTCAACCTTCTCCTCGCATTTAGCGATTCCATTTCTTGTTCCTTCCATCTACCCTCTCCCTTATCTTCTTCTTCATCTCCTCTATCTCCTCCTCCCTCCCTACCGTCCACGGGTTGGACACTTCTCTTCTTTTCCTTCCACATACCTCCACTGCCGTCCCCACCATGATGTTTGCCAACTCTGTCCACCCACCCCTTTCACCAGCCCTTCCTTGCTCATCCTCTCAAACCTCTCTCTTGTCTTCTCCTCATACTCTCTTTTCTTCTCTTCCTCTTTCAGCATCTCCCACTTTGCCTGCATTACCCTCCTTTGGTTCCTTTCCTCTGTCCTCCATCTTTTCCACTTCCCTTAACTGTCATGCACACTGGCCTATGATCTGACAGTTCGTATTCATTCATTGTCCACATCCTCTTCACCATACGATGCCTCTCATTCCCTTTCACCAAAAATCCATCCAACTCATACCATTTCCCACTTGCCATGTGCTTCCACGTCCCTCTCCTTCTGAACCTCCTATAGCTGTTAACGTATGCCAGACCGTGCTCCTGACACCACTCTATTAAATCCCTTCCCGCTTCATTCATTCTCCCCAATCCATACCTCCCACACACACCTCCTCTCTTCGCATTCCTACCCACGCTTGCGTTGAAGTCTCCTCAATCACCAATCTTTCCCTCCCTCCCATCGCCACCTGACTCCCCATATCTCTTCGGCATTGTCGTTGTTGTCTTCTTCTTCCTCTTCTCCTTATTCTTCGTTCAAAGGAGATTACACATCTTTGGTGCATACCGCCACCTACTGTACAGGAAGTGCCAAGCATTTCCAAATTTAGTCAATGGAAGCAACCCTGCTTTTATTCAGCCCTGCAAACAAACACACGAGACAGGCGGGACGCATGCTCTGTCGTCAACAAAATAGGCATCTGTCAGCGGCGGACTAAGCGGTCCATTGGTGCTTGACCCGGTTAGTGACAATTACACTGATGGACGGAAACCCACTTCCATCAGTGCTTAGTCCATCATTTTTTTCACGTAATTCAGCATTCTTTAGCAAAACATCAGTGGCTCAGTGGTAGAGTGGTTGTCTCCCAATCCAGCGGTTGTGGGTTAGATCTATTGTGACCATGTCAAAGTGTCCTTGAGCAAGATACTGAAGACATGATGCTTCATCATCAGTAGGCAAATGAGAAAAAAGCTCTAAAGCACTTTCAGTACTGAAGTAAAAAAAGACCACAATTGTATGCAAACAACAACTTGATCCAACATAGAATAACAACCATCACACTGTTTTGTTTTACTGTCAGTGTCATAATATTTCTTGGAATACGCTAAATAGCTGTGAATTGGTATTGCGTCGCTAGTGCCATTTTTTATCATTTGTTTTCATTTTGGTTCAAAGAAGTAGATCATTTTATAAAAATGTCTATTTGTTCGTGTGTGTGTGTGTGTGTGTGTGTGTGTGTGTGTGTGTGTGTGTGTGTGTGTGTGTGTGTGTGTGTGTACATTGTCAGAATGTCACTACAAAGTAAACATTTGGGTGTGGGGGCGTTTCATTGATTGATTGAAGCATGAATATTAATTTGATCAATACAATGCCTGGATTTTAGAGAGTTTAGTACACAGGCAGTGGAATTGCACGAATATCTATCTATCTATACTACATTAAAGATGCTCAAAATGGGCGGATATTCTGACAGTTTATTGCACACCGCCTGTTGCCAAGGTTTAGAGGCAGCTCCAGCACGAGCAAGCGCAAGCTGATGAGAGCCATCCAATTACTTTCAAAGGCAGTCGACATAAGTGACTCCACACACTGATGTTGACTGCCTGACACAGTTGTCATTTCAACTGATTGTTTTTTTAACAAACCAGGCGTGATGAGCGTCTTGTTTGAACAGGCAAAAGGGCGGGGTATCCAGACCATCACGGACTGTAAGTCCTCTCTGCAGACCTCTCTGCAGACCTGTGACAGCTAAGTCTGCCCCCCCCCTCCACCCTGGACCCTTACCAGTTCACATATCGGCCTAATCGATCGACTGCGAACGCCATCTCCATTGCCCTCCCCTTAGCCTTCACCCACCTGGAGACCAAGGACTCACACGTCAGAATGCTGTTCATCGACTTCAGCTCAGCATTCAACACCATCATCCCGCAGCAGCTCATCCACAAACTGGACCACCTGGGGCTCAACACCTCCATGTGTAACTGGCTGCTGGACTTCCTGACGGGGATGTATGCTGAGCCCCGAACCCCTACTCTTCACTCTGCTGACCCACGACTGCACTCCCTCATCCAGCTCCAAACTCTTCATTAAGTTTGCGGACAACAAGACTGTGGTGGGTCTCATCAACAACAACAAAGAGACGGTCTACAGGAGTGAGGTGAGCAGGCTGTCCTTGTGGTGAAAAGACAACAATCTCGACCTGAATGTGTAAAAGACAAATGAGATTGTTGTGGATTTCAGGAGAATGCACATCCAACGTGCAGCACCAAGTTCTTTGGTGTGTGCATTATCTCTGAAGACCTGTACTGAAAACATAATACCACATCACTGGCAAAAAAGCCCACCAGCGCCTGTACTTCCTCTGCAAACTGGGGAGAGCAAGAGCCCCACCTCCCCATCATGCAAACATTCTATAGAGGCACAATTCAGAGCATCTTGACCAGCTGCATTACCATGTGGTACGGCACTTGCACTGTCCTGCCGAAAGAGTCTGCAGTGCATTGTGAGTGCAGCTGAGAAGATCATTCGTGTCTCTCTTCCCCCACTCATGGACATCTACAACTCTCGTCTGACTCGCAAAGCCATCCGGATTGCAGGTGACCCCAGCCACCCATCTCACAACCTCTTCGACCCGCTGCCGTCGGGGAGAAGACTGTGATGTCTCTGTGGTAGAAACAGCAGGCTCAAGAACAGTTTAATCCACCAGGTGGTAAGAAGACTCAATTCACTCCCTGTTCTCCCCGCATTCCCCTCCTCCGCCTTATATCCCTGCCTCCTGCCACAGACTGTGACCCTGCCTCAGCATCTAACATCCGATTATTGCACTTAAACAATTCACTACCTAAACTTTAAACCACAATAACCACAAGTGCCCTTGGTTGTCTGTTGTTTGCTATTTATTGTTTGATTTGTTTATGTTTATAGATTTATGTCTTTATGTATTTTTGTATGATATATATATATATATATATATATATATATATATATATATATATATATATATATATATATATATATATATATATATATATATATATATATATATATATATATATATATATATATACACAAGCGGCTGGGTAGCTCAGCTGGTAAGGCATCGGTTTGGCGTACGGGAGACGGTGGTTCGAATCCCGCTTGGGGCAAAAATGAGCACATAACACCATCCAGTGTGGGTCCTTGGGCAAGATCCTTCACGCTAATGCCTACCTCATACAATGATGAGAGACAATAAAACGAATGACATGCCGGCTCAGACGTCGCCCGGCCAAACAAGGTCTGCGTCAGGTGCTGGGGAACCAGAGCACCTTGACGAAAAATTGGCTACTGGAACAAAGCGGAGATGGGCGAGATGCGATAACATGGCTCTGTTGGAATGCTACTACTCAAGCAACCCTAGTCAGAGGGGTTACATGCAGAGAATGCAGGCTGAATGGTTACTTCGAAACCCACAGTCACGGTTGACCACGAAACTAGTAGCTCAGTGTTCCTACATCCACAAACGGCAACTGCTGTCACAACTTGAGATTGATGAGGTACAACGCAGGTTCCATGGTGAAGGGCCCCAGGCTGCCAGATCAGAGGAGGAGGTCATACCAGAGATTGGGAGGCAAGCCCCAATGAATGCAGATGATGAGATTGGGAGGCCAACCCCAATGAATGAAATGCTGAGCGAGGCAGCAACTGACCTGAAAGCTAAGATCATGGCGAGGATGAAAGCTGGGCAACCTAGAAACCGATTACAATGGCTATTTGAAGTACCACCTGAAAGTCTCATGGAAAATGTGAATGCAGCACTGAGGGCGATCCCAACCATAACGATCACGGAAACCAATGAGCTGATATACGCTTCAGCGTCGGTGATCCTAGAAATCCTTGGCTATCGGAGCAACCATGAGACACGTTACCCACCATGGAAAAGACGGTTGGAGGCTAAGATCAAGGCGGCTCGGAAAGATGTGAGTCAATTGACGGAGGCCCAGAGAGGTGTGATGAAAAGGCCGACACCTGAGAGGTACATCCAGATGACCATACCTGAAGCACTCGAAACTGCCAAACAAAGGCTCCAAGCCTTGTCCAGTCGCCTAAAGAGGTACACGAAAGAGAATGAGGCCAGGCGAATAAACAGGCTGTTCGCAACACAACCTGCGAAAGTGTACGCTCAGTGGCAGGGTCCTAACAGCAGAGCTGACCCACCAAGACTGGAAACTGAAAGGTACTGGAAAGGCATATGGGAGAGGGAGGTTGCACATAACAGCAGTGCAAAATGGCTGGTAACCCTGAGAGAGGAGCACAGCAACCTCCCTGAGCAGAACCCAGTTACCATAACAGTGGCAGACATACAGGAAAGAGTCTCAGATATGAAAAACTGGACAGCACCAGGCCCGGACATGGTCCACACCTACTGGCTAAAGAAACTCACAGCACTCCATGAGTGCTTAGCAACACAAATGAACCAGTTGCTGAAGGGTGGTACTCACCCAGGATGGCTAACCGAAGGGCGAACGATCCTGATCATGAAGGATCCCTCAAAGGGTACAGTCCCATCCAACTATCGGCCAATAACCTGTCTCTCCACAACATGGAAGCTCATGTCAGGCATCATTGCGGCTAAGATAAGTGGACACATGGATCAATACATGAGCGAAGCGCAGAAGGGCATTGGTAGAGATACCAGAGGAGCCAAACATCAGCTCCTGGTTGACAGAACAGTCGCACAAGACTGCAGGTCCCGACATACCAACCTGTGCACAGCCTGGATTGATTACAAGAAAGCCTACGACTCGATGCCACATACATGGATCACTGAATGCTTGGAGTTGTATAAGGTGAACAGGACCCTAAGAGCCTTCGTTGCAAACTCGATGAGGATGTGGAAAACAACACTTGAAGCCAATGGCAAGCCACTTACCCAAGTGTCCATCAAATGTGGCATATACCAAGGTGATGCACTCTCCCCACTGCTGTTCTGCATAGGACTGAACCCCCTAAGCCAAGTAATCACCAAGACAGGCTATGGATACCGCCTCAAAAATGGAGCTACGAACAGTCACCTCTACATGGATGCCATAAAGCTGTACGCTAAGAGCGAAAGAGACATAGGCTACCTGATCCACACAACCAGGATCTACAGCAGTGACATTGGGATGTCATTCGGGCTTGAGAAATGTAGTCAGATGGTAACTAAGAGAGGCAAGGTAGTCCGCACTGAAGGGGTCTCACTCCCTGAAGGAACAATAGCAGACATTGAGGACAGCTACAAGTACCTCGGTATACCACAAGCCAATGGCAACCTCGAACTGGCAACAAGGAAAGCGGCTATGGCTAAATACCTCCAGCGGGTGAGGCAAGTCCTAAGAAGCCAGCTCAATGGCAAGAATAAGACCCGGGCAATAAACAGCTATGCCCTGCCAGTGATCAGATACCTTGTAGGAATAATCAGGTGG